>CM059355.1:0-393868 GCA_030324255.1 Phytophthora capsici
GTGTATCGAAATGATTGCTCCATGTCGATCAGGAATCTAGATCGCTGGTGATCACGAAGTGTATCGAAATGATTGCTCCATGTCGATCAGGAATCTAGATCGCTGGTGATCACGAAGTGTATCGAAATGATTGCTCCATATCGATCAGGAATCTAGATCGCTGGTGATCACGAGATGTTTCGAAATGATTGCTCCATGATCTTGATCACGTCGGTGTACTCAAATGACTGCATCATCTCGATCTGCATTCTTGATCATCTCCTGAATTTCAACCTTCTTCCAGTGTTTACCTTTGATTGCTTGATGGGTACCAAAAACTTGGTACTCAATCGGAATCAGTCTCAGGTTGACTCAGATCTGATCTGATCGCGCAGCATCTTTCATGATCTTCTTCGATCAATCAATGGCAGCTACCACCTTGATCGCTCTGCACTTCACCACAATCGCCCCCTGTCCAAACCAACGCCATACAGTGGCTGCGGTACGGACAACAGTCACATTTCCCAATCTCTTCCCACCGGCAGAGCTGCATACTCCATGTCTTCTCCGCGCCAATCCACGGCATCCGGCAGTCAATCTCCTGGCAGTACAGGCACGTTCAGTTTCGGTACTTTCTTCTGACCGCCTCGCTGACATTCCAGTTGCTGTATAGGTGCACAGACTATTCGAGACGCCGCTGCTGACGTCCCTTCCAGTCCAGAACATACTGGTGCGCATCATTCACCCGTTGCAATCTCCTTCGCCTCGCTAACGTCTCTTCCCTTTGCAGGTCCGGCGATGGGCGGCAGTCAGGACAGTCAGCGCATCCCTTCATCCACTTCTCGTGTCTCCGCGGCCGATGTCTCCGCTTCTGCTGGTTTCTCAGGTGTCACCGCAGGGTCTTCGGCTGCATCTCCTCGTGCGGCTACAGTTATTCCTGACCGCGCTGATGCTGCAGGCGCCGCATCTTCCTTCGCCTATTCTGATCAGCTGGCCATTCCATTAGCTGACGCGAACGTCGCCCCCCTTCCGTTGGACACACCCGTTCTCCGTTCGAGTATTGCTGCTATCGAGACCGCCTTGGAGCGCGAGGGCGCGTTCCAGCAGCTTCGTGAGGACTACGCGAATCTTCGGCGGCAACTTCGTTCAGTTGAAGATCACAGTAGGGACTTGGAGAGCCAGATCCGTGAAGCCGTCCAACTGTCGTCTCCCTTCGTGCAGTTCTGCCAAGAGCGGTACGACGCTGTTCGCCACGATCTACGTGAATCCCGGCAACAGTTCGATGACGTCGTTAACGCGCTGGCTGGTCATGAGGGCGATCGGGTTAGGATCGCGGACCTCGAAGATCAACTTCAGCGCGTCCAACAACAGCACAGCGACGTCGTGGCCGATTTGAACTCGACGATCAGCAACCTGACTGATCAGCTGACTGCGGCATTGTTGCGGATACCGGCTGCTTCCCAAGATCTCCAGCGACTGCGCGGTGAAGTTAATTCGTTGACGGCCGCCCGTGCTGATCTGGAACAAGCGCTGGCAGGAGCGATCGCTGCTCGTGATCGGTTCCAAGTTCGGTTGGCTACCGAAATCAACGATCACTTGCGCACTCGGCGAGAATTAACCGACTTGCAGGCTACGAACGGCGCGTTAACCGCCTCCCAAGAGGCATTAGAAACTGCCACGGAGCAGTTGAAACGTCAGCTCGGTGCTGCGCAACAAAATCTGGTCCACCTCCGCTCGAGTGCAGATGCCAACTTGAATCTCGTTGCATCAGAACGTGATCAGGCCCGCAGTGATCGCGATCAAGCCCGGGCTGATCTCCAAGACCGTGAAACCCAACTTCGACGGGCGCGTAGTGATCGTGATCGCGCGCGCGACGACCTGCAGTCATACCGTAAGTTCCTTGTGCGCCTGATTATCGTCCCACCGATCGTCACTGACTCATTGTGGTCTCCTAGGAACACACGTTGACTCTGCTCGTCAGTCAGTGGCTCGTCTCGAGAGGCAAGTGGCTGATCTTCAGGTCTCTGTTGGTGATATTCAGCGCCTTCGGACGGATAACGCCTCCCTACAAACCGACTTGGATTCTGAGAGACAACGGCGGTCAGCTGCAGAAGAAGAACGTGATCGTTTGCTGATCGAGCGTGACTCAATCTGCCAACAGTTGGCTGGTCTCTCTTCCCTCGTCCAGCCTCGCCCCTCTGGTAGTGCTGGATCGCCTCGTCGACCGCCAAAACAACCTACCAGACCCGCGCCCACTCCATCACCAGCGCCAACCCCATCGCCAGCACCAACTCCATCACCAGCGCCAACTCCGTCACCAGCGCCAACCCCATCGCCAGCACCAACTCCATCACCTCCGCCGACTCCGTCCAGCAAACGCAGTCGATCTTCGTCCGCAAGTTCTCCACCTCCTTCCAAGAAGCCACGATCTTCACCTAGATCTGGGTCTTCTGCACAGCCGATCCAGATCGACTCCGACGACGATGTGGACGGCGATGGTGATGGAGAGTCGCAGGGCAACAGCGATGGCGATCACGCGGGTAATGGCCACAGTGATGACGGTAGCCAATCTGATCGAGAAAGCTCACAGTCACAGCCAGGCCAAGGAACTGCCCAGTCGAGCGGTGCTGAGCCAGCAGGAGGGGTCCCAGCTCCCCCGGTTCCAGCCCTAGCAGTTCGTCAGGTGATTCCCATGGCAGTGACGATTCAAAATCAAGTGGCTTCTTGTCCGACGGCGCCCTTGATCGTCTTCCGGCAACTGTGATCAGTCGTGATCAGTGGATCCCAGGCTACGGGCGCCCCCGGCATTTCGCTAGTAGGGACGTTACACCTTGGCCCGTGGTTGAGACGCGGTTGATCAGCGTGCGATCGTTGACAATTGACGTTCTCTTCCGTGATTGGAGTTGCCCCCAAGCTTGGCTCTTCCCTCCTCGGCTGCGACGCCCTCCACAATCGGGATGGCATCCCGAGCTGATCACTGAGGCCAACATACGGGCTCTCTACCGCGCGGAGCCTTGGTCAGCGCTGCAGACACCCGTGATTCCCCATTCCTTCGACCTGACCGGGTGGTTTGGGCAATTCGCCCTGAAGTACACCTCCTTTGAAGACGACCACGTCCAGACGCTATGGGAATCGACACACCACTTCACTCTCACGGCGGAGATGCGGCGGGCAAGTCCATATCTCGATCGGTTCAACCGTGAACGGAAGCAAAGGCGCTCGAGGGCCGGCGCAAGATGGAAGAAGATTCTGGAGTTCATCCTCCACGGGATGATCCAAGGTCACTGCGATTTCGATCTTTTCCTAGATCCGTTCCTCCTTCATTTTCCCCGCAAGAATGCGGAAGCCGGCACATGGTATCCTGGCCTCGGAGCTCAGGCAGCTCCTACCGACTTATTGGAAGCTCTCACGCTTGCTGATACTTCTGACCCGTGGCGCAATCAGTTCAGGGACAATCCTCGGGGCCACCCTGGTCTTCAAATCGCGCGGTTGGACGGCAAGTTTCGGCTCGCGGCGGCTTCTAGCGACGACGACAGTGATCAGGATTAGGTCGGGCAGGTTGATCTTCTTGATAGCTGTTCTTCATGCACTTTCCTCATATACATGTAAGGGCCTTTGGGCCCATCGCGGGGGACAGCCCCTTCGATTCACAACACTGATTTTCCACAAATATCCACCACCCATCTGGTATGCGACGTTCCCGCACACCTTTCTTTCCACATTCTCCCTCTCGCAGCATCCCAACTACTGCGAAGGGTCTCCTTCATCTTCCTCGTGCGACTGCATCACGTTAAAGCGATTGCGGTTCGCCCTCTTCCTCTCGAACTCACGCAGCAAGGCGCCGCAGTTCAAGTCGGCTTCATCCACCCACGACGGCTCTTCGTAGCCCTTCCAGTGTACCAGGAACTCACGGTGCACACGGCCATAACGCGTCCTCCGGCCAGTTCGCACATCGGCAATCCGCTCCACCTCGTACTCATCGTCTTCGAGCGCCGTCTCCCAGCTATCCTCCGGCAAGAGCGCCTCATCAAAGTCGAAGCGATCAGCGTCAGGATCAACAAGTCGTATCTTCGGTCGATCAGGGAAGTTCCTGATCAGCTTCAGCTTGGACAAGTGGACGATCGGGAAGACGTTGTAATCCGATCCGGCGATCTCAAGGCGAGCAGCGTGGTTGCCGATCAACTCAGCGACCCGGAACGGCCCGTGCCACATATGCGCCAGCTTCTTTGCGTAACCGATCTTCACGCGATCAAGATACAGCCACACCTGCGACCCAGTTTCGATCTTATGTGGACGCACTTCTTCATTGTGACGATCAGCTCGGCTTCGAATGGCATCGCGGAGACGTTCGTTCACGTGTTCACGTGCACGCTGATAGTGCTCCTGAATGTGATTCCTCCAGCGACGGGCGTCCCGATCGCGGTGACCAGTGTTACCGATCGGCAAGGCGGCTTCCAGCGTTGATCGAGGATCCCAACCATGTGCAAGATAGAACGGAGTGTCTCCACGTGTGCGATCGTGCGCCGTGTTGAGCGCGAAGGTGAGCCGCTCGGCGTATTCGTCCCAGTCTCGCTGATCAACGTCTGCGACGTACATCTTCAGCGAACGTGTTAGCGTCTGCACCATTCGCTCCGCGGAACCGTTACTCTGCGGCCGGTACGCCATAGTAGGGCTCTGTTTTTGCCCTACGATCCGGTTGAACGCACGGAAGAAGTCAGCCATGAAGCCCGGCTCTCGATCATGTCGAATCACCTCGCTGGCGCCGAATCTTCGGAAAACACATTCCTCGTAGTTCTCCGCGATCGTCTGAGCGGTCCGAGAACTACTCGCCTTCGCGATCACGTATCCTGTGAACAGGTCGATCCAGATCAACAGCTCCGTGTTCCCTTTGAACGACTTCGGCAACGACGGAATGTGATCCATCGCGATCACCTGGAAAGGGTACGTGGCTTGAATGTTTCCTGGCGATTCACCTTGCACCAGTGGACGTCCCTTTCCGGTCTCACAATCGACACACTCACCAACGTATCTCTGTACGCTCTTGAACAGGCCTCGCCAATGGAAATGTTTCCTGATCCGCTCGTAAGTCCTTCCGATTCCCTGGTGTCCTCCTTCTAGGCTAACGTGATAATGATGCAGGAAATCAGGCTGGAGCGTCTCAGGCACTACTACGCGGACGATCGGATCTCGATCAGCGTTCGACTTCGATCCAGTCGGACAATACAGCAGCAATCCGCTCTCGTCCAAATCATACTCGCTGGCGATCTTGGCGCAGATCTTCGCATCTTCTGCTGACAGGTTGGCCACATCGCCTTGCAGGTAAGCCTTCATGTGCGCGATCCACATCTCTTCGTCTTGAGCTTGCACGATCCGCTGAACCCTCATTTGTTGTACGATCGCTTCTTGCAGGATTTCTGGCTGCACCTGACGTCGCCGACCAGCTGCGCGGGTGACAGCAGACACACGGACAGCGGCGTCGTTTTCCTTCGGCCGCAGGAGTTCATCCAGGCGATTGAGCGTGATCAGGTCCTGCCGATCAGCTTCCGAGGTAACGATCTCGCCTGACTCTTGCTGTAGGGCTGTGTTGGCTAACTTGTCTGCGCTTTGATTCCACTCTCTCTTGACGTGTAGGAACTCGTGCTTTGGCCAAGCCCTCAGTTGGTCCATCGCCTTCTGCCGCAGCAGTTGGAGTTTGGGCGCCTTGCAATCGATCTCGCCACGCATCTGGCGGATGATCAAGTTCGAGTCACCGCAGATCACGATCCGCCCCCGGTCTGATGTCGGAAGGAGATCAAGTCCCAGCAGGAGGCCATGATACTCCGCTTCGTTGACAGTGATCGCTGGTGCGAATCTCGACGCCGCAGAAACGACCGTCCACTCAGGGAGTTTCCAGATCACGGCACTGAACGCGCCGACCTTCCGCTTGACGCTCGCAGATCCATCAAAGGAGACGACCAGCAAGTCTTCATCCAGCTCCACCGTTGGCGGCGGGGTGATGATCAGCTTGCGCGGCTGTTTCCTCGGCGCGATGGCGATCAGGGCGTCGTCCATCTCCGATCGAGGCGTGATACTAGCCGCGAGTGTGCCCAAGATCTCGTCTTCGCCTCTGGAACACTTCACGATCTCCAACGTCCATCCTGACAGCAATGCAGCCCACTTGCCCAGCCGTCCGTCAAGTCCCGACGAGTTCAGCAACCAAGCGAGCGTGGAGTGTCGAGACAAGACCTTGATGGATCGGCCAACCAGTTGGGTGTAACACACATCCAGCATTCGGAGCAGGGCCAACACCTCCTTGTCGACCGTGCTGTAATTCAGCTCGTTGGCCTTCAAGGTGCGACTGGTGAAGGTCACTGGCCAGTACACGCCATCGTGTTCCTGCATGAGCGCGGCGGAGATCGCCCACTGGCTCGCGTACAGCACGACCACAGGTTCTCGGTCAGGATCGAAGTGTCGAAGGATCGGCGTGGCCACGACCTTGGCTTTCAACAGAGTGAACGCGGTGATCGCTCTCGCCCACCGATCGTCTTCTGGCGACTCGTCGCCCCCGGTCTGATGTACCCCGGCTCTCTCGTTCCTCAGCCGATACTCATGGAAATCCACCTCGCGTAGCTCGTACAAGATCGCAGCGTAGATCGAGAAATCTTCGATGAACCGACTGTAGTAGTTCAAGCTTCCAAGGAACGACTGCATCGATCGAAGCGAAGTCGGGAAAGGTAAGTTCCCCAGTGCTTCCAGATCCTTCGGGCTCGCCTCCAGACCTTCCGCTGACACTTGGTGTCCCAGGTACGCCACCTTGCTGTAGCCCCAAAAACTTTTGACCACACTGATTGACAGATTCCATCGATCACAGGTGTCTAGGAGCCGCTCGACTTTCTCGCAGAGACCATCCCAGTCGGAGCTGGTCACCAAGATATCGTCGATGTACGATCGTCGGCCAAGGACAGATGGCTTCAGCTCAGGTTCAGGCTCCCCGTCTTCAAACACGTCGATCAGCTTCGTCGACTCGTGATCAGCGCTGATACGAAGATGTCCGTACAGCGCGTTGTCGATCAAACGCTGGTAGATCTGCGGGGCGTTCTTCAGCCCGAAGGGCATGCGTGTCCACTCGAAGAGTCCGAAAGGGGTGATGAACGCAGAGATCAGCCTGGCTCGTTCCGTCATACTGACTACCCAGAACCCACTCGCCATATCCAGTGAGCAATACCAGAGGACCTTATCCAGATCGTCCAAGAGGTCATTGATCAGCGGCATGGGGTACACCATCAACTTCGTCAAGCTGTTCACCAGCCGATAGTCGATACAAAGACGGATGTCGACCCCATTCTTCTTGATGATCACGACAATTGGGGATGCCCAAGGTGAGGTCGAATGGGTGATGATCCCCGCTGACAACAGTCCCTTGATCAAGTCCGACAGCTTCTCCCGAAATTGTGGAGCGACACGGCGCACACGTTGGGCGACAGGGGTTGCGTTACCAACATCGATGTCGCAGACGGCACCGCGCGCAGCTGGAGGGAGAGCGTTTCCTTTTCCGATCAGGAGGTGTCGGCGTTTCCAGATGATCTGCCTCAAGCGTTCGATCTGCTCCGGCGTTTTCCCTTCTGCTTCCTCGATCTGGATGTCCTCAATCTTGACTTCCTCCGTGGTGGCGCTTACCTCCGGGAGTATGGCCATCTGATTCTCCAGATCTTCGGCGATCAGGTCCCTCCCTTCATGGTAGCAGACTTCGTCATCTTCAGGCGTCCCGCTGACTTCGGTCTCCGGCTCCATTTTTGGGTCGTCGACCGCAACGGTCGCAGGGCCGATCAGCGGCTGATCGTCGACTCTCGGTTTCGGATCGTCGATCATCGGGCTGATCGACTCCCCCTTGAACTCCTGATCGACCATCGACTCCGGTTCTGGTTCATGTTGACTTTTCCTCGAGTCAACTGGATCAGCCCATTTCACCGTCACAGCAGCTACTTCAGGCTTCGGATTGGACCCTTCGCGCTTCAGGATACCCTTCGGAGTGTCGTACATCGGTCGATCCACCAGTGGTCCCATGTATATCGGTTCAGGTTCCGCTTCTTCCTGCTGATCGGTAGTGGCTTCATACGCAAGATTCTGCCACTCAGCATATCGACGCGATCCCACGGAGATGAGTCCAGGCGTTCGCGGTACGAGGTCTTCAGCCAACCACAGTCCCAGCTGTGTGAGTCTCTGCAACATCAGCTTCTTGTTGCTGATGTTCGTGATCCTCAAGTACTGCGTCCGGCCAAGGCCCTTCACCAAGGTAGGTACCCATCTTTCTCCACGGGCGATCCACAACTTCTCTCGCTCTAACGCTCGGGGTTTTCGTATCGGTATCTCCACAGATTCTCCGACTTCTACGTGAACGCTGTCGTCGAGCGTGATGTCGTGGCTACTGCGGCCGTATGGAGGGCGACGACCTGTCAACTGGATCCGCACTTCGTTGGGAAGGCACATAGTTCCGTCGGCCAAATCAAGACGGATACCGGCTGGGATCATGAAGTCCATGCCTAGGATCACATCCTGTCCGGCCATGTCGCCAACCCACGCGTCGAAGAAGTAAACCAAGAAACCGGCCAGCGTGATCTTGATCGTGGTACGTCCCAAGGTGGAGTACACATTCTCCCCGATTCCGATGCAATCTTGTCTCTGACTCTCGTCAATGATGCAGCCAACCTTACGAGCAAAGGCGGTGCTAACGATTGAGACTTCAGCGCCGGAATCCAGAAGCAGGGTTGCTCTGGAGTTGTTGATCTTGCCGGTGGCCTTGGCCTGCTTGAACCACTTGCCAGGAGCGTGATACTTCCAGTAACCGCGCGACTCGCCAGGTAAGAGATCTCCAGCTGAATCAGATGGTGACATCTTGGCATTGCTGACTAACGCTGGTCTCCCGTGCTCCACATCAGGCAGGTGATCCTTCCAGTATCCACGCAATTCGCCGTCAGCTAAATCCAGTTCCATCACAACTTCCGATCGGGAGAACTCATCATCCCGCAAACTCGCTATCGCAGCGGTACGTCTTCCATGAAATCCACGTATATTGTTGATCGGTGTTGTCGTCTCACTGACTCTTGCCTTCGGCTGCCTTTCAACGTATGCAAAAATACAGAACTTAGAACGCTCGGCTCGTACCAGATTCAAACCTGGCGAGCGTCCTAGTTTAACATCTTCTCCGCGTTGGATGGCAGCATTCCGGCGTGTCGCGTCGGGTTGTACCACTGGCGGATCAAGTTGTAAAACTCTTCCATCGGACATTTGCCGTCTTCGTGGAGCTTGCCGCAGGCACGGCACACGTACAGGCAGTGATCAGCCGGGTGACCACGACGGCCACACTTCTCGCAGGTCAGGCGTTTCCAGCATCCAAGATCGGAGTGCCTCGTGGATCCACAGTGCGAGCACGGTGGCGGGCGTTCCTCCGGGCGCGATCCATCTTCGCGGTCGGTTCGGGCCGGCGACTTGTTCTCCTCCCAACGACTTGGGTGTTGGGCTTCCTGCTTCCGGTGATCGGCTGCAGCGGCCAGGTAGACGTGCGACGGGGCTCGGTCATCCTCTGATCCGCTTGATTCCAGTTCAGATCCTGACCCGGCACTGTCGTATGAGGCTCGGATGGCGCGGACGGCGCGAGTGGTTTTCGAGGCAGCTTGCGGTGGGCCGCTTGGTGCCTTCTGCCGGAACTTGTTCGACCCAGCGACAGCTTTGCTTTGGCGGACCTTAGCACGCTGACGTGCACGGAGTATTTCGGCAAGGGAGTCTCCATCGGTGATGCGCAGCAGAGTCAGCTGATCTGCTAACTCGCGGTCATCAAGGGTCTCGATGAAGTGTTCGACATGCTCGCGCTTCACGGACGCCGGACCACTCTTGATCTCCAACTTCGCACGCAGACCCAACACGGTGAGCCGGTGAAGGTACTCAAGAGGCTTCTCGTCCGATCGCTTCCTCGCGTGGTAATACTGCCTCGCGAGTGACACGCCCAGACCACAGTATTCAACTCGGAAGTCGCCAAGCAAATCGTTCCACTTGCTGCGGGTGGTTCTCCCCAGCTGCTGGTACCAATTTCGTGCGGGGCCGACTAGGAGGTTGCTGAAGACAATGCACTTCTCGCTGTCGGTTGCTTGATCACGAGCGAAGGCGGACTTCACTTTGCTCAGCCAGCTTCGGGCCTTCTCTTCGTCGAAGTCCTTGCCGGAGAACTCCTTCAGCTCGGAGATCGCGGAGATCCTGACTCGGGGAACTGCGGAGTTGCCAGCAGATGACGTGGCATCGGCGGACGACACAGCGTTGACGCGCGGAACCTCGATACTCAAGTCATCTGGATCGTATTCTTCTGGATGATCATGATGTGATCCGACCGACTCCATGTCGACGTCTTGAGTGCCGACATTCTTCGGGAGATCGGGTATGCGCGGCGTCCGAGCGACGGCAGCTTCTTGCTCCTTCTGGTAGCGATCCATCGCGGCATTGAAGAATGATTGGAGGCTACCACTGGATGCTGCGGTCGACACCGGTGCCAGATCCGACTCTTTCTTCCTGGCTTCCAGCATGGCTGCTCCAGCCGGTCCAAGCGTCATCCTGCTCAGCTGTAACGGGGTTACACGGGTTTACACCTGGTGTGTTCCACATATGGATACACTTTGTGTAAGGTACATATTTGATGTACGGACACTCGAGGGAGTGTGTGTGGCTGGGAGCCACACGTTATGCATTTGAAGTAGGATTTTACTTGGTTTTACTATGTTAGATAGTTAAACACATACATTTACACCCTAGGCGGCTAGCCGCAATAAAAGATAAATAAACAGTTTGGATTTAGAACACAAAGTGAAAAGTCCTTTTATTAAGGTCGTAGTTAGTAGGTGCCTTCGGATCTTAAGGCCTATTAACCCTTAATAAGGTGTGTGTTAATCCTTAACTCGTTGAGTTAACCGTCTTCCTCTGACGATAAGCTACGGCAGCCCCGCTGCACTTGGTAGCACTTGTAGTCAATCCTGCGACTGAGTCTTTTGACTGATCCCTCTGAGAGGATGGAACACGCTGTGTTCGCGAGCTTGCCGCCAGGCCAGCAAGAGACGCTTAAAAAGCTTATGTCTCTGTTGGGCCCCGAGGGCATTGCTCATCTTGCTTCGCAAGGGCCAGAGGCGGTGTCCGCCAGACTGGAGGCTTTTGCAAGCTACGAGAAGGCGCTCTTAGAGCATGTACAAGAGCGCGTGAGCGCAACGGCGTCCGCCGCATCGTCCGCGGCCGCGTCGTCGACGCACGAGTGGTCTAATAGACCGAAACCGCTCATGTTGAGCGTGAAGACCTTCGAGGGGAAGGAAGGGGAGAACCTCCTTCTCTGGACCCGACAGGTCGAGATGGCCATGGGATCGGCCCTGCTCCAGACTGAGCAACAGCGCGTAGCGCTGGCGATCTCGAAGCTCGGTGGACGAGCTCAAGAGTGGGCACTAACGTGCGGCACGTCTGTGGACGCTGCTTTCCCGACTTGGGATCAGCTGAAACAGCAACTAGTGCGCGTATTCGCGCCGCCTAACCAGGCGTACCGTATACGGTCGAAGTTCCTTGCTACCCGCCAGGGTAAAAAGGAGTTGATGGACTATGTCCAAGAGTTGAGAACTCTGATCGCCGGTATGGCGTCGAGCCCTCTCCCCGAGGCGGTCGCAGTGACCGTGTTTATGGAGGGCCTGCGCACGGGCGCTGCCCGAACGGAAGTTTTCCGTGTTCACCCTGCCTCATTTGAGGAGGCCGTGAACGTGGCATTGAATGCCGACTATAACTTCCAGTCTGCGAGACTGGGTCCGAGCGCTGGTAGCGCGCGCTCTTCGAGCGGTCCTGAACCGATGGACCTCAGCCACGCTGAAGACGAGGCTGACCTCTATGCTGCTGAGCAGCGCTCCAGCATCCGTCGATGCTATACGTGCGGAAGCACCCGCCATTTGAGGCCTAGTTACCCGTTGCGCAACAAGGCCCAGGCTCCATCGAGCCGAAGCGCCGCTTCGAACCCTCAACCAGGGTCGTCGCGGGGAAACGACGGAACCCAGTAGGCGCGGGGCGCCCTACTGGGGAAGAACTGAGTTCTGTTGGGCCTCTGGGAGGCAGGAGAGAACGGGACTCAGCCCCGCAGAGAGCTAAGCTCTCTTACTCACATGGTGAGTGCAAGCCCGGCTTGCTAGTCGTTCAAGCGAACGTGAAGGGCTTCGACAAGCCGTGGAGAGTCTTGATAGACTCGGGAGCGTCCGGCAACTATGTCCGGCGCTCCACTGTTGACGGTTTTAAACCGTATGTGGAGGCTCTGAAGGAGCCTCGAAGAGATAAGATCTCTGTCCGTCTTGCGACGGGGACACTAGTGACAGTGTCGAAGGTCTCTATTGACCTGAACGTGAAGTTCTTAGACTTCGATAGCGTGGAACGCTGCTTGGTCTTAGACCTGGATGAGAGGTATGACCTCATCCTTGGTATGGCGTGGCTCGAGAGCCACGAGCCATGGATCGACTGGAAGTCGAAGACGTTGGGCGCTACGCGCCCGTCTCCTAGCGGAGCATTGGCGAGTCATGAACCCACCTCTGCTCGGAGACAGAAGCGCTATTGGCGCGAGCACGAGACCGAATCGGTCATGGTGCTGGACATTGGTATGTCAGAGTTAGTGAGCAACGAAGTTGCTGTTTGCCGTGAGTGTGACTCACAGGGCGTGCGCGGGGTGGCGCGTTATCCGCCGAGCGGTGTTTGTAGGGTCGCTGACCCGCCGCTGTGTCCTATGGACAAATGTGTAACGGCACGTACTCCGTTGAGCGGTGTTTGTAGGGTCGCTGACCCGCCGCTGTGTCCTATGGACAAACGTGGAACGGCACGTAAACCGTTGAGCGGTACTTGTAGGGTCGCTGACCCGCCGCTGTGTCCTAAGGACAATTGTGGAACGGCACGTACTCCGTTGAGCGGTGCTCGTAGGGTCGCTGACCCGCCGCTGAGTGTCTCGAATGACACTGTTCCCTCTCCGAGGAGCCATAGTGCGTTGGCACCTAGGCAGCGCGACGGTGATGTCGCCCTGCAGCCCTCATCCGGCCGTGCTCGGGCGAGGAGGGAGAGGAGGAAGAGACGCAGAGCGTCTGTGACGTCTATGACGTCGGACGAGGTGTCCAGCGTGTTGAGCGGTGGGGCTCCACGCGACTGCAGTGAGCAGTTGTACACACTCGTGAATGGAGTGACAGGGGATGTCGACGGAGACATAAGTCTCGAGCGACTCCCGTCGGTTGATGCTCTGTTAGAGCTGGACGAGATGTCCGTCGCCGAGTTTGGCGAGGCCTTAAAGGCCGGCGAGCTTGCCGAGGTGGTCATGATACGACCCGAGGAGGAGTTGAACTCCTCGTCCGTCGTGGACGAAGCTGTCCTTGAGGACACGAAGCGAGCGCTGAGCGCTAGGAGTGGATCTTCGATCCTCAAGGATCCCTCGGATCCGTTTTATCCTTTGATCAAGGAATACCACGATGTGGTGTCGAAGGACCCGCCGTCAGGGTTGCCTCCGGATCGAGGCGTACGTCATGAGATTGACTTGGTTCCTGGAACCAAATACTGCGTAACACGGCAGTGGCCCTTACCAAGGGAGCAATGTGACGTCATCGACGCGTTCTTCCGTGCAAAGCACGAGGCCGGCTTGGTGCGTGAGAGCAAGTCTCCGCACTCGACACCCACGTTCTGTGTCAGAAAGCCTAATGGCAAGTGGCGCATAGTGCATGCTTTTAATAAGCTGAATGCAGCCACCATTCCGGCGCAGACGCCGATTCCTCGAAAGGATGTTCTGCAGAACAACATGGTGGGATGTACGTTGTACAGTGCACTCGACTTGGTCGACGGGTATTATCAGTTGCTCATGAGAGCTAGCGATATACCCTCACGGCTGTGAGTACTCCGAGCGGTATGCTCTGGGAGTGGTTGGTGATGCCCCAAGGGCTGTCGAACGCGCCTGCGACGTTCAATCGTCTAGTGACGCAGTTGTTTAGGCCCCATCGGGCGTACGCTCAGACGTACTTCGACGACATCTTCGTCCATAGTCGTGCGGAGCACGGGAGGTCTGATGTGGAAAACCACCTTGACCATTTGCGAGCGGTGCTCGAGTGCATGCGCACGAATAAGTTGTATGCCAACTTAGATAAATGCGTCTTTGGCGCGGAGGAAATTCCTTTCCTCGGATGCTTCATTGGGAAGCGAGGCCTTAGGGCAGATCCTGCCAAGGTTAAGGCCATTGTGGACTGGCCGGTTCCATCGAACCCGAAAGACTTGCGTAAGTGGCTTGGCTTAGCCAATTACTTGCACAAGTACAGCGAGAATTACGCTGATATGGCTCGGCCATTGTCCAATCTCCTTAAGAAGGATGCACCTTGGTGCTGGGATGTCGTTCACGACGAAGCCTTCCAGGCTGTTAAGGAGAGTCTCCTTCACGCGCCCATCTTGGCGCTTCCGGACCCGGATCGTCCGTTTAGCGTCGTCTGCGACGCCTCCGATTTTGCAATCGGTTGTGCTTTACTACAAGCAGACGCCGAAGGGCGTGAACGCGTTATCGCGTTTGAATCTCGCCAGCTTAAAGCTGCTGAGAAGAACTATCCAGTTCATGACAAGGAGCTACTTGCAATGAAGTATGCTCTAGTCAAATTTAGAGTACATTTACTCGGCTCTAAGCCCTTTGTGATCTATACTGATCATGCGTCTTTACGCACTGCGACTCAGTCGCCTCATCTCTCACAGAGAATGGCAAGATGGCTTTCATTCTTTGCCGAGTACAACTTCGAGGTGAAGTATAAGCCGGGCCGGCTTAACGTAGTGGCCGATGCGCTATCGCGCAGGCCGGACTACGAGCTGACTCATGTCACTACTGTGACGTCGCCGGTCCCCGACCTTATACGCAGGGCATACGCCCAAGACGACACGTGTGTAGCTTTGCTACGTGCTCTTGGGAGCGAAGAGTTTAAGGACTCTGACAAGGAATTGTCACCGCGCTTACGCGCGAGGCTGCAGCGTTATACGCTTGATCATGGCCTGCTGTATTACAGCACTGACCCTGAGGACACTCCTCGAGTGGTCGTCCCTCATGATGAGGATCTTAAGTATCGCATCCTCTATGAGGTGCATGATACGCCTGTCGGTGGACATCTTGGTCGTGAAAAGACCTATGGCTCGGTGAGCAAGATGTACTGGTGGCCCAAGATGTACAAGTGGGCAAGCACCTATGTGCGTACATGCGAGACATGTCAACGGACCAAGTCCGCGCCGCATGCGGCGGCGCCGTTGGCGAGTTTACCAGTCCCTACGGGATGTTGGCAGTCCATTAGTATGGACTTTGTGTTTGGCCTTCCCAAGGATAAGGCGGGCAACACGGGTGTCGTGGTCTTTGTTGACCGATTGAGCAAGATGGCTCATCTTTCGGCTGTGCCGGACACCGTTGACGGTGAGGATACAGCTAAGCTGTTCTTAGACAGAGTCTTTCGCCAACATGGCTTGCCTGAGGCAATTGTCTCTGATAGAGACCCTCGCTTTACAGCGAAGTTCTGGACGTCCTTGTTCAGGGTGCTCGGCACCAAGTTGGACATGTCCACGGCGGATCATCCGCAGACCGATGGTCAAACTGAACGCGTGAATCGCGTTGTGGAGGATATCCTCCGGAGCGTCTGCGCTGAAGCGCCACGACGCTGGAGCGAGATGCTCCCCTTGTTGAGTTCGCTATGAACAATGCGGTGCATGCCTCGACAGGCTTCACCCCGTTCTATGTGAACGGTTTGGTCGACCCTCGCGTCCCTCTAACGCCGCCACGGTGTGGCTCTGGGCTTGATGGGGGAGGGTTAGCCGATCGGCTTGCTGATGTCAGCCCAGTTGCGGTTCGCAAGCAAGTCGATGACTTTGTCTCTTTGAGACTGAGCGTCATGCGCCAGGTGCGCGACGCGATGGCTGAAAGCCAGGATCTCCAAAAGGAGTATGCGGATGCCAAAGGCAGGAAGAATATGGAAAGGTTTGAGATCGGGGATCTTGTTTTATTAAACGCTAAAAACCTACCTACACATGCAGTGTCTGCGGTCTTTAAGACCAAGTTGAGACCTAGGTTCATCGGACCGTTTAAGGTCGTGGCCAAGAAGGGCCTAGCGTACACGCTCAATCTTCCAAAGAAGATGCGTACGCACCCGGTGTTTTACGTGGGCTTGCTTAAGCCATACCGGGACCCTGCTCGGGTGAGTTCTGAGGCGCTAGCGCCGGGTCGGACAAGGGCTGCGAAGCAGCGAGAGGCTGCGAGGCAGCAGGAGGCTGCGAGACAGCAGGGTGCTGAGGCACAGCGCCAGGGCCCGAGTGCGCGGGATACTGCGGAACAGCAGGGAGCTGCAGAGCAGCAGGGTGCGAAGGCACAGGAGGCTGCAAGGCAGCAGGTGGCAGAGCCATCGGAGTTGGCAGTGCCACGGGACGGGAGCCATATGGCTGCATCCGAACCAACAGGTCGAGTTGACCCTGCAGTTGAGCAACCTGACGCTCAAGGTCTACGACCCGCTGCTGCATCGCCTGGGGCGACTCAAGCCAGTCAAGGCGACGCTCGACCTCCTCGAGGCCATTCGCTAAGCGATGCGAGGAGCGGTCAACGTCGGCGACGTAGTCGTTCACCGAACGGACGCGAGTCTGCAAGTGAAGCAGCTCGTCCCTACTCGCAGCGCGAGAGTCCATCGGCCGCTCGGCCCCTCCGGCTCTGCTCGATGAGCAAGGTGATCTCCACTATCACGTGGAGCGCCTGATGGCGCGGCGCAGGCGCCAGGGTCATAACCAGTATCTGGTAAAGTGGCGAGGTTATCCTCATTCCCAGAACTCATGGGAGTTCGAGGTGCCACTGCGGCAAGATTGCCCTGACGTCGTGGACGCTTACGATCAGCGTCACCCGGTGACGGAGCGCCCGCAGGGCGCGCGACGGAGTCGCCGGGCGCGCCGCGCTTCCCACTACTAGAGTGGGGTGACGACAGGTCAAGAGCTGAGCTCAAGCTCTGACCAGTGGCTGTGCCAGCCGACCCATGGCTATGGGTAGGGCTGCTCACAGCGGGAGCAGGAGGCCGGGGTGCCTCGTAGCGTGAGGGACGTTGTCCCGGTACACGCCGTCTTGCTTGTCGCTTCGCGAAGTCGAGGCGTAAGCGCCGCTCTAAGCGGATATCGGTTTCCGAGAAACTAGCTCGGAGAGCATCGAAGGAGTGGAGCCGTCGGGATAGCTCCACCCAGTTCTGAAACTGCGCTTCGTAAGCGGCCGTTGTTTCACCCTCTGAGAGGACCACCGGCACTGTCCGCATGGCCGGCACGGCCTCACCGTTGAGCTGCTGACGCAAGCGCTCCCGGTACTCCGATGGAGTTGTGACTTGTGGAGTCAAGAAGCGCTCGCGGAGCGAATGTCGCTGGGCGACTTCATCAGGCGTCTCGGGCGCGCGCCCACACGTGTATGTGTCCAAGAGCTGCGAAGCAGCGCGTCGAACGACCTCCGCAGGAGAGAGACGCTCATACCCGTAGTCGCGACGCGACGTGCCAACTATGGGGCGGGCCACAGGTCTGTTAGACCGCGCGCGAGAGGCAGCCTCGAGCTGTCGGCTTTGAGCCCCGTCCAGGTCGTTGGAGACCACACCTGGCTCAGGGAGCTCGTCCTCGTACCTCGAGGAGAGAGGAGGCGCATTGCGCAGGGCGTTCGCCGAACCTTCACGGTTCGGGAACGGATTAGGCGTGTGCAGCTCGCGAGAGCGCGGCGCCGGGCTTGAAGGCCTCTGAGAGGCAACCTCCGGGCGTGTAGGAGGTTCCTCGTCATCGTCTGGGACGATCTCGCCTTGCTCAAGCTCGTCGAGCCAGGCGTCTTGACGCGCACGTGGTGTTGGTGGCTCAGGAGAGCGTGGAGCGTCGCTCTCACCCGGATGTTGGCTCGCGGAGCCGGAGCCATGCAGACGTTGATGCTCACGGTGGTACTGCTGTACACTGAGCCGCTGCGGAGCAGCCTCCCTGTCGTTGCGATGGCCTGGGGCCTGTGGGGAGCGTGGGCTGCTGTGCGCTGAAGCGCTGTCACCATGTGACGTTGGACTTTGGTCGGGTGACCGCGGAGGCGATGTGATGGCCGAAGGCCCGCGCGTAAGGTTTAGCATTGGAAATGCAGTTTCGATAATGGGCTCTGGGAGCCGAAGTTCTTTGAACTTGTGATGAGGTAAAGTGACCTCTAACGTCTTGAGAAGGAAAGACCTCACTGAGAAAGTGTCGTGGACACGGGTGTCCACATCTTGGTGGGGGGTGGTGTAACGGGGTTACACGGGTTTACACCTGGTGTGTTCCACATATGGATACACTTTGTGTAAGGTACATATTTGATGTACGGACACTCGAGGGAGTGTGTGTGGCTGGGAGCCACACGTTATGCATTTGAAGTAGGATTTTACTTGGTTTTACTATGTTAGATAGTTAAACACATACATTTACACCCTAGGCGGCTAGCCGCAATAAAAGATAAATAAACAGTTTGGATTTAGAACACAAAGTGAAAAGTCCTTTTATTAAGGTCGTAGTTAGTAGGTGCCTTCGGATCTTAAGGCCTATTAACCCTTAATAAGGTGTGTGTTAATCCTTAACTCGTTGAGTTAACCGTCTTCCTCTGACGATAAGCTACGGCAGCCCCGCTGCATCAGCTCGATCGAGCTATCGGATCCCGCCTCCGACACTCTCGCAGATGTCTTCGCAGACGCGAACGAGGAGTGGGGTGATCCGGACTGGCTCGAGTATGTCGTCGTCAGCCCCTGGTCGGCGGTCGAGATAACGGCGCCAACCAACGGTGTGAGCAGCTTCACCAAGTGTTTGGTGGATCCTTCAAGGGTGGCAAGATCAAGCTCGAGCAGTTCCTCGGCGTTGAAGTTCCCGGCCACGATACCCGCTTCCTTCAGTATGCGCATCAGAGCGCTGATCGCCGCCGCTTGATCTACCGGCTTGGCTGGCTTGATCACCGGGCCTTGAAGGTCGCCGATCAACTTCGGCTTCATCATCTTCATGACCGGGTCGTCGATCAAGAACGCGCGGAGTTTCTTCCGGTAGAGGACGACACGCAGCTCGTCTTCCGTCCAAGTCTTGGCATCACCACTCTCGTCCGCGTCGGGTGCTTTCAGCTTCATCTTCGCGGGCTTCGGCGTCGCCTTCTTCGACTTCTTCGAGGAGGGGAGCGGAGTGGGGGTGGTGGTTTTGGGTGAAGGTCCTTCCGTTTTCACGGATGGATCTTCATCCGGCGGATTACGACTCGCGTCGCGTTCCGCGGGGGGCCCCGAAGGGCCCAAGGGAGGAGGGTGAGGTTTTTCTTCAAGGTCCATCGCTGAACCTTCCTCCTTGACCCCGCCAGAGCTCCTCCCAGGGCTCTGACGTTCGGTGTACTCTTCACTCTTCAGATGCGACGACGGCGATACACCTTCCGTCGACGCGCCGATACTTCCTGGCTCAACCTTGATCTTGGCCTCTTCTTGACTGGACTCACGGTGATATCCAAGGTCACCAGAAGATCCGGGCACGCGCACCATTGTGGTGTAGTGGCTCGCGAAGAAATTCGACGCGAGGGGCACTCACACACAGGGGGCCGGACTGCCAACTAACGGAGGGGGTACTCCGATCGACCGTGGGGTCTGAAGATCTTCTCACCTTGTGTACCCGTTGACCTGGCGGGGTTAGCACTCTTCGTGGGTGACCTAGAGAGACCAAGAGGTGGTTTGTTCTTGGTTGAGTTGGAGTGTGGACGGCACTCAGGGGTAGTCGGTTGACGATCTTGTGGATACTTCTTCACTTGATCGTCCGTAGGGTAGAGTAGATCAGGCCTTGAATAAACTTGATCACTCTGGGTTGTCCTTCGGGCTTGTGTTGTTCCAAAGGGGGCCAATGTGTTTCCAATGTCGATGCTTGGGCCGCCTACTGTTAGCGGTGGAGTTGAGGGGGGGTGGAGAGTAGACCTGGCCAAGCTTTCCAGATGTTGGTGCGTTTATTCTTCTTGAGCGTCTTGGGTTCCTTCGTCAAGGGGGGCCAATATACTTCCCAGCCTTGGAATTCTTCGGAAAACCACTTGCGTGCTACAAGGAAAATCTCTCTCCCTGTTAACCATCTTAAATCTTTCCTATCCCTTCCCTTTCCTCCCATCATCTGCCCATCCCCCTCGCAGCTGACTGGCTACCTTGAACTTCAACCAGTGTACCCTTTAATTGGTACATGCGAATCTTGATCGACGCTGATCGCGGAAGCGTACCGAAATGATTGCCCCATGTCGATCAGGATTCTTGATCGCTGAAGTGTATCGAAATGATTGCCCCATGTCGATCAGGATTCTTGATCGCTCAGGTGTACCGAAATGATTGCTCCATGTCGATCAGGAATCTAGATCGCTGGCGATCACGAAGTGTATCGAAATGATTGCTCCATGTCGATCAGGAATCTAGATCGCTGGCGATCACGAAGTGTATCGAAATGATTGCTCCATGTCGATCAGGAATCTAGATCGCTGGTGATCACGAAGTGTATCGAAATGATTGCTCCATGTCGATCATGAATCTAGATCGCTGGTGATCACGAAGTGTATCGAAATGATTGCTCCATATCGATCAGGAATCTAGATCGCTGGTGATCACGAGATGTTTCGAAATGATTGCTCCATGATCTTGATCACGTCGGTGTACTCAAATGACTGCATCATCTCGATCTGCATTCTTGATCATCTCCTGAATTTCAACCTTCTTCCAGTGTTTACCTTTGATTGCTTGATGGGTACCAAAAACTTGGTACTCAATCGGAATCAGTCTCAGGTTGACTCAGATCTGATCTGATCGCGCAGCATCTTTCATGATCTTCTTCGATCAATCAATGGCAGCTACCACCTTGATCGCTCTGCACTTCACCACATGTACGTGGCTCCTCGACTTCGGTCACGATTCATTAGATCCAGTCAAATGGTCTGAATGCTTCTCGACTCCGGTCAGGATTGGTCGGATCTGTCCTGCGGTCTGAATGCTTCTCGACCTCGGTCACGATTGGGTCAGGTCTCGTTATGTGGTCAGAATAGCTTATCAATGATTGAGCAGGTCAGGTCATGTCGTCGGAATGAAGTGGAATCTCCGCAACAACATGCTGGGCATCGCCTGAAGGAACGAACTGCAGAATCACCTGCTTTCGCCTACGACGCGCTCCATAGACTGACGTATGTTGGCCCGTGGCTAAGAATATGCAGTATGTTGGCCAATACCATCATTCTGGCCGGGTCTTAAAACATCTCGGCCTGCCAGACGCGGTTGTACGTGGCTCCTCGACTTCGGTCACGATTCATTAGATCCAGTCAAATGGTCTGAATGCTTCTCGACTCCGGTCAGGATTGGTCGGATCTGTCCTGCGGTCTGAATGCTTCTCGACCTCGGTCACGATTGGGTCAGGTCTCGTTATGTGGTCAGAATAGCTTATCAATGATTGAGCAGGTCAGGTCATGTCGTCGGAATGAATTGGAATCTCCGCAACAACATGCTGGGCATCGCCTGGAGGAACGAACTGCAGAATCACCTGCTTTCGCCTACGACGCGCTCCATAGACTGACGTATGTTGGCCCGTGGCTAAGAATATGCAGTATGTTGGCCAATACCATCATTCTGGCCGGGTCTTAAAACATCTCGGCCTGCCAGACGCGGTTGTACGTGGCTCCTCGACTTCGGTCACGATTCATTAGATCCAGTCAAATGGTCTGAATGCTTCTCGACTCCGGTCAGGATTGGTCGGATCTGTCCTGCGGTCTGAATGCTTCTCGACCTCGGTCACGATTGGGTCAGGTCTCGTTATGTGGTCAGAATAGCTTATCAATGATTGAGCAGGTCAGGTCATGTCGTCGGAATGAATTGGAATCTCCGCAACAACATGCTGGGCATCGCCTGAAGGAACGAACTGCAGAATCACCTGCTTTCGCCTACGACGCGCTCCATAGACTGACGTATGTTGGCCCGTGGCTAAGAATATGCAGTATGTTGGCCAATACCATCATTCTGGCCGGGTCTTAAAACATCTCGGCCTGCCAGACGCGGTTGTACGTGGCTCCTCGACTTCGGTCACGATTCATTAGATCCAGTCAAATGGTCTGAATGCTTCTCGACTCCGGTCAGGATTGGTCGGATCTGTCCTGCGGTCTGAATGCTTCTCGACCTCGGTCACGATTGGGTCAGGTCTCGTTATGTGGTCAGAATAGCTTATCAATGATTGAGCAGGTCAGGTCATGTCGTCGGAATGAATTGGAATCTCCGCAACAACATGCTGGGCATCGCCTGAAGGAACGAACTGCAGAATCACCTGCTTTCGCCTACGACGCGCTCCATAGACTGACGTATGTTGGCCCGTGGCTAAGAATATGCAGTATGTTGGCCAATACCATCATTCTGGCCGGGTCTTAAAACATCTCGGCCTGCCAGACGCGGTTGTACGTGGCTCCTCGACTTCGGTCACGATTCATTAGATCCAGTCAAATGGTCTGAATGCTTCTCGACTCCGGTCAGGATTGGTCGGATCTGTCCTGCGGTCTGAATGCTTCTCGACCTCGGTCACGATTGGGTCAGGTCTCGTTATGTGGTCAGAATAGCTTATCAATGATTGAGCAGGTCAGGTCATGTCGTCGGAATGAATTGGAATCTCCGCAACAACATGCTGGGCATCGCCTGAAGGAACGAACTGCAGAATCACCTGCTTTCGCCTACGACGCGCTCCATAGACTGACGTATGTTGGCCCGTGGCTAAGAATATGCAGTATGTTGGCCAATACCATCATTCTGGCCGGGTCTTAAAACATCTCGGCCTGCCAGACGCGGTTGTACGTGGCTCCTCGACTTCGGTCACGATTCATTAGATCCAGTCAAATGGTCTGAATGCTTCTCGACTCCGGTCAGGATTGGTCGGATCTGTCCTGCGGTCTGAATGCTTCTCGACCTCGGTCACGATTGGGTCAGGTCTCGTTATGTGGTCAGAATAGCTTATCAATGATTGAGCAGGTCAGGTCATGTCGTCGGAATGAATTGGAATCTCCGCAACAACATGCTGGGCATCGCCTGAAGGAACGAACTGCAGAATCACCTGCTTTCGCCTACGACGCGCTCCATAGACTGACGTATGTTGGCCCGTGGCTAAGAATATGCAGTATGTTGGCCAATACCATCATTCTGGCCGGGTCTTAAAACATCTCGGCCTGCCAGACGCGGTTGTACGTGGCTCCTCGACTTCGGTCACGATTCATTAGATCCAGTCAAATGGTCTGAATGCTTCTCGACTCCGGTCAGGATTGGTCGGATCTGTCCTGCGGTCTGAATGCTTCTCGACCTCGGTCACGATTGGGTCAGGTCTCGTTATGTGGTCAGAATAGCTTATCAATGATTGAGCAGGTCAGGTCATGTCGTCGGAATGAATTGGAATCTCCGCAACAACATGCTGGGCATCGCCTGAAGGAACGAACTGCAGAATCACCTGCTTTCGCCTACGACGCGCTCCATAGACTGACGTATGTTGGCCCGTGGCTAAGAATATGCAGTATGTTGGCCAATACCATCATTCTGGCCGGGTCTTAAAACATCTCGGCCTGCCAGACGCGGTTGTACGTGGCTCCTCGACTTCGGTCACGATTCATTAGATCCAGTCAAATGGTCTGAATGCTTCTCGACTCCGGTCAGGATTGGTCGGATCTGTCCTGCGGTCTGAATGCTTCTCGACCTCGGTCACGATTGGGTCAGGTCTCGTTATGTGGTCAGAATAGCTTATCAATGATTGAGCAGGTCAGGTCATGTCGTCGGAATGAATTGGAATCTCCGCAACAACATGCTGGGCATCGCCTGAAGGAACGAACTGCAGAATCACCTGCTTTCGCCTACGACGCGCTCCATAGACTGACGTATGTTGGCCCGTGGCTAAGAATATGCAGTATGTTGGCCAATACCATCATTCTGGCCGGGTCTTAAAACATCTCGGCCTGCCAGACGCGGTTGTACGTGGCTCCTCGACTTCGGTCACGATTCATTAGATCCAGTCAAATGGTCTGAATGCTTCTCGACTCCGGTCAGGATTGGTCGGATCTGTCCTGCGGTCTGAATGCTTCTCGACCTCGGTCACGATTGGGTCAGGTCTCGTTATGTGGTCAGAATAGCTTATCAATGATTGAGCAGGTCAGGTCATGTCGTCGGAATGAATTGGAATCTCCGCAACAACATGCTGGGCATCGCCTGAAGGAACGAACTGCAGAATCACCTGCTTTCGCCTACGACGCGCTCCATAGACTGACGTATGTTGGCCCGTGGCTAAGAATATGCAGTATGTTGGCCAATACCATCATTCTGGCCGGGTCTTAAAACATCTCGGCCTGCCAGACGCGGTTGTACGTGGCTCCTCGACTTCGGTCACGATTCATTAGATCCAGTCAAATGGTCTGAATGCTTCTCGACTCCGGTCAGGATTGGTCGGATCTGTCCTGCGGTCTGAATGCTTCTCGACCTCGGTCACGATTGGGTCAGGTCTCGTTATGTGGTCAGAATAGCTTATCAATGATTGAGCAGGTCAGGTCATGTCGTCGGAATGAATTGGAATCTCCGCAACAACATGCTGGGCATCGCCTGAAGGAACGAACTGCAGAATCACCTGCTTTCGCCTACGACGCGCTCCATAGACTGACGTATGTTGGCCCGTGGCTAAGAATATGCAGTATGTTGGCCAATACCATCATTCTGGCCGGGTCTTAAAACATCTCGGCCTGCCAGACGCGGTTGTACGTGGCTCCTCGACTTCGGTCACGATTCATTAGATCCAGTCAAATGGTCTGAATGCTTCTCGACTCCGGTCAGGATTGGTCGGATCTGTCCTGCGGTCTGAATGCTTCTCGACCTCGGTCACGATTGGGTCAGGTCTCGTTATGTGGTCAGAATAGCTTATCAATGATTGAGCAGGTCAGGTCATGTCGTCGGAATGAAGTGGAATCTCCGCAACAACATGCTGGGCATCGCCTGAAGGAACGAACTGCAGAATCACCTGCTTTCGCCTACGACGCGCTCCATAGACTGACGTATGTTGGCCCGTGGCTAAGAATATGCAGTATGTTGGCCAATACCATCATTCTGGCCGGGTCTTAAAACATCTCGGCCTGCCAGACGCGGTTGTACGTGGCTCCTCGACTTCGGTCACGATTCATTAGATCCAGTCAAATGGTCTGAATGCTTCTCGACTCCGGTCAGGATTGGTCGGATCTGTCCTGCGGTCTGAATGCTTCTCGACCTCGGTCACGATTGGGTCAGGTCTCGTTATGTGGTCAGAATAGCTTATCAATGATTGAGCAGGTCAGGTCATGTCGTCGGAATGAAGTGGAATCTCCGCAACAACATGCTGGGCATCGCCTGAAGGAACGAACTGCAGAATCACCTGCTTTCGCCTACGACGCGCTCCATAGACTGACGTATGTTGGCCCGTGGCTAAGAATATGCAGTATGTTGGCCAATACCATCATTCTGGCCGGGTCTTAAAACATCTCGGCCTGCCAGACGCGGTTGTACGTGGCTCCTCGACTTCGGTCACGATTCATTAGATCCAGTCAAATGGTCTGAATGCTTCTCGACTCCGGTCAGGATTGGTCGGATCTGTCCTGCGGTCTGAATGCTTCTCGACCTCGGTCACGATTGGGTCAGGTCTCGTTATGTGGTCAGAATAGCTTATCAATGATTGAGCAGGTCAGGTCATGTCGTCGGAATGAATTGGAATCTCCGCAACAACATGCTGGGCATCGCCTGAAGGAACGAACTGCAGAATCACCTGCTTTCGCCTACGACGCGCTCCATAGACTGACGTATGTTGGCCCGTGGCTAAGAATATGCAGTATGTTGGCCAATACCATCATTCTGGCCGGGTCTTAAAACATCTCGGCCTGCCAGACGCGGTTGTACGTGGCTCCTCGACTTCGGTCACGATTCATTAGATCCAGTCAAATGGTCTGAATGCTTCTCGACTCCGGTCAGGATTGGTCGGATCTGTCCTGCGGTCTGAATGCTTCTCGACCTCGGTCACGATTGGGTCAGGTCTCGTTATGTGGTCAGAATAGCTTATCAATGATTGAGCAGGTCAGGTCATGTCGTCGGAATGAATTGGAATCTCCGCAACAACATGCTGGGCATCGCCTGAAGGAACGAACTGCAGAATCACCTGCTTTCGCCTACGACGCGCTCCATAGACTGACGTATGTTGGCCCGTGGCTAAGAATATGCAGTATGTTGGCCAATACCATCATTCTGGCCGGGTCTTAAAACATCTCGGCCTGCCAGACGCGGTTGTACGTGGCTCCTCGACTTCGGTCACGATTCATTAGATCCAGTCAAATGGTCTGAATGCTTCTCGACTCCGGTCAGGATTGGTCGGATCTGTCCTGCGGTCTGAATGCTTCTCGACCTCGGTCACGATTGGGTCAGGTCTCGTTATGTGGTCAGAATAGCTTATCAATGATTGAGCAGGTCAGGTCATGTCGTCGGAATGAATTGGAATCTCCGCAACAACATGCTGGGCATCGCCTGAAGGAACGAACTGCAGAATCACCTGCTTTCGCCTACGACGCGCTCCATAGACTGACGTATGTTGGCCCGTGGCTAAGAATATGCAGTATGTTGGCCAATACCATCATTCTGGCCGGGTCTTAAAACATCTCGGCCTGCCAGACGCGGTTGTACGTGGCTCCTCGACTTCGGTCACGATTCATTAGATCCAGTCAAATGGTCTGAATGCTTCTCGACTCCGGTCAGGATTGGTCGGATCTGTCCTGCGGTCTGAATGCTTCTCGACCTCGGTCACGATTGGGTCAGGTCTCGTTATGTGGTCAGAATAGCTTATCAATGATTGAGCAGGTCAGGTCATGTCGTCGGAATGAATTGGAATCTCCGCAACAACATGCTGGGCATCGCCTGAAGGAACGAACTGCAGAATCACCTGCTTTCGCCTACGACGCGCTCCATAGACTGACGTATGTTGGCCCGTGGCTAAGAATATGCAGTATGTTGGCCAATACCATCATTCTGGCCGGGTCTTAAAACATCTCGGCCTGCCAGACGCGGTTGTACGTGGCTCCTCGACTTCGGTCACGATTCATTAGATCCAGTCAAATGGTCTGAATGCTTCTCGACTCCGGTCAGGATTGGTCGGATCTGTCCTGCGGTCTGAATGCTTCTCGACCTCGGTCACGATTGGGTCAGGTCTCGTTATGTGGTCAGAATAGCTTATCAATGATTGAGCAGGTCAGGTCATGTCGTCGGAATGAATTGGAATCTCCGCAACAACATGCTGGGCATCGCCTGAAGGAACGAACTGCAGAATCACCTGCTTTCGCCTACGACGCGCTCCATAGACTGACGTATGTTGGCCCGTGGCTAAGAATATGCAGTATGTTGGCCAATACCATCATTCTGGCCGGGTCTTAAAACATCTCGGCCTGCCAGACGCGGTTGTACGTGGCTCCTCGACTTCGGTCACGATTCATTAGATCCAGTCAAATGGTCTGAATGCTTCTCGACTCCGGTCAGGATTGGTCGGATCTGTCCTGCGGTCTGAATGCTTCTCGACCTCGGTCACGATTGGGTCAGGTCTCGTTATGTGGTCAGAATAGCTTATCAATGATTGAGCAGGTCAGGTCATGTCGTCGGAATGAATTGGAATCTCCGCAACAACATGCTGGGCATCGCCTGAAGGAACGAACTGCAGAATCACCTGCTTTCGCCTACGACGCGCTCCATAGACTGACGTATGTTGGCCCGTGGCTAAGAATATGCAGTATGTTGGCCAATACCATCATTCTGGCCGGGTCTTAAAACATCTCGGCCTGCCAGACGCGGTTGTACGTGGCTCCTCGACTTCGGTCACGATTCATTAGATCCAGTCAAATGGTCTGAATGCTTCTCGACTCCGGTCAGGATTGGTCGGATCTGTCCTGCGGTCTGAATGCTTCTCGACCTCGGTCACGATTGGGTCAGGTCTCGTTATGTGGTCAGAATAGCTTATCAATGATTGAGCAGGTCAGGTCATGTCGTCGGAATGAATTGGAATCTCCGCAACAACATGCTGGGCATCGCCTGAAGGAACGAACTGCAGAATCACCTGCTTTCGCCTACGACGCGCTCCATAGACTGACGTATGTTGGCCCGTGGCTAAGAATATGCAGTATGTTGGCCAATACCATCATTCTGGCCGGGTCTTAAAACATCTCGGCCTGCCAGACGCGGTTGTACGTGGCTCCTCGACTTCGGTCACGATTCATTAGATCCAGTCAAATGGTCTGAATGCTTCTCGACTCCGGTCAGGATTGGTCGGATCTGTCCTGCGGTCTGAATGCTTCTCGACCTCGGTCACGATTGGGTCAGGTCTCGTTATGTGGTCAGAATAGCTTATCAATGATTGAGCAGGTCAGGTCATGTCGTCGGAATGAATTGGAATCTCCGCAACAACATGCTGGGCATCGCCTGAAGGAACGAACTGCAGAATCACCTGCTTTCGCCTACGACGCGCTCCATAGACTGACGTATGTTGGCCCGTGGCTAAGAATATGCAGTATGTTGGCCAATACCATCATTCTGGCCGGGTCTTAAAACATCTCGGCCTGCCAGACGCGGTTGTACGTGGCTCCTCGACTTCGGTCACGATTCATTAGATCCAGTCAAATGGTCTGAATGCTTCTCGACTCCGGTCAGGATTGGTCGGATCTGTCCTGCGGTCTGAATGCTTCTCGACCTCGGTCACGATTGGGTCAGGTCTCGTTATGTGGTCAGAATAGCTTATCAATGATTGAGCAGGTCAGGTCATGTCGTCGGAATGAATTGGAATCTCCGCAACAACATGCTGGGCATCGCCTGAAGGAACGAACTGCAGAATCACCTGCTTTCGCCTACGACGCGCTCCATAGACTGACGTATGTTGGCCCGTGGCTAAGAATATGCAGTATGTTGGCCAATACCATCATTCTGGCCGGGTCTTAAAACATCTCGGCCTGCCAGACGCGGTTGTACGTGGCTCCTCGACTTCGGTCACGATTCATTAGATCCAGTCAAATGGTCTGAATGCTTCTCGACTCCGGTCAGGATTGGTCGGATCTGTCCTGCGGTCTGAATGCTTCTCGACCTCGGTCACGATTGGGTCAGGTCTCGTTATGTGGTCAGAATAGCTTATCAATGATTGAGCAGGTCAGGTCATGTCGTCGGAATGAATTGGAATCTCCGCAACAACATGCTGGGCATCGCCTGAAGGAACGAACTGCAGAATCACCTGCTTTCGCCTACGACGCGCTCCATAGACTGACGTATGTTGGCCCGTGGCTAAGAATATGCAGTATGTTGGCCAATACCATCATTCTGGCCGGGTCTTAAAACATCTCGGCCTGCCAGACGCGGTTGTACGTGGCTCCTCGACTTCGGTCACGATTCATTAGATCCAGTCAAATGGTCTGAATGCTTCTCGACTCCGGTCAGGATTGGTCGGATCTGTCCTGCGGTCTGAATGCTTCTCGACCTCGGTCACGATTGGGTCAGGTCTCGTTATGTGGTCAGAATAGCTTATCAATGATTGAGCAGGTCAGGTCATGTCGTCGGAATGAAGTGGAATCTCCGCAACAACATGCTGGGCATCGCCTGAAGGAACGAACTGCAGAATCACCTGCTTTCGCCTACGACGCGCTCCATAGACTGACGTATGTTGGCCCGTGGCTAAGAATATGCAGTATGTTGGCCAATACCATCATTCTGGCCGGGTCTTAAAACATCTCGGCCTGCCAGACGCGGTTGTACGTGGCTCCTCGACTTCGGTCACGATTCATTAGATCCAGTCAAATGGTCTGAATGCTTCTCGACTCCGGTCAGGATTGGTCGGATCTGTCCTGCGGTCTGAATGCTTCTCGACCTCGGTCACGATTGGGTCAGGTCTCGTTATGTGGTCAGAATAGCTTATCAATGATTGAGCAGGTCAGGTCATGTCGTCGGAATGAATTGGAATCTCCGCAACAACATGCTGGGCATCGCCTGAAGGAACGAACTGCAGAATCACCTGCTTTCGCCTACGACGTGCTCCATAGACTGACGTATGTTGGCCCGTGGCTAAGAATATGCAGTATGTTGGCCAATACCATCATTCTGGCCGGGTCTTAAAACATCTCGGCCTGCCAGACGCGGTTGTACGTGGCTCCTCGACTTCGGTCACGATTCATTAGATCCAGTCAAATGGTCTGAATGCTTCTCGACTCCGGTCAGGATTGGTCGGATCTGTCCTGCGGTCTGAATGCTTCTCGACCTCGGTCACGATTGGGTCAGGTCTCGTTATGTGGTCAGAATAGCTTATCAATGATTGAGCAGGTCAGGTCATGTCGTCGGAATGAATTGGAATCTCCGCAACAACATGCTGGGCATCGCCTGAAGGAACGAACTGCAGAATCACCTGCTTTCGCCTACGACGTGCTCCATAGACTGACGTATGTTGGCCCGTGGCTAAGAATATGCAGTATGTTGGCCAATACCATCATTCTGGCCGGGTCTTAAAACATCTCGGCCTGCCAGACGCGGTTGTACGTGGCTCCTCGACTTCGGTCACGATTCATTAGATCCAGTCAAATGGTCTGAATGCTTCTCGACTCCGGTCAGGATTGGTCGGATCTGTCCTGCGGTCTGAATGCTTCTCGACCTCGGTCACGATTGGGTCAGGTCTCGTTATGTGGTCAGAATAGCTTATCAATGATTGAGCAGGTCAGGTCATGTCGTCGGAATGAATTGGAATCTCCGCAACAACATGCTGGGCATCGCCTGAAGGAACGAACTGCAGAATCACCTGCTTTCGCCTACGACGTGCTCCATAGACTGACGTATGTTGGCCCGTGGCTAAGAATATGCAGTATGTTGGCCAATACCATCATTCTGGCCGGGTCTTAAAACATCTCGGCCTGCCAGACGCGGTTGTACGTGGCTCCTCGACTTCGGTCACGATTCATTAGATCCAGTCAAATGGTCTGAATGCTTCTCGACTCCGGTCAGGATTGGTCGGATCTGTCCTGCGGTCTGAATGCTTCTCGACCTCGGTCACGATTGGGTCAGGTCTCGTTATGTGGTCAGAATAGCTTATCAATGATTGAGCAGGTCAGGTCATGTCGTCGGAATGAATTGGAATCTCCGCAACAACATGCTGGGCATCGCCTGAAGGAACGAACTGCAGAATCACCTGCTTTCGCCTACGACGCGCTCCATAGACTGACGTATGTTGGCCCGTGGCTAAGAATATGCAGTATGTTGGCCAATACCATCATTCTGGCCGGGTCTTAAAACATCTCGGCCTGCCAGACGCGGTTGTACGTGGCTCCTCGACTTCGGTCACGATTCATTAGATCCAGTCAAATGGTCTGAATGCTTCTCGACTCCGGTCAGGATTGGTCGGATCTGTCCTGCGGTCTGAATGCTTCTCGACCTCGGTCACGATTGGGTCAGGTCTCGTTATGTGGTCAGAATAGCTTATCAATGATTGAGCAGGTCAGGTCATGTCGTCGGAATGAATTGGAATCTCCGCAACAACATGCTGGGCATCGCCTGAAGGAACGAACTGCAGAATCACCTGCTTTCGCCTACGACGTGCTCCATAGACTGACGTATGTTGGCCCGTGGCTAAGAATATGCAGTATGTTGGCCAATACCATCATTCTGGCCGGGTCTTAAAACATCTCGGCCTGCCAGACGCGGTTGTACGTGGCTCCTCGACTTCGGTCACGATTCATTAGATCCAGTCAAATGGTCTGAATGCTTCTCGACTCCGGTCAGGATTGGTCGGATCTGTCCTGCGGTCTGAATGCTTCTCGACCTCGGTCACGATTGGGTCAGGTCTCGTTATGTGGTCAGAATAGCTTATCAATGATTGAGCAGGTCAGGTCATGTCGTCGGAATGAATTGGAATCTCCGCAACAACATGCTGGGCATCGCCTGAAGGAACGAACTGCAGAATCACCTGCTTTCGCCTACGACGCGCTCCATAGACTGACGTATGTTGGCCCGTGGCTAAGAATATGCAGTATGTTGGCCAATACCATCATTCTGGCCGGGTCTTAAAACATCTCGGCCTGCCAGACGCGGTTGTACGTGGCTCCTCGACTTCGGTCACGATTCATTAGATCCAGTCAAATGGTCTGAATGCTTCTCGACTCCGGTCAGGATTGGTCGGATCTGTCCTGCGGTCTGAATGCTTCTCGACCTCGGTCACGATTGGGTCAGGTCTCGTTATGTGGTCAGAATAGCTTATCAATGATTGAGCAGGTCAGGTCATGTCGTCGGAATGAAATGGAATCTCCGCAACAACATGCTGGGCATCGCCTGAAGGAACGAACTGCAGAATCACCTGCTTTCGCCTACGACGTGCTCCATAGACTGACGTATGTTGGCCCGTGGCTAAGAATATGCAGTATGTTGGCCAATACCATCATTCTGGCCGGGTCTTAAAACATCTCGGCCTGCCAGACGCGGTTGTACGTGGCTCCTCGACTTCGGTCACGATTCATTAGATCCAGTCAAATGGTCTGAATGCTTCTCGACTCCGGTCAGGATTGGTCGGATCTGTCCTGCGGTCTGAATGCTTCTCGACCTCGGTCACGATTGGGTCAGGTCTCGTTATGTGGTCAGAATAGCTTATCAATGATTGAGCAGGTCAGGTCATGTCGTCGGAATGAAATGGAATCTCCGCAACAACATGCTGGGCATCGCCTGAAGGAACGAACTGCAGAATCACCTGCTTTCGCCTACGACGTGCTCCATAGACTGACGTATGTTGGCCCGTGGCTAAGAATATGCAGTATGTTGGCCAATACCATCATTCTGGCCGGGTCTTAAAACATCTCGGCCTGCCAGACGCGGTTGTACGTGGCTCCTCGACTTCGGTCACGATTCATTAGATCCAGTCAAATGGTCTGAATGCTTCTCGACTCCGGTCAGGATTGGTCGGATCTGTCCTGCGGTCTGAATGCTTCTCGACCTCGGTCACGATTGGGTCAGGTCTCGTTATGTGGTCAGAATAGCTTATCAATGATTGAGCAGGTCAGGTCATGTCGTCGGAATGAAATGGAATCTCCGCAACAACATGCTGGGCATCGCCTGAAGGAACGAACTGCAGAATCACCTGCTTTCGCCTACGACGTGCTCCATAGACTGACGTATGTTGGCCCGTGGCTAAGAATATGCAGTATGTTGGCCAATACCATCATTCTGGCCGGGTCTTAAAACATCTCGGCCTGCCAGACGCGGTTGTACGTGGCTCCTCGACTTCGGTCACGATTCATTAGATCCAGTCAAATGGTCTGAATGCTTCTCGACTCCGGTCAGGATTGGTCGGATCTGTCCTGCGGTCTGAATGCTTCTCGACCTCGGTCACGATTGGGTCAGGTCTCGTTATGTGGTCAGAATAGCTTATCAATGATTGAGCAGGTCAGGTCATGTCGTCGGAATGAAATGGAATCTCCGCAACAACATGCTGGGCATCGCCTGAAGGAACGAACTGCAGAATCACCTGCTTTCGCCTACGACGTGCTCCATAGACTGACGTATGTTGGCCCGTGGCTAAGAATATGCAGTATGTTGGCCAATACCATCATTCTGGCCGGGTCTTAAAACATCTCGGCCTGCCAGACGCGGTTGTACGTGGCTCCTCGACTTCGGTCACGATTCATTAGATCCAGTCAAATGGTCTGAATGCTTCTCGACCTCGGTCACGATTGGGTCAGGTCTCGTTATGTGGTCAGAATAGCTTATCAATGATTGAGCAGGTCAGGTCATGTCGTCGGAATGAAGTGGAATCTCCGCAACAACATGCTGGGCATCGCCTGAAGGAACGAACTGCAGAATCACCTGCTTTCGCCTACGACGTGCTCCATAGACTGAGGTATGTTGGCCCCTGGCTAAGAATATGCAGTATGTTGGCCAATACCATCATTCTGGCCGGGTCTTCAAACATCTCGGCCTGCCAGTCGCGGTTGGACGTGGCTCCTCGACTTCGGTCACGATTCATTAGATCCAGTCAAATGGTCTGAATGCTTCTCGACTCCGGTCAGGATTGGTCGGATCTGTCCTGCGGTCTGAATGCTTCTCGACCTCGGTCACGATTGGGTCAGGTCTCGTTATGTGGTCAGAATAGCTTATCAATGATTGAGCAGGTCAGGTCATGTCGTCGGAATGAAATGGAATCTCCGCAACAACATGCTGGGCATCGCCTGAAGGAACGAACTGCAGAATCACCTGCTTTCGCCTACGACGTGCTCCATAGACTGACGTATGTTGGCCCGTGGCTAAGAATATGCAGTATGTTGGCCAATACCATCATTCTGGCCGGGTCTTAAAACATCTCGGCCTGCCAGACGCGGTTGTACGTGGCTCCTCGACTTCGGTCACGATTCATTAGATCCAGTCAAATGGTCTGAATGCTTCTCGACTTCGGTCACGATTGGTCGGATCTGTCCTGCGGTCTGAATGCTTTTCGACCTCGGTCACGATTGGGTCAGGTCTCGTTATGTGGTCAGAATAGCTTATCAATGATTGAGCTGGTCAGGTCATGTCGTCGGAATGAAATGGAATCTCCGCAACAACATGCTGGGCATCGCCTGAAGGAACGAACTGCAGAATCACCTGCTTTCGCCTACGACGTGCTCCATAGACTGACGTATGTTGGCCCGTGGCTAAGAATATGCAGTATGTTGGCCAATACCATCATTCTGGCCGGGTCTTAAAACATCTCGGCCTGCCAGACGCGGTTGTACGTGGCTCCTCGACTTCGGTCACGATTCATTAGATCCAGTCAAATGGTCTGAATGCTTCTCGACTCCGGTCAGGATTGGTCGGATCTGTCCTGCGGTCTGAATGCTTCTCGACCTCGGTCACGATTGGGTCAGGTCTCGTTATGTGGTCGGAATAGCTGATCAATGATTGAGCTGGTCAGGTCATGTCGTCGGAATGAAATGGAATCTCCGCAACAACATGCTGGGCATCGCCTGAAGGAACGAACTGCAGAATCACCTGCTTTCGCCTACGACGTGCTCCATAGACTGACGTATGTTGGCCCGTGGCTAAGAATATGCAGTATGTTGGCCAATACCATCATTCTGGCCGGGTCTTAAAACATCTCGGCCTGCCAGACGCGGTTGTACGTGGCTCCTCGACTTCGGTCACGATTCATTAGATCCAGTCAAATGGTCTGAATGCTTCTCGACTCCGGTCAGGATTGGTCGGATCTGTCCTGCGGTCTGAATGCTTCTCGACCTCGGTCACGATTGGGTCAGGTCTCGTTATGTGGTTTGAATAGCTTATCAATGATTGAGCTGGTCAGGTCATGTGGTCGGAATGAAATGGAATCTCCGCAACAACATGCTGGGCATCGCCTGAGGAACGAACTGCAGAATCACCTGCTTTCGCCTACGACGTGCTCCATAGACTGACGTATGTTGGCCCGTGGCTAAGAATATGCAGTATGTTGGCCAATACCATCATTCTGGCCGGGTCTTAAAACATCTCGGCCTGCCAGACGCGGTTGTACGTGGCTCCTCGACTTCGGTCACGATTCATTAGATCCAGTCAAATGGTCTGAATGCTTCACGACATCGGTCACGATTGGTCGGATCTGTTCTGCGGTCTGAATGCTTCTCGACCTCGGTCACGATTGGGTCAGGTCTCGTTATGTGGTCGGAATAGCTTATCAATGATTGAGCTGGTCAGGTCATGTGGTCGGAATGAAATGGAATCTCCGCAACAACATGCTGGGCATCGCCTGAGGAACGAACTGCAGAATCACCTGCTTTCGCCTACGACGTGCTCCATAGACTGAGGTATGTTGGCCCCTGGCTAAGAATATGCAGTATGTTGGCCAATACCATCATTCTGGCCGGGGCTTAAAACATCTCGGCCTGCCAGACGCGATTGTACGTGGCTCCTCAACATCGGTCACGATTCATTAGATCCAGTCAAATGGTCTGAATGCTTCTCGACTTCGGTCACAATTGGTCGGATCTGTTCTGCGGTCTGAATGCTTCTCGACCTCGGTCACGATTGGGTCAGGTCTCGTTATGTGGTCGGAATAGCTTATCAATGATTGAGCTGGTCAGGTCATGTGGTCGGAATGAAATGGAATCTCCGCAACAACATGCTGGGCATCGCCTGAGGAACGAACTGCAGAATCACCTGCTTTCGCCTACGACGTGCTCCATAGACTGAGGTATGTTGGCCCCTGGCTAAGAATATGCAGTATGTTGGCCAATACCATCATTCTGGCCGGGTCTTAAAACATCTCGGCCTGCCAGACGCGATTGTACGTGGCTCCTCAACATCGGTCACGATTCATTAGATCCAGTCAAATGGTCTGAATGCTTCTCGACTTCGGTCACAATTGGTCGGATCTGTTCTGCGGTCTGAATGCTTCTCGACCTCGGTCACGATTGGGTCAGGTCTCGTTATGTGGTCGGAATAGCTTATCAATGATTGAGCTGGTCAGGTCATGTGGTCGGAATGAAATGGAATCTCCGCAACAACATGCTGGGCATCGCCTGAGGAACGAACTGCAGAATCACCTGCTTTCGCCTACGACGTGCTCCATAGACTGAGGTATGTTGGCCCCTGGCTAAGAATATGCAGTATGTTGGCCAATACCATCATTCTGGCCGGGGCTTAAAACATCTCGGCCTGCCAGACGCGATTGTACGTGGCTCCTCAACATCGGTCACGATTCATTAGATCCAGTCAAATGGTCTGAATGCTTCTCGACTTCGGTCACAATTGGTCGGATCTGTTCTGCGGTCTGAATGCTTCTCGACCTCGGTCACGATTGGGTCAGGTCTCGTTATGTGGTCAGAATAGCTTATCAATGATTGAGCTGGTCAGGTCATGTGGTCGGAATGAAATGGAATCTCCGCAACAACATGCTGGGCATCGCCTGAGGAACGAACTGCAGAATCACCTGCTTTCGCCTACGACGTGCTCCATAGACTGAGGTATGTTGGCCCCTGGCTAAGAATATGCAGTATGTTGGCCAATACCATCATTCTGGCCGGGGCTTAAAACATCTCGGCCTGCCAGACGCGATTGTACGTGGCTCCTCAACATCGGTCACGATTCATTAGATCCAGTCAAATGGTCTGAATGCTTCTCGACTTCGGTCACAATTGGTCGGATCTGTTCTGCGGTCTGAATGCTTCTCGACCTCGGTCACGATTGGGTCAGGTCTCGTTATGTGGTCGGAATAGCTTATCAATGATTGAGCTGGTCAGGTCATGTGGTCGGAATGAAATGGAATCTCCGCAACAACATGCTGGGCATCGCCTGAGGAACGAACTGCAGAATCACCTGCTTTCGCCTACGACGTGCTCCATAGACTGAGGTATGTTGGCCCCTGGCTAAGAATATGCAGTATGTTGGCCAATACCATCATTCTGGCCGGGTCTTCAAACATCTCGGCCTGCCAGTCGCGGTTGGACGTGGCTCCTCGACTTCGGTCACGATTCATTAGATCCAGTCAAATGGTCTGAATGCTTCTCGACTTCGGTCACGATTGGTCGGATCTGTCCTGCGGTCTGAATGCTTCTCGACCTCGGTCACGATTGGGTCAGGTCTCGTTATGTGGTCGGAATAGCTTATCAATGATTGAGCTGGTCAGGTCATGTGGTCGGAATGAAATGGAATCTCCGCAACAACATGCTGGGCATCGCCTGAGGAACGAACTGCAGAATCACCTGCTTTCGCCTACGACGTGCTCCATAGACTGAGGTATGTTGGCCCCTGGCTAAGAATATGCAGTATGTTGGCCAATACCATCATTCTGGCCGGGTCTTCAAACATCTCGGCCTGCCAGTCGCGGTTGTACGTGGCTCCTCGACTTCGGTCACGATTCATTAGATCCAGTCAAATGGTCTGAATGCTTCACGACATCGGTCACGATTGGTCGGATCTGTCCTGCGGTCTGAATGCTTCTCGACCTCGGTCACGATTGGGTCAGGTCTCGTTATGTGGTCGGAATAGCTTATCAATGATTGAGCTGGTCAGGTCATGTCGTCGGAATGAAATGGAATCTCCGCAACAACATGCTGGGCATCGCCTGAAGGAACGAACTGCAGAATCACCTGCTTTCGCCTACGACGTGCTCCATAGACTGACGTATGTTGGCCCGTGGCTAAGAATATGCAGTATGTTGGCCAATACCATCATTCTGGCCGGGTCTTAAAACATCTCGGCCTGCCAGACGCGGTTGTACGTGGCTCCTCGACTTCGGTCACGATTCATTAGATCCAGTCAAATGGTCTGAATGCTTCACGACTTCGGTCACGATTGGTCGGATCTGTCCTGCGGTCTGAATGCTTCTCGACCTCGGTCACGATTGGGTCAGGTCTCGTTATGTGGTCAGAATAGCTTATCAATGATTGAGCTGGTCAGGTCATGTCGTCGGAATGAAATGGAATCTCCGCAACAACATGCTGGGCATCGCCTGAAGGAACGAACTGCAGAATCACCTGCTTTCGCCTACGACGTGCTCCATAGACTGACGTATGTTGGCCCGTGGCTAAGAATATGCAGTATGTTGGCCAATACCATCATTCTGGCCGGGTCTTAAAACATCTCGGCCTGCCAGACGCGGTTGTACGTGGCTCCTCAACATCGGTCACGATTCATTAGATCCAGTCAAATGGTCTGAATGCTTCTCGACTTCGGTCACAATTGGTCGGATCTGTTCTGCGGTCTGAATGCTTCTCGACCTCGGTCACGATTGGGTCAGGTCTCGTTATGTGGTCAGAATAGCTTATCAATGATTGAGCTGGTCAGGTCATGTCGTCGGAATGAAATGGAATCTCCGCAACAACATGCTGGGCATCGCCTGAAGGAACGAACTGCAGAATCACCTGCTTTCGCCTACGACGTGCTCCATAGACTGACGTATGTTGGCCCGTGGCTAAGAATATGCAGTATGTTGGCCAATACCATCATTCTGGCCGGGTCTTAAAACATCTCGGCCTGCCAGACGCGGTTGTACGTGGCTCCTCGACTTCGGTCACGATTCATTAGATCCAGTCAAATGGTCTGAATGCTTCTCGACTTCGGTCAGGATTGGTCGGATCTGTCCTGCGGTCTGAATGCTTCTCGACCTCGGTCACGATTGGGTCAGGTCTCGTTATGTGGTCAGAATAGCTTATCAATGATTGAGCTGGTCAGGTCATGTCGTCGGAATGAAATGGAATCTCCGCAACAACATGCTGGGCATCGCCTGAAGGAACGAACTGCAGAATCACCTGCTTTCGCCTACGACGTGCTCCATAGACTGACGTATGTTGGCCCGTGGCTAAGAATATGCAGTATGTTGGCCAATACCATCATTCTGGCCGGGTCTTAAAACATCTCGGCCTGCCAGACGCGGTTGTACGTGGCTCCTCGACTTCGGTCACGATTCATTAGATCCAGTCAAATGGTCTGAATGCTTCTCGACTACGGTCAGGATTGGTCGGATCTGTCCTGCGGTCTGAATGCTTCTCGACCTCGGTCACGATTGGGTCAGGTCTCGTTATGTGGTCAGAATAGCTTATCAATGATTGAGCAGGTCAGGTCATGTCGTCGGAATGAAATGGAATCTCCGCAACAACATGCTGGGCATCGCCTGAAGGAACGAACTGCAGAATCACCTGCTTTCGCCTACGACGTGCTCCATAGACTGACGTATGTTGGCCCGTGGCTAAGAATATGCAGTATGTTGGCCAATACCATCATTCTGGCCGGGTCTTAAAACATCTCGGCCTGCCAGACGCGGTTGTACGTGGCTCCTCGACTTCGGTCACGATTCATTAGATCCAGTCAAATGGTCTGAATGCTTCTCGACTCCGGTCACGATTGGTCGGATCTGTCCTGCGGTCTGAATGCTTCTCGACCTCGGTCACGATTGGGTCAGGTCTCGTTATGTGGTCAGAATAGCTTATCAATGATTGAGCTGGTCAGGTCATGTCGTCGGAATGAAATGGAATCTCCGCAACAACATGCTGGGCATCGCCTGAAGGAACGAACTGCAGAATCACCTGCTTTCGCCTACGACGTGCTCCATAGACTGACGTATGTTGGCCCGTGGCTAAGAATATGCAGTATGTTGGCCAATACCATCATTCTGGCCGGGTCTTAAAACATCTCGGCCTGCCAGACGCGGTTGTACGTGGCTCCTCGACTTCGGTCACGATTCATTAGATCCAGTCAAATGGTCTGAATGCTTCTCGACTTCGGTCAGGATTGGTCGGATCTGTCCTGCGGTCTGAATGCTTCTCGACCTCGGTCACGATTGGGTCAGGTCTCGTTATGTGGTCAGAATAGCTTATCAATGATTGAGCAGGTCAGGTCATGTCGTCGGAATGAAATGGAATCTCCGCAACGACATGCTGGGCATCGCCTGAAGGAACGAACTGCAGAATCACCTGCTTTCGCCTACGACGTGCTCCATAGACTGACGTATGTTGGCCCGTGGCTAAGAATATGCAGTATGTTGGCCAATACCATCATTCTGGCCGGGTCTTAAAACATCTCGGCCTGCCAGACGCGGTTGTACGTGGCTCCTCGACTTCGGTCACGATTCATTAGATCCAGTCAAATGGTCTGAATGCTTCACGACATCGGTCAGGATTGGTCGGATCTGTCCTGCGGTCTGAATGCTTCTCGACCTCGGTCACGATTGGGTCAGGTCTCGTTATGTGGTCAGAATAGCTTATCAATGATTGAGCAGGTCAGGTCATGTCGTCGGAATGAAATGGAATCTCCGCAACGACATGCTGGGCATCGCCTGAAGGAACGAACTGCAGAATCACCTGCTTTCGCCTACGACGTGCTCCATAGACTGACGTATGTTGGCCCGTGGCTAAGAATATGCAGTATGTTGGCCAATACCATCATTCTGGCCGGGTCTTAAAACATCTCGGCCTGCCAGACGCGGTTGTACGTGGCTCCTCGACTTCGGTCACGATTCATTAGATCCAGTCAAATGGTCTGAATGCTTCTCGACTTCGGTCAGGATTGGTCGGATCTGTCCTGCGGTCTGAATGCTTCTCGACCTCGGTCACGATTGGGTCAGGTCTCGTTATGTGGTCAGAATAGCTTATCAATGATTGAGCTGGTCAGGTCATGTCGTCGGAATGAAATGGAATCTCCGCAACGACATGCTGGGCATCGCCTGAAGGAACGAACTGCAGAATCACCTGCTTTCGCCTACGACGTGCTCCATAGACTGACGTATGTTGGCCCGTGGCTAAGAATATGCAGTATGTTGGCCAATACCATCATTCTGGCCGGGTCTTAAAACATCTCGGCCTGCCAGACGCGGTTGTACGTGGCTCCTCGACTTCGGTCACGATTCATTAGATCCAGTCAAATGGTCTGAATGCTTCTCGACTCCGGTCAGGATTGGTCGGATCTGTCCTGCGGTCTGAATGCTTCTCGACCTCGGTCACGATTGGGTCAGGTCTCGTTATGTGGTCAGAATAGCTTATCAATGATTGAGCAGGTCAGGTCATGTCGTCGGAATGAAATGGAATCTCCGCAACAACATGCTGGGCATCGCCTGAAGGAACGAACTGCAGAATCACCTGCTTTCGCCTACGACGTGCTCCATAGACTGACGTATGTTGGCCCGTGGCTAAGAATATGCAGTATGTTGGCCAATACCATCATTCTGGCCGGGTCTTAAAACATCTCGGCCTGCCAGACGCGGTTGTACGTGGCTCCTCGACTTCGGTCACGATTCATTAGATCCAGTCAAATGGTCTGAATGCTTCTCGACTCCGGTCAGGATTGGTCGGATCTGTCCTGCGGTCTGAATGCTTCTCGACCTCGGTCACGATTGGGTCAGGTCTCGTTATGTGGTCAGAATAGCTTATCAATGATTGAGCTGGTCAGGTCATGTGGTCGGAATGAAATGGAATCTCCGCAACAACATGCTGGGCATCGCCTGAAGGAACGAACTGCAGAATCACCTGCTTTCGCCTACGACGTGCTCCATAGACTGACGTATGTTGGCCCGTGGCTAAGAATATGCAGTATGTTGGCCAATACCATCATTCTGGCCGGGTCTTAAAACATCTCGGCCTGCCAGACGCGGTTGTACGTGGCTCCTCGACTTCGGTCACGATTCATTAGATCCAGTCAAATGGTCTGAATGCTTCTCGACTCCGGTCAGGATTGGTCGGATCTGTCCTGCGGTCTGAATGCTTCTCGACCTCGGTCACGATTGGGTCAGGTCTCGTTATGTGGTCAGAATAGCTTATCAATGATTGAGCAGGTCAGGTCATGTCGTCGGAATGAAGTGGAATCTCCGCAACAACATGCTGGGCATCGCCTGAAGGAACGAACTGCAGAATCACCTGCTTTCGCCTACGACGTGCTCCATAGACTGACGTATGTTGGCCCGTGGCTAAGAATATGCAGTATGTTGGCCAATACCATCATTCTGGCCGGGTCTTAAAACATCTCGGCCTGCCAGACGCGGTTGTACGTGGCTCCTCGACTTCGGTCACGATTCATTAGATCCAGTCAAATGGTCTGAATGCTTCTCGACTCCGGTCAGGATTGGTCGGATCTGTCCTGCGGTCTGAATGCTTCTCGACCTCGGTCACGATTGGGTCAGGTCTCGTTATGTGGTCAGAATAGCTTATCAATGATTGAGCAGGTCAGGTCATGTCGTCGGAATGAAATGGAATCTCCGCAACAACATGCTGGGCATCGCCTGAAGGAACGAACTGCAGAATCACCTGCTTTCGCCTACGACGTGCTCCATAGACTGACGTATGTTGGCCCGTGGCTAAGAATATGCAGTATGTTGGCCAATACCATCATTCTGGCCGGGTCTTAAAACATCTCGGCCTGCCAGACGCGGTTGTACGTGGCTCCTCGACTTCGGTCACGATTCATTAGATCCAGTCAAATGGTCTGAATGCTTCTCGACTCCGGTCAGGATTGGTCGGATCTGTCCTGCGGTCTGAATGCTTCTCGACCTCGGTCACGATTGGGTCAGGTCTCGTTATGTGGTCAGAATAGCTTATCAATGATTGAGCAGGTCAGGTCATGTCGTCGGAATGAAGTGGAATCTCCGCAACAACATGCTGGGCATCGCCTGAAGGAACGAACTGCAGAATCACCTGCTTTCGCCTACGACGTGCTCCATAGACTGACGTATGTTGGCCCGTGGCTAAGAATATGCAGTATGTTGGCCAATACCATCATTCTGGCCGGGTCTTAAAACATCTCGGCCTGCCAGACGCGGTTGTACGTGGCTCCTCGACTTCGGTCACGATTCATTAGATCCAGTCAAATGGTCTGAATGCTTCTCGACTCCGGTCAGGATTGGTCGGATCTGTCCTGCGGTCTGAATGCTTCTCGACCTCGGTCACGATTGGGTCAGGTCTCGTTATGTGGTCAGAATAGCTTATCAATGATTGAGCAGGTCAGGTCATGTCGTCGGAATGAAGTGGAATCTCCGCAACAACATGCTGGGCATCGCCTGAAGGAACGAACTGCAGAATCACCTGCTTTCGCCTACGACGTGCTCCATAGACTGACGTATGTTGGCCCGTGGCTAAGAATATGCAGTATGTTGGCCAATACCATCATTCTGGCCGGGTCTTAAAACATCTCGGCCTGCCAGACGCGGTTGTACGTGGCTCCTCGACTTCGGTCACGATTCATTAGATCCAGTCAAATGGTCTGAATGCTTCTCGACTCCGGTCAGGATTGGTCGGATCTGTCCTGCGGTCTGAATGCTTCTCGACCTCGGTCACGATTGGGTCAGGTCTCGTTATGTGGTCAGAATAGCTTATCAATGATTGAGCAGGTCAGGTCATGTCGTCGGAATGAAGTGGAATCTCCGCAACAACATGCTGGGCATCGCCTGAAGGAACGAACTGCAGAATCACCTGCTTTCGCCTACGACGTGCTCCATAGACTGACGTATGTTGGCCCGTGGCTAAGAATATGCAGTATGTTGGCCAATACCATCATTCTGGCCGGGTCTTAAAACATCTCGGCCTGCCAGACGCGGTTGTACGTGGCTCCTCGACTTCGGTCACGATTCATTAGATCCAGTCAAATGGTCTGAATGCTTCTCGACTCCGGTCAGGATTGGTCGGATCTGTCCTGCGGTCTGAATGCTTCTCGACCTCGGTCACGATTGGGTCAGGTCTCGTTATGTGGTCAGAATAGCTTATCAATGATTGAGCAGGTCAGGTCATGTCGTCGGAATGAAGTGGAATCTCCGCAACAACATGCTGGGCATCGCCTGAAGGAACGAACTGCAGAATCACCTGCTTTCGCCTACGACGTGCTCCATAGACTGACGTATGTTGGCCCGTGGCTAAGAATATGCAGTATGTTGGCCAATACCATCATTCTGGCCGGGTCTTAAAACATCTCGGCCTGCCAGACGCGGTTGTACGTGGCTCCTCGACTTCGGTCACGATTCATTAGATCCAGTCAAATGGTCTGAATGCTTCTCGACTCCGGTCAGGATTGGTCGGATCTGTCCTGCGGTCTGAATGCTTCTCGACCTCGGTCACGATTGGGTCAGGTCTCGTTATGTGGTCAGAATAGCTTATCAATGATTGAGCAGGTCAGGTCATGTCGTCGGAATGAAGTGGAATCTCCGCAACAACATGCTGGGCATCGCCTGAAGGAACGAACTGCAGAATCACCTGCTTTCGCCTACGACGTGCTCCATAGACTGACGTATGTTGGCCCGTGGCTAAGAATATGCAGTATGTTGGCCAATACCATCATTCTGGCCGGGTCTTAAAACATCTCGGCCTGCCAGACGCGGTTGTACGTGGCTCCTCGACTTCGGTCACGATTCATTAGATCCAGTCAAATGGTCTGAATGCTTCTCGACTCCGGTCAGGATTGGTCGGATCTGTCCTGCGGTCTGAATGCTTCTCGACCTCGGTCACGATTGGGTCAGGTCTCGTTATGTGGTCAGAATAGCTTATCAATGATTGAGCAGGTCAGGTCATGTCGTCGGAATGAAGTGGAATCTCCGCAACAACATGCTGGGCATCGCCTGAAGGAACGAACTGCAGAATCACCTGCTTTCGCCTACGACGTGCTCCATAGACTGACGTATGTTGGCCCGTGGCTAAGAATATGCAGTATGTTGGCCAATACCATCATTCTGGCCGGGTCTTAAAACATCTCGGCCTGCCAGACGCGGTTGTACGTGGCTCCTCGACTTCGGTCACGATTCATTAGATCCAGTCAAATGGTCTGAATGCTTCTCGACTCCGGTCAGGATTGGTCGGATCTGTCCTGCGGTCTGAATGCTTCTCGACCTCGGTCACGATTGGGTCAGGTCTCGTTATGTGGTCAGAATAGCTTATCAATGATTGAGCAGGTCAGGTCATGTCGTCGGAATGAAGTGGAATCTCCGCAACAACATGCTGGGCATCGCCTGAAGGAACGAACTGCAGAATCACCTGCTTTCGCCTACGACGTGCTCCATAGACTGACGTATGTTGGCCCGTGGCTAAGAATATGCAGTATGTTGGCCAATACCATCATTCTGGCCGGGTCTTAAAACATCTCGGCCTGCCAGACGCGGTTGTACGTGGCTCCTCGACTTCGGTCACGATTCATTAGATCCAGTCAAATGGTCTGAATGCTTCTCGACTCCGGTCAGGATTGGTCGGATCTGTCCTGCGGTCTGAATGCTTCTCGACCTCGGTCACGATTGGGTCAGGTCTCGTTATGTGGTCAGAATAGCTTATCAATGATTGAGCAGGTCAGGTCATGTCGTCGGAATGAAGTGGAATCTCCGCAACAACATGCTGGGCATCGCCTGAAGGAACGAACTGCAGAATCACCTGCTTTCGCCTACGACGTGCTCCATAGACTGACGTATGTTGGCCCGTGGCTAAGAATATGCAGTATGTTGGCCAATACCATCATTCTGGCCGGGTCTTAAAACATCTCGGCCTGCCAGACGCGGTTGTACGTGGCTCCTCGACTTCGGTCACGATTCATTAGATCCAGTCAAATGGTCTGAATGCTTCTCGACTCCGGTCAGGATTGGTCGGATCTGTCCTGCGGTCTGAATGCTTCTCGACCTCGGTCACGATTGGGTCAGGTCTCGTTATGTGGTCAGAATAGCTTATCAATGATTGAGCAGGTCAGGTCATGTCGTCGGAATGAAGTGGAATCTCCGCAACAACATGCTGGGCATCGCCTGAAGGAACGAACTGCAGAATCACCTGCTTTCGCCTACGACGTGCTCCATAGACTGACGTATGTTGGCCCGTGGCTAAGAATATGCAGTATGTTGGCCAATACCATCATTCTGGCCGGGTCTTAAAACATCTCGGCCTGCCAGACGCGGTTGTACGTGGCTCCTCGACTTCGGTCACGATTCATTAGATCCAGTCAAATGGTCTGAATGCTTCTCGACTCCGGTCAGGATTGGTCGGATCTGTCCTGCGGTCTGAATGCTTCTCGACCTCGGTCACGATTGGGTCAGGTCTCGTTATGTGGTCAGAATAGCTTATCAATGATTGAGCAGGTCAGGTCATGTCGTCGGAATGAAGTGGAATCTCCGCAACAACATGCTGGGCATCGCCTGAAGGAACGAACTGCAGAATCACCTGCTTTCGCCTACGACGCGCTCCATAGACTGACGTATGTTGGCCCGTGGCTAAGAATATGCAGTATGTTGGCCAATACCATCATTCTGGCCGGGTCTTAAAACATCTCGGCCTGCCAGACGCGGTTGTACGTGGCTCCTCGACTTCGGTCACGATTCATTAGATCCAGTCAAATGGTCTGAATGCTTCTCGACTCCGGTCAGGATTGGTCGGATCTGTCCTGCGGTCTGAATGCTTCTCGACCTCGGTCACGATTGGGTCAGGTCTCGTTATGTGGTCAGAATAGCTTATCAATGATTGAGCAGGTCAGGTCATGTCGTCGGAATGAAGTGGAATCTCCGCAACAACATGCTGGGCATCGCCTGAAGGAACGAACTGCAGAATCACCTGCTTTCGCCTACGACGTGCTCCATAGACTGACGTATGTTGGCCCGTGGCTAAGAATATGCAGTATGTTGGCCAATACCATCATTCTGGCCGGGTCTTAAAACATCTCGGCCTGCCAGACGCGGTTGTACGTGGCTCCTCGACTTCGGTCACGATTCATTAGATCCAGTCAAATGGTCTGAATGCTTCTCGACTCCGGTCAGGATTGGTCGGATCTGTCCTGCGGTCTGAATGCTTCTCGACCTCGGTCACGATTGGGTCAGGTCTCGTTATGTGGTCAGAATAGCTTATCAATGATTGAGCAGGTCAGGTCATGTCGTCGGAATGAAGTGGAATCTCCGCAACAACATGCTGGGCATCGCCTGAAGGAACGAACTGCAGAATCACCTGCTTTCGCCTACGACGTGCTCCATAGACTGACGTATGTTGGCCCGTGGCTAAGAATATGCAGTATGTTGGCCAATACCATCATTCTGGCCGGGTCTTAAAACATCTCGGCCTGCCAGACGCGGTTGTACGTGGCTCCTCGACTTCGGTCACGATTCATTAGATCCAGTCAAATGGTCTGAATGCTTCTCGACTCCGGTCAGGATTGGTCGGATCTGTCCTGCGGTCTGAATGCTTCTCGACCTCGGTCACGATTGGGTCAGGTCTCGTTATGTGGTCAGAATAGCTTATCAATGATTGAGCAGGTCAGGTCATGTCGTCGGAATGAAGTGGAATCTCCGCAACAACATGCTGGGCATCGCCTGAAGGAACGAACTGCAGAATCACCTGCTTTCGCCTACGACGCGCTCCATAGACTGACGTATGTTGGCCCGTGGCTAAGAATATGCAGTATGTTGGCCAATACCATCATTCTGGCCGGGTCTTAAAACATCTCGGCCTGCCAGACGCGGTTGTACGTGGCTCCTCGACTTCGGTCACGATTCATTAGATCCAGTCAAATGGTCTGAATGCTTCTCGACTCCGGTCAGGATTGGTCGGATCTGTCCTGCGGTCTGAATGCTTCTCGACCTCGGTCACGATTGGGTCAGGTCTCGTTATGTGGTCAGAATAGCTTATCAATGATTGAGCAGGTCAGGTCATGTCGTCGGAATGAAGTGGAATCTCCGCAACAACATGCTGGGCATCGCCTGAAGGAACGAACTGCAGAATCACCTGCTTTCGCCTACGACGTGCTCCATAGACTGACGTATGTTGGCCCGTGGCTAAGAATATGCAGTATGTTGGCCAATACCATCATTCTGGCCGGGTCTTAAAACATCTCGGCCTGCCAGACGCGGTTGTACGTGGCTCCTCGACTTCGGTCACGATTCATTAGATCCAGTCAAATGGTCTGAATGCTTCTCGACTCCGGTCAGGATTGGTCGGATCTGTCCTGCGGTCTGAATGCTTCTCGACCTCGGTCACGATTGGGTCAGGTCTCGTTATGTGGTCAGAATAGCTTATCAATGATTGAGCAGGTCAGGTCATGTCGTCGGAATGAAGTGGAATCTCCGCAACAACATGCTGGGCATCGCCTGAAGGAACGAACTGCAGAATCACCTGCTTTCGCCTACGACGTGCTCCATAGACTGACGTATGTTGGCCCGTGGCTAAGAATATGCAGTATGTTGGCCAATACCATCATTCTGGCCGGGTCTTAAAACATCTCGGCCTGCCAGACGCGGTTGTACGTGGCTCCTCGACTTCGGTCACGATTCATTAGATCCAGTCAAATGGTCTGAATGCTTCTCGACTCCGGTCAGGATTGGTCGGATCTGTCCTGCGGTCTGAATGCTTCTCGACCTCGGTCACGATTGGGTCAGGTCTCGTTATGTGGTCAGAATAGCTTATCAATGATTGAGCAGGTCAGGTCATGTCGTCGGAATGAAGTGGAATCTCCGCAACAACATGCTGGGCATCGCCTGAAGGAACGAACTGCAGAATCACCTGCTTTCGCCTACGACGTGCTCCATAGACTGACGTATGTTGGCCCGTGGCTAAGAATATGCAGTATGTTGGCCAATACCATCATTCTGGCCGGGTCTTAAAACATCTCGGCCTGCCAGACGCGGTTGTACGTGGCTCCTCGACTTCGGTCACGATTCATTAGATCCAGTCAAATGGTCTGAATGCTTCTCGACTCCGGTCAGGATTGGTCGGATCTGTCCTGCGGTCTGAATGCTTCTCGACCTCGGTCACGATTGGGTCAGGTCTCGTTATGTGGTCAGAATAGCTTATCAATGATTGAGCAGGTCAGGTCATGTCGTCGGAATGAAGTGGAATCTCCGCAACAACATGCTGGGCATCGCCTGAAGGAACGAACTGCAGAATCACCTGCTTTCGCCTACGACGTGCTCCATAGACTGACGTATGTTGGCCCGTGGCTAAGAATATGCAGTATGTTGGCCAATACCATCATTCTGGCCGGGTCTTAAAACATCTCGGCCTGCCAGACGCGGTTGTACGTGGCTCCTCGACTTCGGTCACGATTCATTAGATCCAGTCGAATGGTCTGAATGCTTCTCGACTCCGGTCAGGATTGGTCGGATCTGTCCTGCGGTCTGAATGCTTCTCGACCTCGGTCACGATTGGGTCAGGTCTCGTTATGTGGTCAGAATAGCTTATCAATGATTGAGCAGGTCAGGTCATGTCGTCGGAATGAAGTGGAATCTCCGCAACGACATGCTGGGCATCGCCTGAAGGAACGAACTGCAGAATCACCTGCTTTCGCCTACGACGCGCTCCATAGACTGACGTATGTTGGCCCGTGGCTAAGAATATGCAGTATGTTGGCCAATACCATCATTCTGGCCGGGTCTTAAAACATCTCGGCCTGCCAGACGCGGTTGTACGTGGCTCCTCGACTTCGGTCACGATTCATTAGATCCAGTCAAATGGTCTGAATGCTTCTCGACTCCGGTCAGGATTGGTCGGATCTGTCCTGCGGTCTGAATGCTTCTCGACCTCGGTCACGATTGGGTCAGGTCTCGTTATGTGGTCAGAATAGCTTATCAATGATTGAGCAGGTCAGGTCATGTCGTCGGAATGAAGTGGAATCTCCGCAACAACATGCTGGGCATCGCCTGAAGGAACGAACTGCAGAATCACCTGCTTTCGCCTACGACGTGCTCCATAGACTGACGTATGTTGGCCCGTGGCTAAGAATATGTAGTATGTTGGCCAATACCATCATTCTGGCCGGGTCTTAAAACATCTCGGCCTGCCAGACGCGGTTGTACGTGGCTCCTCGACTTCGGTCACGATTCATTAGATCCAGTCAAATGGTCTGAATGCTTCTCGACTCCGGTCAGGATTGGTCGGATCTGTCCTGCGGTCTGAATGCTTCTCCACCTCGGTCACGATTGGGTCAGGTCTCGTTAGATTCATTAGATCCAGTCAAATGGTCTGAATGCTTCTCGACTCCGGTCAGGATTGGTCGGATCTGTCCTGCGGTCTGAATGCTTCTCGACCTCGGTCACGATTGGGTCAGGTCTCGTTTTTTGTGGTCGGAATCGCTTATGAATGTGTGGTGAAGTGAGAATCTTGTTTGACGGAAAGGACCGGCTCGGGATCACTGTGCCACGTTGGTGGTACACCGTCTCCGTGATCACGATGTGACGCTACATGACCACGGTACCGTTTATATGGTACGGTCCGACAGGATCACGAACATGATCGTGGCCCAATCATTCCATCACAAGTCGAAAGCGATCATCGGGGTCCGGTACAATCATTTCGATACACCAGGGTGATCTCAAGGTCGAAGATCGCAGTGATCTCAAGGTCGAGATCGCGGTGATCCCCAGGGAATGGTGCAGTCATTCGAGTACACCAAGCGCGATCCCCAGGGAAGATCAAGGTACCATAATCATGGTACATGCTGTGGTGATCGCGGTGTGTGGTGATCGCGGTGTGATCAAGGCATCGTCAAGGCTAAGTACGATTGTGGAGCCAGTTTGGCAACGTGTGGCAGAGAGGCGTCGAGGCTTGGGGGAGAGGTTTAGGGAATTGCATATCAGTGTTGAATTTACTTTCTAGGGAACAAGTGCTTTCTAGCGAACAAGTGAGTTAACACTCAACAAGAGAGGGAGTTCTTCTTATATATCAAGCGTCCTACCTATTCCAGAGCTGGGAAGTATATTGGCCCCCTCTGACGACCAAGGACTGCAGCGATCTACAAGAAGAAGCGCAAGAACGCCTGGATAGCTTGCCCAGGTCGCCCACGCTCCTTTCTCACCCCCCTCAAGATCCCTGCCAGAAGGAGGCAGTCAAGCATCGTATTGGAATTATTGGCCTTTGGTGAACACACCCTAGGACCCCCCGTGGATCTACGCTACCCCGTGATCTACACCCTAACCGACGGCAAGTGAAGAACTGCCACAAGCCGTCAAGCCGAAACCCAAGTGCCGTCCACACCCACTCAACCCAGATCAAGCCCGGCATCTCTTCCGAGTCATCAAGAAGAGCGTAATCGTCCAACCCGACGGGTACACAAGGTGAGCAAGTCTTCAGAGCCCCCCACGGCAAGCGGAGTACCCCTCCGTCAGTCGGGAGTCCGGACGCCAAGTGTGTGAGTGCCCCTCGCGTCGAGTTTCCTCGCGAGCCACTACGCCACAATGGTGCGCGTGCCCGGATCTTCTGGTGACTCCGGATATCACCGTGAGTCCGACCAGGAAGATGCCAAGATCAACGTTGAGCCAGGAATCGGCGCGTCGACGGAAGGTGAATCGCCGTCGTCGCATCTGAAGAGTGAAGGATTCACCGACCGCCAGAGCACTGGGAGGAACTCTGGCGAGGAACAGGAGGCAGGTCCAGCAATGGATCTCGAAGAGAAGCCTCACCCTCCTCCCTTGGGCCCTTCGGGGCCCCTGCGGATCGCAATGCGAATCGTGATCCGCCGGATGAAGATCCAACCGTGAAAACGGAAGGATCTTCACCCAAAACCACTCCCCCTACACCTCACATCTCCGCGAAGAAGTCGGCGTCGAAGCTTGGTAAGCCGAAGTTGAGAGCACCAGACGAGGAGGAGAGTGGAGACGTCAGGCCTTGGACTCCGGATCAGCTACAGAAGATCTTCTACCGGAAGCAGCTCAATGCGTTCTTGCTAGAAGATCCCGTGATGATCGTGATGAAGCCGAAGCTGATTGGAGACCTCCAAGGCCCTGTAACACCCGTTGCGAAGGCGTCCGACCTCATGGTCGCGATCACCAGCCTGATGAACCTGCTGGATGAAGCTGGGATCGTTGCCGGAGCCTTCGACGCTGAAGCTGTGTTCGAGCTCAGCATAACCACCGTTGAGGAATCGGCCAAGCGTTTGCTCAAGCTGCTGAAGCCACTGGTAGGCGTGTCCGCATCATCGTCCAGCCTCGGACCTACGGAAGAATACCCGACCTCGGCTTCCTCGCACTCCGGTTTTGCGTCCGCGAAGGCCTCTGTGTCGTCAGACATCGGATCGGACGACCCCGCCGGGCCAACGAGAATGACCCTTGGTCCATCGGGAGCCGCTATGCTCCAGGCGAGGAAGATCAAGGAAGAGAAGATGCCCGTGAACCCTGTGCCCGTAGCCAGAGCAACGACGAACGCCCACAACTCGGACCGCATGCAGTCGTTCTTCGACTCAGCCATGGAACGTTTCTTGAAGGAGCAAGCCGAAGAGAAGAACCGCAGCGAGCCTAGAGCACGTGAGGCGTCCGATGTCGACATGGAATCGGTGGGATCGGTCCACGCATCTCCGGATGAGTATGATCCCGACGACTTCAGCATTGACGTTCCCCGCCGAGCAATCGTTGCCTCAGCAGAAGCAACCGCGTCTGCCGAACATACTGCTGCGATCCCGCGAGTCCGGATGTCAGCAATCTCCGAGCTGAAAGAGTTCTCCGGCAAAGACACTGACGAGGATCGCGCCCGCGGCTGGCTGGGCAAGGTGAAGTCTGCGTTCGTCCGTGATCAAGCCCCTGATAGCGAGAAGTGTATCGTCTTCGGGAACTTGTTAACTGGTCCTGCGCGGAACTGGTACCAGCAGTTGGGAAGAACGACGCGTGGCAAGTGGAAAGACCTGCTGGATGGCTTCAGGGCCGAATACTGCGGTCTGGGCGTGTCTCTTGCGAGGCAATATTACCATGCCAGGAAGAGGTCTGACGAGTCGCCACTCGAGTATCTTCATCGCCTGACCGTGTTAGGACTCCGTGCGAAGTTGCCAATCAAGACTGGTCCGTCGTCGGCCCTCCGAGAACACGTGGAACACTTCATCGAAACCTTGGACGATCGCGATCTAGCGGACCAGCTGACGCTACTGCGCCTTGGAGATGGGGACGCACTGGCAGACGTATTGCGACTACGTCAGCGTGCCAAATCCCGGCAAGGAAAGGCGTCCATGGGATCTTCGAAGTACCGCCAGAAGTCGTCATCGTCAACTCCTCCACAAGCGTCCACCAAACATGCCCGAGCGATTCGCGCCATTCACATGGCCCATGACAGCGAGAGCTCAGGATCGGACTCGGACTCCGGAGGATCGGACCTCGAACGAAGTAGATCCCAGATCTATCTCGCCGCCGTCGCCGATCAGCGCAAGTCGGAAGATCAGCCTCAGCCACGCCGCGACGCTCAAGGACCAGCAAACAACCCGGAGCAGCCTCATCGCCCTCGGAACGACGATCGCGTAGAGAGATGTTCCCACTGCGGGTCCACGCGGCACACGGACCTTGGATGCTGGAAGCGCTTGACTTGTCAGAAGTGCGGAAGAAGAGGACACCCTGGTGATCACTGCCTGTACGTCTGTCGAGCGTGCGGCGAGGTGCATGAAGCCGGAGAATGCCCGATGGAGGAGTTTTATAACTTGATCCGTCAGTGGTATGATCCCACGCGCCATGCCGGGATGTTTCCCTCGAAGGCGGAGAAGATGTTAAACTAGGACGCTCGCCAGGTTGGAATCTGGTACGAGCCGAGCGTTCTAAGTTCTGCATATTTGCATACGTTGACAGGCAAGCACAGTCGAAGGTCAGTTCCCTGAAGGATCCTATCAACAATACACGTGGAATTCATGAGAAACGTACCGCGACGATCGCGAGCTTGCGAAGAGATGAATACGCGCGATCGGATGTTGTGATGGAACTGGACTTGGCTGATGGGAAGACCCGTGGATACTGGAGAGATCATGCCCCGGATACAGAGCCCGGCGAACTCAAGACCGTGAACTCGCTGACGAGACCCCCGCCAGATATTGGATGGGAGCTCCGACCCGGGGAATCGCGAGGGTACTGGAAGTACTACTCGCCCGGCAAGTGGTTCAAGCAGGCGAAGATCACCGGGAAGATCAACAACTCGAAGGCGACCATGCTCTTGGACTCTGGCGCAGAAGTCTCAATTGTGGACACCACCTTTGCTCGTAAGGTTGGCTGTATCATAGACGAAAGTCAGAAACAAGAGTGTGTGGGAATTGGAGAGAACGCGTACTCAACGTTGGGACGTACCACCATCAAGGTCACGCTAGCGGGGTATCTCGTGTACTTCTTTGACGCCTGGGTTGGCCCCTTGTCGGGTCAAGACGTGATCTTGGGCATGGACTTCATGATCCCCGCCGGGATCCGCCTTGATCTCGCGGACGGCACGATGTGCCTGGCTGACGAAGTTCGGATCCAGTTGTCAGGACGGCGTCCACCGTACGGTCGAAGCAGACACTCGCTACTGCTGGAAGATGACGTTGCTATCCCCGTTGGAGGATCTGTCGAAGTTCCCCTGAAACCACCACGCGCGTTAGAACGAGAGAAGTTGTGGATCATGCGTGGAGACAAGTGGGTACCTACCGTGTCAAAGGGGCTTGGCCGCAGACGACACCTGAAGATCACCAATGTTGGCGACTGTGAGCTGCGCCTGGGACGAAACCTCGAACTGGGGATGTGGCTCGCCGAAGATCTTGTGCCTCGAGTGCCTGGACACGTGTCGGTTGGATCGCGGCGGTACGCAGAGTGGCAAACTCTAGCGTTTGAAGCGACGACTGATCGCCAGGACGACGAAGACCTTCCCGCTGAGGAGTCCGGACCGTTAGTGGAACGGCCGGAGTACGCCACCCCAACGCAGCTCTTGCGAAGGGGCGAAACGGCTCCTCGTCCAACGGTGGCTGCGACGACGGTTCGTTGGGCCGAGCCACTTGTGAATAGGCCGGAGACGACCGAGACCAAGCTGGACTCCGAAGAACACAGGGCGGAACCGGAAGCTGCCCTCAACTTGGAAGCTGAAGCGAAGCAGCCTGATGTCGCGGAAGAACCGGCGGAGATCCAGGAAGACGCCGGAGGATACTACCATGACGGCGGGAACCTGTTCGCGGAAGACCTTGAAGATCAGATGGCAGTCTTGCCGGAGATTGCGAGTGCCACCGAAGAAGTGAAGATCGAAGACATCCAAGCAGGAGATCCTGAGCTGAACACGCCGGAGGAGATTGACCGACTGAAGCGCATCATCTGGAAGCGGAAGCACCTTCTGATCGGGAAGGGGAATGCCTTGCCACCCGCAGCAGTCGGAGTAGTCTGTGACATCGACGTGGGAGGAGCAGCCCCGATCGCTCAACGCGTCCGCCGAGTTGCGCCGCAGTATCGCGAGAAGCTCTCCGACTTGATCAAGGGCTTGCTGGCTGCGAAGATCATTGTCCCGTCAACATCTCCGTAGGCGTCCCCGATCGTGATCATCATCAAGAAGAACGGGGTAGACATCCGGCTCTGCATCGATTACCGACTTGTGAATTCCTTGACCCGGCTGATGGTGTATCCGATGCCCTTGATCAACGACCTCTTGGAAGATCTCGACAAGGTCCTCTGGTACTGTTCCTTGGACATGGCAAGCGGATTCTGGGTGGTGCAGATGACGGAACGCGCGCGGAAGATCTCGGCGTTCATTACACCTTTTGGCTTGTTCGAGTGGACTCGTATGCCATTCGGCCTGAAGAACGCGCCGCAGATCTATCAGCGGTTGCTTGACAACGCCCTCTACGGATTCCTCCGAATTGGGAACGGCGAGGATGCTGAAGGTGAAGTCGACGTCTTCGAGTCTGGCGAACCAGAGCTGGATCACCAACCTTCGGTCCTTGGTCGACGATCGTACATCGACGACATCCTGGTCACGGCTGACTCGTGGGACAATCTCTGCGAGAAAGTGGAGCGGCTGCTGGACGCCTGCGATCGCTGGAACTTGTCGATCAGCGTGGTGAAAAGCTCCTGGGGCAAGCGAAGGGTCGATTATCTCGGCCACCGAGTCTCGATTGAAGGGCTCGAAGCGCACCCGAAGGATCTTGAATCCTTGTGCGACTTGCCCTTCCCGCAGACCTTGCGCGCGATGCAGTCGTTCCTCGGCAGCCTGAATTACTACAGCCGCTTCATCGAAGACTTCGCCGTGTATGCCGCGATCTTGTACGAGCTCCGCGAGTCGGACTTCTTCGAGCTGCGCTGCCGAACGGTGATCCCGGAGTATTCGGCGTATGCAGGGGACGTGGATCGCGAGAAGGCTGAGAACGATCGCTGGACGAGAGCCACGGTAGCGTTCACCATGCTGAAGGCCAAGATCATGTCGACTCCAATCTTGAAGCACTTCGATCCCGATCGCCCACCAGTGCTCGTCATCTATGCGAACAAGTGGGCGATCTCTGCGGCTCTCATGCAGGATCATGATGGCGTGTATTGGCCAGTGACCTTCACCAGCCGCATCCTCAAGACGAACGAGCTCAATTACGGGATCGTCGAGAAGGAGGTCTTGGCCTTGCTGAGGTCTGCCACACGGCGCTTGTCGGTCGAGCGATCAAAGTGCTGACTCGGCACTCGACGTTGGCTTGGCTCCTCAAGTCTTCAGGCTTGCAAGGCCGGCTGGGATCATGGGCCGCTCTCCTGTCTCAGTGGACGTTGGAGATTATGCGATGCACGAGAGGCGAAGACGAAGTCCTGGGGACGCTCGCCGCGAGCATCACTCCACGAGAAGAAGTCGACGAGGCCCTCATTGCTGTTGCGCCCAAGAAGCAGCCCCGCCAGGTGATCGTCGCGCCCACGCCGACTGTCGAACTTGATGAAGAGCTGATCGTCGTGAGTTTCGACGGATCTGCCCGAGTCAAACGCGGCGGTGGAGCGTACAGCGCCGTGATTTGGAAGTTGCCCGAGTGGTCGATCATCACTGCGGCATCCTCGTACGCTGTGGAGATGACGGTGAACGAAGCCGAGTATCATGGATTGCTCTTGTGCCTGGATCTCCTTGCACCTCTAGACAGGGGACGCTTGGTGATCTGCGGAGACTCCAACTTGGTGATCCGCCAAATGCGCGGCGAGATCGCATGCAAGGCTCCGGCTCTGCAGCTTCTGCGTGAGAAGGCGATGGAAAAGCTCACGGCCTGGCCTCAGCACGAGTTCGTGCACGTGAAACGCGAGTGGAACAGCAGCGCCGATCGACTCGCTAGCGAGGCCCTGAAGAACGAGGCCGGCACAGTTGTCACGTCCGCGGGAGTCATCGAGGACTTGATCACGCTCAACCGGTTGGGAGAGATCCTGAAGCCGAAGAACGAGAGCGAGATTGTCCAAGTAGCGGCCGTGACTCGGTCGTCCGTGCGCCGACGATCCCCACCAGAATGCCTGCAGGAACCTGTGGTCCAGAGCATGAGGTTAGAACGCATTGCTAAGGCACAGGGCGAAGAGAAGTGGATCGCCGATCTGAGGACGTACCTGACTGGGGACGTGGCCGACTTGACGGCGAAGGACGCCCGGACTTGCGCGAAGATCGCCGATTCCTATGAAGTTGACGGAGATCATCTCCTGTGGTACTGCCCGTCTTCCACGAACGGCGTTGATGAAGAGCGGGATACGATCGCCAAGCTGGTGATCCCTGAGCGACTTCGTCAGGACTTCCTGCATCACTATCACGCGAGCTTGGAAGGTGGTCACCAGGGAGTAGGAAGGACCTACGCGAAGATCAAGCAGCACTTCCACTGGAGGGGCCTGTTCAGGGACGTTCAACGTTACGTGAGCGAGTGTACCGATTGCGAGACGGGGAAAGGGAGACCTACCGTTCAAGGGAGATCACCCGGAAATGTGCAGGCCACCTACCCGTTCCAAATCATCGCCATGGATCACATCCCTTCGCTTCCGAAGTCGTATAAGGGGAACACGGAACTCCTAGTCTGGGTCGATTTGTTCACCGGGTACGTGATCGCCAAGGCGAGCAGCTCCCGAACCGCTCAGCAGATTGCTGAGAATTACGAGGAGAGCGTCTTCCGCCGTTTCGGTGCAAGCGAGGTCATCAGACATGATCGCGAACCTGGGTTTATGGCAGACGTGTTCCGGGCGTTCAATCGAATAGTGGGCCAACGGCAGAGCCCCACAATGGCATACAGACCTCAGGCGAATGGAACGGCGGAACGCATGGTGCAGACGCTGACGCGATCGATCAAGATGTATGTCGCCGACATGAACCAGAAGGATTGGGACGAGTATGCCGAGAGGTTGACATTCGCATTGAACACAGCTCAGGATCGCGTTCGCGGGGATACGCCGTTCTTCCTCGTGCACGGCTGGGATCCCCGGTCAACGCTGGAAGCATCGCTGCCTGTGGGGAACACGCGTAGCCGTGATCGCGATCCCAGGAGATGGCGTAATCGGGTGCAAGGCCACTACCAGCGAGCGCGTGAAGAGGTGAACGAACGCCTACGGGAAGCCATCCAGAGTCGTGCAGATCGCCACAACGAAGATCTTCGTCCACATAACATTGTCGCCGGAGATCAGGTCTGGCTGTACTTGGATCGCGTCAAGGTTGGCTACGCTCGGAAGCTCGCACACCTGTGGCATGGGCCGTTCCGCGTGGCGGAGATGATTGATCAACACGCAGCGAAGCTGGAGATTGCGGGGACCGAATATCGGATCTTCCCGATCGTGCACGTGTCGAAGCTCAAGCTCGTGAAGCGCTTCCCCGATCGTCCGAAGACTGAGATCGTGATCGCCGAGGAAGATCGCGTGGACTTCGACGAAGCATTTCTACCAGAAGACAGTTGGGAACGAGAATTAGACGAGGACGAGTACGAAGTGGAGAAGATTGCGGACGTACGATCATCTCGGAAGACGCGATATGGACGGAACCGTCGTGAGTTCTTGGTGCACTGGAAGGGGTATGACGAGCCGACTTGGGTGGACGAAGTGGACTTGAATTGCGGGGCGCTGCTCCGTGAGTTCGAGAGAAGTCAGGTCAGCCGCAGTCGCTTTGGCGTCATGCAGTCTCACGAAGAAGAAGTGGGAGGAACCCCGTCGCATTAAGTGCGAAAGGGGGAGTGATTCGTGTGGAAGGGCCACACGAATGGAAGGAGGGGATATTTGTTTATGTGAGTATAAGAAGGGACACATCTCAAAAAGAATCCCTGAAGTCAAGACGAAGAGCTACGTGTCAGGAAACCTAGCCGCACCTAGTCGCTGTCATCAGCCTGGAAGAACTTGCGGTCGAGGCGCGCGAGGCGAGATCCTGGGTGGTCTGCGATGTTCTCGCGATACTGGTTACGCCAAGGATCAGCACGGTCGACGATCTGGAGGGCCGCAAGGAGATCGGCAGGGCGCTGCCTCTCCCCTTGACCGGGATACCAGCAAACTTGTTCGCCACGCACTGGGAAGTGCAGGAAGTATGGGTCAAGCAGAAGGTCGAGATCGCACTCGCCACTCTTGAGCCCCGCCATCAAGTGTTTCAGCAGCCTCTTCCATCTGGGGCCGGCACGCATCCTGCGGACGCGACAATCTTTCCGGTACTGCTCAAGGAACGGCTCGGCAGCACACATGGCCGGCGTGATGGGGAGTTTGTGCGTGGTCTCCCAGAACACTTGACGGCTGTTCTCCTCGAAGTCTTCATACCTCTGGCAAAAGTCAGCGAACCACCCGTTCATTTCGAACGAACGAGGCACTATGATGCGACGTAGAGCATCCCAGGGCGGAGGGTTCGCTGCATAGAGCGCACGGATATTGGCCTCGGTGATCAACCCGGGATGCCAATCAGCAGCAGCAGGAGCACGCGGATTTCGGGGAAACAACCAGAACTTGGGACGGGTCCACTGAGCAACCAACGTGTCCAGACGCAGTCGTCGGATACTCAGCTGACTGACTTCCACCAACGGCCAAGGATCACAATCGCGCTGGCGGCGGTAGACGGTTGGTCGACGATAGCCAGGGATCCAACGCTGGCGCGAGATCACAGTGGGCAGGAGATCTTCGTACTCCTGTGCCGCGAGGAGAGTGTTGTCCGAGTCATGCGAGGATAGAGAGTCCGAACTTCCGTCGTCGCTGTCTGAAGCCCCACTCCGGTGATGACTGGAACTACTGCTATCACTGCTGTCGCTGGGATCACCACCGGAATCAGGGCTTCCTCCGTGGGGACGTTCTTGACTGCTCCCCGGAACGATCGGTGGAGTTGCGGGCGGAACCGGCGAACTACGATTGTCGGGCGAGCCTGGAGGATCTTGGCCCTTTTGATCGTCAGAGTTCTGGTCGGCATGGTCAAGACCCTGAGAGTTGTTTTGGTTTGCCTGGGTATCGACGTCTTCGTGATCACCTTGATCTGGAAGGTCATCCTGATCACCATCGATGACGTTCCCGGAACCCGATGGAGCTCCAACATTTTCCTCCTCGCTGAGGACGATGGGACTGCTTGGCGTCCCGCCAGTAGTGGACCCAGCAACGACCGGGGGATGACCCGATGAGCTTCGTGTTACTGGAGGACTCGTACGTGAACGTTTAGGCCGAGGAGTTCCAGATGACGCTCGCCGACCTCTTTTGCGGGACGAAGATGGTGACGGTTTCCTTGACGGAACTGACTGGCTGCGAGACGATTGTCCTTTGACAGTAGAAGGAGGCTGAGGAGGCGTCTGGACAGGAACACCGAAGATCGAGCCTAGCGAACTCAACTGCGCTTGGACAGTCTGCCGTTCGGCGAGCAAGCGATCGCGAGCGGCTTCAGCGTCGGCTTGATCTCGGAGCGCACGATCGCGATCAGACTCTGCGTCAGCCCGTGCTTGTCGCTCGGCCTCGAGATCGTTGGCAAGTGTAGTCTTCTCCGATTCCAGACGGCGTACAGAGAGTTCATGTTGTTGCGACGATCCGACCTGCCCTTCGAGATTGGCGATCCGAGTCCGTTGAGCGTCTGCCTGTGCACCTACATGTGGAACACCATCCGGTTAACTGACTGGGGTGAGAATATGAAGATCAAACACCAGCACGTACGAACAGAGACCAGGTCTTGCTGAGCACGCCGTTGAGCGTGTAGCGCTCGGAGCAAGGCTGCTTGCCTGCTAAGCAGATCGTCGGTAGCCTTATCAAGCTTCGCCTGGAGTTCATCGCGCGCTTCCAGACTGCGTTCGAGTTCACGACGAGAACCCGTCTTATGACGGCCTAGCTGATCATGAAGATCGGTGATCTCTCTGCCCATAGATGCGACCTGCTGGCGGAGGAGGCGAATGGCGTTTTCGGCATTGGTCAAGGAAGCGGTGAGAGACTGGATCTCGCCGGCCAGGACGTCACACTCTTTCTGGGCTGCAGCATGAGCGGCCTGCGCTGTGTCTCGGGCTTCTGAAGCAGCATCTCGATCACCGACGGCAGTTTCGCGCTCTATTATTGCGGAGGCGCGATCGTGGAATGCCGAATCGCGTTCAGAAATAGCTAGATCTCGAGCCGCATCAGCAGTTTCGCGATCCATGATAGCGCGATCTCGATCGATTAAAGCAGCGTTACGTGCTGCGACGGCGGAATCACGATCAGCGATTGCAGAATCACGTTCGGCCACAGCTCCGTCCCGAGCCGCAACCGCGGAATCGCGGTCGGCGATTACGGAATCACGATCAGCGATGGTGGAATCGCGTTCAGCTACGGCTAGATCCCGAGCCGCAATGGCGCAATTGCGGTCAGCAATGGCAGCATCACGCTCTGCGGCGGCAACGTCTTGATCGAAGATCGCCTGGGCAAGCTGGCTAGTGTCGATCGCAGGACGAGTCGAAGCCAAACGAGCCTCCAATTCGTCCACGCGCTCGTTATATTCGGCGACGACGTCTGCATGCATGCGTTCGAACGCGAGTAGTCGATCACGGAGACAAGCGATTTCATTGGAGTTGTCGCGACGAACGGCCAAGGCTGATTCCATTTCAGCAAGTCGCAACTGAGTTTCTTCCAAGCGACGGCGCAGCAAATCATAGCGGTGCTGGCAGAAAGTTACGTAGGGAGCGGCCTGCTGCAGAGTTGACGTCATCTCAGCGCGTAGCGCAGTGATTTCCCGACGGAGTAGAGCGTGTTCACGCTGGAGATCTTCGAAATCCCGCTGGAGATCATTGTACGCTGCAGTCTGAAGTTGGTATGCCGTTAGTTGCCCCAATATGTCTTGAAGATCACCGATGGAACGCCGGAGGGCGTGCTCGTCGATCTCGGCAGGAAGACTATGCACCGTGGACGGAGTATGGCCGGTGAGCTGCAGAAGAGGGCGCGAGTAAAGCGGTGGTGCACCTATGTGAAGATTGTCGAGGAGTTAAGCAACGGAGCAGAGTTCCAGTGCAGCAAAACAGGAGACGTACCATCTTCAGGACGGGCGGCAGCATCTGATCTCGGTTGTAGAGCTTGACCAGAGGGAGCAGATGGAGTGTCACGAGCGGCTAAGTGGAGAAGCATGACGGCATGTGATAAGAAGGATGCTCAAGAAAGATCGTATGGTTAACGTACCAACGGCAGCGTTCGTCACCGTGGATGAGATCGGAGAGCCACCAGGGGCAGGAGAGGCACCCGCGTCGGAAGAGTCGGACATGAGCAGACGGATTCCAAGGGTGATGGCGACGCACGGGTCCCGATCGCTGTACGAGTCGTTCTCCGTGCGGGGGACGATTGTGGTGAAGTGAGAATCTTGTTTGACGGAAAGGACCGGCTCGGGATCACTGTGCCACGTTGGTGGTACACCGTCTCCGTGATCACGATGTGACGCTACATGACCACGGTACCGTTTATATGGTACGGTCCGACAGGATCACGAACATGATCGTGGCCCAATCATTCCATCACAAGTCGAAAGCGATCATCGGGGTCCGGTACAATCATTTCGATACACCAGGGTGATCTCAAGGTCGAAGATCGCAGTGATCTCAAGGTCGAGATCGCGGTGATCCCCAGGGAATGGTGCAGTCATTCGAGTACACCAAGCGCGATCCCCAGGGAAGATCAAGGTACCATAATCATGGTACATGCTGTGGTGATCGCGGTGTGTGGTGATCGCGGTGTGATCAAGGCATCGTCAAGGCTAAGTACGATTGTGGAGCCAGTTTGGCAACGTGTGGCAGAGAGGCGTCGAGGCTTGGGGGAGAGGTTTAGGGAATTGCATATCAGTGTTGAATTTACTTTCTAGGGAACAAGTGCTTTCTAGCGAACAAGTGAGTTAACACTCAACAAGAGAGGGAGTTCTTCTTATATATCAAGCGTCCTACCTATTCCAGAGCTGGGAAGTATATTGGCCCCCTCTGACGACCAAGGACTGCAGCGATCTACAAGAAGAAGCGCAAGAACGCCTGGATAGCTTGCCCAGGTCGCCCACGCTCCTTTCTCACCCCCCTCAAGATCCCTGCCAGAAGGAGGCAGTCAAGCATCGTATTGGAATTATTGGCCTTTGGTGAACACACCCTAGGACCCCCCGTGGATCTACGCTACCCCGTGATCTACACCCTAACCGACGGCAAGTGAAGAACTGCCACAAGCCGTCAAGCCGAAACCCAAGTGCCGTCCACACCCACTCAACCCAGATCAAGCCCGGCATCTCTTCCGAGTCATCAAGAAGAGCGTAATCGTCCAACCCGACGGGTACACAAGGTGAGCAAGTCTTCAGAGCCCCCCACGGCAAGCGGAGTACCCCCTCCGTCAGTCGGGAGTCCGGACGCCAAGTGTGTGAGTGCCCCTCGCGTCGAGTTTCCTCGCGAGCCACTACGCCACAAATGATTGAGCTGGTCAGATCATGTCGTCGGAATGAAATGGAATCTCCGCAATAACATGCTGGGCATCGCCTGGTGGGACGAACTGCAGAATCACCTGCTTTCGCCTACGTCGTGCTCCATAGACTGAGGTATGTTAGCCTCTGGCTAAGAATATGCAGTATGTTGGCCAATACCATCATTCTGGCCGGGTCTTAAAACATCTCGGCCTGCCAGACGCGGTTGTACGTGGCTCCTCGACTTCGGTCACGATTCATTAGATCCAGTCAAATGGTCTGAATGCTTCTCGACTCCGGTCAGGATTGGTCGGATCTGTCCTGCGGTCTGAATGCTTCTCGACCTCGGTCACGATTGGGTCAGGTCTCGTTAGATTCATTAGATCCAGTCAAATGGTCTGAATGCTTCTCGACTCCGGTCAGGATTGGTCGGATCTGTCCTGCGGTCTGAATGCTTCTCGACCTCGGTCACGATTGGGTCAGGTCTCGTTTTTTGTGGTCGGAATCGCTTATGAATGATTGAGCTGGTCAGATCATGTCGTCGGAATGAAATGGAATCTCCGCAATAACATGCTGGGCATCGCCTGGTGGGACGAACTGCAGAATCACCTGCTTTCGCCTACGTCGTGCTCCATAGACTGAGGTATGTTAGCCTCTGGCTAAGAATATGCAGTATGTTGGCCAATACCATCATTCTGGCCGGAGCTTAAAACGTCTCGGCCTGCCAGGCGTGATTGTACGTGGCTCCTCGACTTCGGTCACGATTCATTAGATCCAGTCAAATGGTCTGAATGCTTCTCGACTCCGGTCAGGATTGGTCGGATCTGTCCTGCGGTCTGAATGCTTATCGACCTCGGTCACGATTGGGTCAGGCCTCGTTATGTGGTCGGAATAGCTGATCAATGATTGAGCTGGTCAAATCATGTCGTCGGAATGAAATGGAATCTCCGCAACAACATGCTGGGCATCGCCTGGAGGAACGAACTGCAGAATCAACTGCACGACGTGCTCCATAGACTGAGGTATGTTAGCCTCTGGCTAAGAATATGCAGTATGTTGGCCAATACCATCATTCTGGCCGGAGCTTAAAACATCTCGGCCTGCCAGACGCGATTGTACGTGGCTCCTCGACTTCGGTCACGATTCATTACATCCAGTCCAACGGTATGAATGCTTCTCGACTCCGGTCAGGATTGGTCGGATCTGTCCTGCGGTCTGAATGCTTATCGACCTCGGTCACGATTGGGTCAGGCCTCGTTATGTGGTCGGAATAGCTGATCAATGATTGAGCTGGTCAAATCATGTCGTCGGAATGAAATGGAATCTCCGCAACAACATGCTGGGCATCGCCTGGAGGAACGAACTGCAGAATCAACTGCTTTCGCCTACGACGTGCTCCATAGACTGAGGTATGTTAGCCTCTGGCTAAGAATATGCAGTATGTTGGCCAATACCATCATTCTGGCCGGAGCTTAAAACATCTCGGCCTGCCAGACGCGATTGTACGTGGCTCCTCGACTTCGGTCACGATTCATTACATCCAGTCCAACGGTATGAATGCTTCTCGACTCCGGTCAGGATTGGTCGGATCTTTCCCGCGGTCTGAATGCTTCTCGACCTCGGTCACGATTGGGTCAGGCCTCGTTATGTGGTCGGAATAGCTTATCAATGATTGAGCTGGTCAGGTCATGTCGTCGGAATGAAATGGAATCTCCGCAACAACATGCTGGGCATCGCCTGGAGGAACGAACTGCAGAATCACCTGCTTTCGCCTACGACGTGCTCCATAGACTGAAGTTTGTTAGCCTCTGGCTAAGAATATGCAGTATGTTGGCCAATACCATCATTCTGGCCGGAGCTTAAAACATCTCGGCCTGCCAGACGCGATTGTACGTGGCTCCTCGACTTCGGTCACGATTCATTACATCCAGTCCAACGGTATGAATGCTTCTCGACTCCGGTCAGGATTGGTCGGATCTGTCCTGCGGTCTGAATGCTTATCGACCTCGGTCACGATTGGGTCAGGCCTCGTTATGTGGTCGGAATAGCTGATCAATGATTGAGCTGGTCAAATCATGTCGTCGGAATGAAATGGAATCTCCGCAACAACATGCTGGGCATCGCCTGGAGGAACGAACTGCAGAATCAACTGCTTTCGCCTACGACGTGCTCCATAGACTGAGGTATGTTAGCCTCTGGCTAAGAATATGCAGTATGTTGGCCAATACCATCATTCTGGCCGGAGCTTAAAACATCTCGGCCTGCCAGACGCGATTGTACGTGGCTCCTCGACTTCGGTCACGATTCATTACATCCAGTCCAACGGTATGAATGCTTCTCGACTCCGGTCAGGATTGGTCGGATCTTTCCCGCGGTCTGAATGCTTCTCGACCTCGGTCACGATTGGGTCAGGCCTCGTTATGTGGTCGGAATAGCTTATCAATGATTGAGCTGGTCAGGTCATGTCGTCGGAATGAAATGGAATCTCCGCAACAACATGCTGGGCATCGCCTGGAGGAACGAACTGCAGAATCACCTGCTTTCGCCTACGACGTGCTCCATAGACTGAAGTTTGTTAGCCTCTGGCTAAGAATATGCAGTATGTTGGCCAATACCATCATTCTGGCCGGAGCTTAAAACATCTCGGCCTGCCAGACGCGATTGTACGTGGCTCCTCGACTTCGGTCACGATTCATTAGATCCAGTCCAATGGTATGAATGCTTCTCGACTCCGGTCAGGATTGGTCGGATCTGTCCTGCGGTCTGAATGCTTCTCGACCTCGGTCACGATTGGGTCAGGCCTCGTTATGTGGTCGGAATAGCTGATCAATGATTGAGCTGGTCAAATCATGTCGTCGGAATGAAATGGAATCTCCGCAACGACATGCTGGGCATCGCCTGGAGGAACGAACTGCAGAATCACCTGCTTTCGCCTACGACGTGCTCCATAGACTGAGGTATGTTAGCCTCTGGCTAAGAATATGCAGTATGTTGGCCAATACCATCATTCTGGCCGGAGCTTAAAACATCTCGGCCTGCCAGACGCGATTGTACGTGGCTCCTCGACTTCGGTCACGATTCATTACATCCAGTCCAATGGTATGAATGCTTCTCGACTCCGGTCAGGATTGGTCGGATCTGTCCTGCGGTCTGAATGCTTCTTGACCTCGGTCACGATTGGGTCAGGCCTCGTTATGTGGTCGGAATAGCTTATCAATGATTGAGCTGGTCAGGTCATGTCGTCGGAATGAAATGGAATCTCCGCAACAACATGCTGGGCATCGCCTGGAGGAACGAACTGCAGAATCACCTGCTTTCGCCTACGACGTGCTCCATAGACTGAGGTATGTTAGCCTCTGGCTAAGAATATGCAGTATGTTGCCCAATACCATCATTCTGGCCGGAGCTTAAAACATCTCGGCCTGCCAGACGCGATTGTACGTGGCTCCTCGACTTCGGTCACGATTCATTACATCCAGTCCAATGGTCTGAATGCTTCTCGACTCCGGTCAGGATTGGTCGGATCTGTCCTGCGGTCTGAATGCTTCTCGACCTCGGTCACGATTGGGTCAGGTCTCGTTATGTGGTCAGAATAGCTTATCAATGATTGAGCAGGTCAGGTCATGTCGTCGGAATGAAATGGAATCTCCGCAACAACATGCTGGGCATCGCCTGGAGGAACGAACTGCAGAATCAACTGCTTTCGCCTACGACGTGCTCCATAGACTGAGGTATGTTAGCCTCTGGCTAAGAATATGCAGTATGTTGGCCAATACCATCATTCTGGCCGGAGCTTAAAACATCTCGGCCTGCCAGACGCGATTGTACGTGGCTCCTCGACTTCGGTCACGATTCATTACATCCAGTCCAATGGTATGAATGCTTCTCGACTCCGGTCACGATTGGTCGGATCTTTCCCGCGGTCTGAATGCTTCTCGACCTCGGTCACGATTGGGTCAGGCCTCGTTATGTGGTCGGAATAGCTTATCAATGATTGAGCTGGTCAGGTCATGTCGTCGGAATGAAATGGAATCTCCGCAACAACATGCTGGGCATCGCCTGGAGGAACGAACTGCAGAATCACCTGCTTTCGCCTACGACGTGCTCCATTGACTGAGGTATGTTAGCCTCTGGCTAAGAATATGCAGTATGTTGGCCAATACCATCATTCTGGCCGGAGCTTAAAACATCTCGGCCTGCCAGGCGTGATTGTACGTGGCTCCTCGACTTCGGTCACGATTCATTAGATCCAGTCCAATGGTATGAATGCTTCTCGACTCCGGTCAGGATTGGTCGGATCTGTCCCGCGGTCTGAATGCTTCTCGACCTCGGTCACGATTGGGTCAGGCCTCGTTATGTGGTCGGAATAGCTTATCAATGATTGAGCTGGTCAGGTCATGTCGTCGGAATGAAATGGAATCTCCGCAACAACATGCTGGGCATCGCCTGGAGGAACGAACTGCAGAATCACCTGCTTTCGCCTACGACGTGCTCCATTGCCTGAAGTTTGTTAGCCTCTGGCTAAGAATATGCAGTATGTTAGACAATACCATCATTCTGGCCGGGGCTTAAAACATCTCGGCCTGCCAGGCGTGATTGTACGTGGCTCCTCGACTTAGGTCATGATTGGTCGGATTTGTTCTGCGGTCTGATTGCTTCTCGACCTCGGTTACGATTGGGTCAGGCCTCGTTATGTGGTCGGAATAGCTTATCAATGATTGAGCTGGTCAAATCATGTCGTCGGAATGAAATGGAATCTCCGCAACAACATGCTGGGCATCGCCTGGAGGAACGAACTGCAGATTCACCTGCTTTCGCCTACGACGTGCTCCATTGACTGAGGTTTGTTAGCCTCTGGCTAAGAATATGCAGTATGTTAGACAATACCATCATTCTGGCCGGGGCTTAAAACATCTCGGCCTGCCAGGCGTGATTGTACGTGGCTCCTCGACTTAGGTCATGATTGGTCGGATCTGTCCTGCGGTCTGATTGCTTCTCGACCTCGGTCACGATTGGGTCAGGTCTCGTTATGTGGTCGGAACAGCTTATCAATGATTGAGCTGGTCAGGTCATGTCGTCGGAATGAAATGGAATCTCCGCAACAACATGCTGGGCATCGCCTGGAGGAACGAACTGCAGAATCACCTGCTTTCGCCTACGACGTGCTCCATTGACTGAGGTTTGTTAGCCTCTGGCTAAGAATATGCAGTATGTTAGACAATACCATCATTCTGGCCGGGGCTTAAAACATCTCGGCCTGCCAGGCGTGATTGTACGTGGCTCCTCGACTTAGGTCATGATTGGTCGGATCTGTCCTGCGGTCTGATTGCTTCTCGACCTCGGTCACGATTGGGTCAGGTCTCGTTATGTGGTCGGAACAGCTTATCAATGATTGAGCTGGTCAGGTCATGTCGTCGGAATGAAATGGAATCTCCGCAACAACATGCTGGGCATCGCCTGGAGGAACGAACTGCAGAATCACCTGCTTTCGCCTACGACGTGCTCCATTGACTGAGGTTTGTTAGCCTCTGGCTAAGAATATGCAGTATGTTAGACAATACCATCATTCTGGCCGGGGCTTAAAACATCTCGGCCTGCCAGGCGTGATTGTACGTGGCTCCTCGACTTAGGTCATGATTGGTCGGATCTGTCCTGCGGTCTGATTGCTTCTCGACCTCGGTCACGATTGGGTCAGGTCTCGTTATGTGGTCGGAACAGCTTATCAATGATTGAGCTGGTCAGGTCATGTCGTCGGAATGAAATGGAATCTCCGCAACAACATGCTGGGCATCGCCTGGAGGAACGAACTGCAGAATCACCTGCTTTCGCCTACGACGTGCTCCATTGACTGAGGTTTGTTAGCCTCTGGCTAAGAATATGCAGTATGTTAGACAATACCATCATTCTGGCCGGGGCTTAAAACATCTCGGCCTGCCAGGCGTGATTGTACGTGGCTCCTCGACTTAGGTCATGATTGGTCGGATCTGTCCTGCGGTCTGATTGCTTCTCGACCTCGGTCACGATTGGGTCAGGTCTCGTTATGTGGTCGGAACAGCTTATCAATGATTGAGCTGGTCAGGTCATGTCGTCGGAATGAAATGGAATCTCCGCAACAACATGCTGGGCATCGCCTGGAGGAACGAACTGCAGAATCACCTGCTTTCGCCTACGACGTGCTCCATTGACTGAGGTTTGTTAGCCTCTGGCTAAGAATATGCAGTATGTTAGACAATACCATCATTCTGGCCGGGGCTTAAAACATCTCGGCCTGCCAGGCGTGATTGTACGTGGCTCCTCGACTTAGGTCATGATTGGTCGGATCTGTCCTGCGGTCTGATTGCTTCTCGACCTCGGTCAGAATTAGTCGGATCTGTTCGGCGGTCTGAATGCTTCTCGACCTCGGTCACGATTGGGTCAGGTCTCGTTATGTGGTCGGAACAGCTTATCAATGATTGAGCTGGTCAGGTCATGTCGTCGGAATGAAATGGAATCTCCGCAACAACATGCTGGGCATCGCCTGGAGGAACGAACTGCAGAATCACCTGCTTTCGCCTACGACGTGCTCCATAGACTGAAGTTTGTTAGCCTCTGGCTAAGAATATGCAGTATGTTAGACAATACCATCATTCTGGCCGGGGCTTAAAACATCTCGGCCTGCCAGGCGTGATTGTACGTGGCTCCTCGACTTAGGTCATGATTGGTCGGATCTGTCCTGCGGTCTGATTGCTTCTCGACCTCGGTCACGATTGGGTCAAGTCTCGTTATGTGGTCGGAACAGCTTATCAATGATTGAGCTGGTCAGGTCATGTCGTCGGAATGAAATGGAATCTCCGCAACAACATGCTGGGCATCGCCTGGAGGAACGAACTGCAGAATCACCTGCTTTCGCCTACGACGTGCTCCATTGACTGAGGTATGTTAGCCTCTGGCTAAGAATATGCAGAATGTTGGCCAATACCATCATTCTGGCCGGGGCTTAAAACATCTCGGCCTGCCAGGCGTGATTGTACGTGGCTCCTCGACTTAGGTCATGATTGGTCGGATCTGTCCTGCGGTCTGATTGCTTCTCGACTCCGGTCAGGATTAGTCGGATCTGTCCTGCGGTCTGAATGCTTCTCGACCTCGGTCACGATTGGGTCAGGTCTCGTTATGTGGTCGGAACAGCTTATCAATGATTGAGCTGGTCAGGTCATGTCGTCGGAATGAAATGGAATCTCCGCAACAACATGCTGGGCATCGCCTGGAGGAACGAACTGCAGAATCACCTGCTTTCGCCTACGACGTCCATATCAAAATCGTAAATGAGCTCCAAATGGCTAGCTTTGGTCACCTTCAATTAATAAATTGAATTTAGTATGATAAATTACCTGAAATATATCATTTTTAGATCAGATTCGCCAGATCGTTCCTTAATTGGTAATTTATTTTAGAACTTTTAGATCAGTTTAGTGCAGTATTATGTACGTTTTCTCCTACCCCCTCACAGTAAAGAGGTTCTGTGCCGTAGCGCTTACGATAAGCGGCAGACGGAGAAAGCAGAACACATTGAGCATCGACCAGACGAGTTTTTTACGCGCTTTGTGGTCATTATCTGCCATATCATTCTCCAGGCGAGGAAATTCGTCCAGAAAGAAGACGATCGGTTTGCTTCTTCGTTTACGTACGACAATGACGTCTTTGAGGAAAGCGTCCCCCATGAACGCTTTAGTATTACTGAGTGCTGCGATGATGAAGGCGTATATCTTCAATGGTTTCTCGTCACCCACTTTCCGGAAGTCAACAACAGAACCCTCACCTTCTATAAGCGCGATGTCACTCTCAATACAGTTTATGAAAGCTTTCTGTCGCGACTTGAAGGCCTCGTACACTTCCTCACGTAAATCTTCGGACGGGGTGCACGGCAGGTAGAATACGTCAAAATCTCCTTGGGCTTCCAAGTTGAACGCCATCTGCGTCTTGCCAGTGCCTGAAGAACTCTCCAGTACGACAAACGGCATCGGCTCCTCACGTTTTCTCACATCTTCGAGTGTCTGTACCACAGCTTCCACCTCTTTCGACTCCTTTAGAAGCTCAGCAATGCGTTTGTACTCGGTCACAGCAGAACTATCCTCGGGGTGAATGGTCCATCTTTTCAAGGGGGGCTTCACTAAAAAATGCAGGTACTTTGGTGGTAGAGAGGTGCTACCGAGGGCCTCCGCAATTGTTTCGTGCCCTCTCCACTGAGCAACTTGTGGTCGTCGGTAATTATGTCGCCGATCTCGTCTGGGACCTCACTAGTTACCATTCTCCGCTCAATTTTCTTGAAAGCATCATCAGCAGAAAGCCACACGCCGTCCTCATTCTTGGCCAGGAAAAGCTGTAGGTCACCTATACTAACGTCTGTCAGCGCTGCGTACTCCTTCGCAATTGCTTTTTTCATGTCTACAACAAATGCATTCGACTGGATCTTGATGCTGATCGAATCGCCGGGTATGCCAACAGCGATACAGTTCACCCTCACGAGGCTCTCTTGAGCTGCCATCACGGTGTCTCCCATCACTACGTCTGACATCCCGGCATCTTCTATCTCGGCGTCTGTCGTCGCTTCTGCACCGCGCTTTCTTGCCACAAGGTTCTTGTGCTCCGACACTGCAGTACTTGGTGCGGCCCCGATGATTTTCACCAACACGTGCAAGTGCCGTGAAGGGAGAATGGCGTTTCTGAGGGCATCAGCGATAGTTTTCAATGGTTGGAGCTTCATCTTTTTGTTGCTAAGTATGCTCTCGATTTCGTCAGGGACTGAGCCATTTTCCATTTCCTGCTCAATTTCTTCAAAAGCGCCATCAGCTGACAACCATGTGCCGTCCGCCTTCTTGGCCAGGAAGAGCAGAGCTTGCCTCGACCGACGCTCCTTAGTTCTGGGTACGCCTCCACAATTCGCTCTTTCACGTCGTCCACCATTACATTACATTACGTCGTCCACCGGTGCATTTAACTTGATCTTGATGCCAACCGACTCCCCAGCTATACCAACGACGATACAGTTTAGCGTCACAGCGCGGCTCTCTTGAGCTGTCATCACAACGTCTGCCATCGCTTCTTCGAAACTTGCAGAATGGGGCAGTTAAGAGCATTTTCCCTGGTAATACCAAGAATTCTGATTGCATCTTTGCAGGGGTTGATCATTTCCAATCCATGATGTTTCTTGTTGAGTTTCATGGATGGAACGTTCAATCAGCGTTAAAACGATTGCTATTTTGGGGTTATGGAACTATTTTCCGTACTTAAGGCGTCATGAACTGTAGATCGTAACCCGTAGGCTACGGTAGTAAGGCGGGCCGTATCTCCAAAAGCGAAGCTCCATGGAGTATATCAGAGAGCGATTTGCTCCATGGAGCAAAACGTCAGAAACCTTATGATCTTATGTATTGAAGCGCGCTGCTGTTTTTTTTTGGTCGCTGTTGGAGGCCAGGATTATTGACATGGACTTGTACACGACTAAGGTCAGGATTAATCCTGGACAATAAAATCGTTCTTAAGTGAGTACCACATGGGGAAGATTCGTCGAGGACGGGAAAGATTAAAATGTGTGGCAATGGATCATCCAGGATTAATCCTGTAAACTACCAGTACATAACATATCCTGGACTAATAAATCTTTAATGTCTGCACTATTGTATGGCCGCTCGAGCACGACTAATGCTTCTTGCTCGAAGTACCTCCACGATCTCACAGCTTGTACGTCGTCGGCGCTTCGGAGCGCAAGTGCTTTCATAATGGAATCATAGAATCAGAAGTCAAAAGAAAGATTCACTCATTGCTGTTAACCCTACGGAGACTACAACCGTTGCTTCCTACGCTTGTTTACTGGGCCGGTTGTGTAGGTGGAATATCTTCCTCCTCAATGTCGTCATCAGCAGATTTCGAGGCTGGCAGTTTCTCTTCGTTGTCGTCGATTGTCGAAACATCTTCGGCAGTCGCGGCCTCCACAGGAAGAAGACGTCCAGAAAGCAAGTAGTAGAATAGTTCGAAGCGTCTTTTCTTCAGTGAGGCGTCGTTGATTTCCAGATGCCGACCCGTTAAAACTTGACGTATAAACATCCAGCAAACGTAAACTCCACAGCTGTGCCCATCGAACTGGATCGGGTTCATCTGTGCGACCACATCGTAATCATTCAGCCCGCTGATCTTGAGATGCGTCGCCACAGCATTAGCGGCGTTCTTGTACGTGGATTGATTCAACGGGTCGTAGTAGTAGATACGCTTGGAGCTGACCTTCACAGTAACACAACACCAGTGAAAACTATCGAAGTTTAATGGTAGCATAACAGTATCCACCCCGTCCTCCATGACTTGCTGCAGCACACGATTACGGACAGATTCTTCCACTGGATGATATTCCTCGTTTCGCTTACGCCGCGCGGTAGCCACACATGTTTGAAATCCAGCAAATCGGCAAGATGGATAGTCGTTGGAGAGTCTTAAGCATAACGCTTTTATAGCGGCGTCCGTTAGCCACATTGGAGGAACGGCTCTGTACAGCATTGCGTACGAGTATTCTGGCGAATCGGGGAGTCCTGCAATTTGTTTGTGCGGAAACGAGGCTAAAACGTCCTCTGCTACTTGCGCCCCGATCTGGTGATATTCAGCCGGAAGAGTAGGAACCCCATCTTCAATTAACCACTTGTGCATTTCCAACCCCGACTGTACAACTCCTTTCAGATTTTGGATTCGCTTGAACGTCTCGATCTGCTTCCGGCTGAAGCATCCAACGTCTTTTATAGCCACCGTTTCCACCAATTTGCCTTGCTTGGCCTCGCTTTCCTGACTGGTTTGTGATGGGTCGATAGCAATGGCGTCTTCCGCTGAATTGGCCACGGGAAGCAACTTCATGCATGAGTCCAGCAGCTTCGAGGGGAGGATGTAAAATGGATCCTGAATTAATACAGGATTCTTCATCTTGTGCAGCTTTGGCTTTTTCGAGTCCGCGTCCGCAAACTTAACGATGATGCCAGACAAACGCCTCTGCACTTCACGGAGGCCAGGTTTAGTTCGATATAATGACTCCAGCACGGCAAGCAAAGTAACCTCTCCAGCTTTCTTCCTGCCTTCCTCCGCAGCTTCAAACCATTTCCTGTCCTTGCGCTCGGCCGCCACAATCTTGTTTTTCGTTTTTTTGGGGGCCCCGACCTTTCGGGCCTTCGGATTAAGCCGAATCGACACGCCTCCCGATTGCGGTTTCTCGTTAGAAGCGTCCTCGCTCACGCTGTCAGATTCACTATCATCACTATTCGAAGTGTCGAACTCAGCAGTTTGCTTTTTACCATGTTTTTCCAGATCATCACTCGTTTTTCTCTGGCGCACGTTCCTCCATTGATTCATGACGAATTGCAGCATTTCCTCAAATTCCACTTCATCTTCAATATCTGCCATTTCGCTTGCGATTAAATGCGTAGCACGCACCGCCTCTCTGTATCTTTCTGAGTGCGTTCGGACCTTCTTCTTGCTTGAACCTGGGCTAGCATCGACAAATTTCTCGTAAGCAAATTGACGAACTCGCTTTAGTTCCAGCGTTGGGGTGGTCCATCTACAAAAACATGGAAACATACAGGATTAGTGGTGTCAATACATGATTATTGGAGTCGAAATAAATCCTGTATCTATCCAGGATCATAGGTAAAAATCCTGGAGTTATCCAGGATCGGTACCGACATGTATCCAGGATTAATATCCGAAATCCTGTTCGAATACAGGATTTGTATCAAAAAAACCATACCAGTACCAACCTTTCATCTATGCGATTCCACGGAATAAGCGGTCCACCGACGTTGGCATGCTTGCGGTAGGCTCATGGCGACATGGTAAACTCATTGACTTCGCAAATGCACAGTCGCAGCTCCAATCATCGACACTCAGACGATGCTCCTTAAAGAGACCTTGTACCTTAACCAATCTGGAATCCTCCGGGTCCTCCTCATAGTGATACCGGGATGACTTCTGAAGACCTGCAGCATACTGATGCTCGATCTGTCCAGCGACGTAGTGTGTAGTGAATCGAAGAACCGTAGACATCTCCTCGTCATAGTTTGAATTACGAAATTGCCCAATGCGAGTCAATCGATATTCGTATTCCTTCTGCTTCCGCCGATCAAAACAAATCAAAGCCTTAACACACTTCGCCATACTCATGGATCCATCCACTCCTTCTTTTAGCTTTCCAAAAAAGCTCTCCAGCCTGTTGTTTGTGTGATTGCTGAAGTGGGGGAGCGAAGCCCGCAAATACAAAACCCAACGATCCATGCTCGAGTGCCAATTCTTTTGGAAATATTCGAAAAATCTCTCCATTCCACATCGATCGCAGATACCCCTCAACGATTCGTGCGCTTCGTTATACTTTTCCTCTGAATCCGCGTACACCATTTTGTGTACTGCGGCGTCAACTTGGCTGGCGTCGTCGGAAGATATTTTCCCGAACGCGGGTTTCGCCCGCATTTCCTTGAGGTATTTGATCACGTGAAAGTGACAAATAAGAATTCTTGCCTCTGGGAAATTGGCCTCTAACACCCTGATCTCGTTCAAGTCTTTGTCGACAACAATGACACGCAGCAAGTTTATGCGCGTTGGATGAAATCTCTTGAAGTGGGAAATGGCTCGCTCCATATGCCAATCCCCATTCGCTTCAATAAGGGACTGCTGAACAACTGCCCCCTCACCAAATTCGTTCATACCCATGAATGTAAGTAGCTGATAGTTATATCTGCAAAAAATCATGGATACAATCCTGGATTAGTCCTGTACACTTCCATGATCAGTTTGTTCTTAAAGAAATGACACGTACCGGTTCGTTTTGTGGCTACAATCAACAAGTAGAACCTCACTAAACCGCGCAAATACCCTCCGCATGTGGGCAGTCGACAGCGATATAACTCCAGTTTCCCCACAGTCTGTGTCCGCAACAGCGGAAAGGTTTTCAGCATCAGCAGCCGCAAATAGTGCAAGTTCTCGAGCCGTCGCTTCGTTGTCGTCCACGTTTGTTCCAGTCGAGGCGTGATCACGAACTAAATTATCCACATCAGCCTGCACAACGTTCTGGTCGTGCTCCAAGAGATAGTCGTAGATTCGTGAGCGTTTGGCGCCAACTTCTAACATCCCCTGCACACGAGCGCATACCACAGGGTCAACCAGTCCGCGCGACTTGGGATACGTAGCAAATGCGGCTGGCGAAACGTTGTGGTTGTGAAAGAAGACTCCACTTTTCACTTGTAGCTCTCCCCGCGCTAAATTCCACTGGACCACAAATCGAAAGGGACAGTTGGTTAACCGGATGTGCTGCCGTGGCCGACTTCCTTCACTACGGGATTTCCGCTTTTTCCAGCCGTGGGTGCAGATGTAGGTGCGCTGGTAGGGATCGAATCCCTCTGGTACCAGCTGGTTCTCATCGACTCCCTTCTTGGTCTTCTTAAGGCGCTTGTTTCGTTCAGACCGAGACATTGTCTCCTTCACCGGGATAACCTGCATTGTACGCCGACAGTAGTCAATGAAGTACGTCTGCCAGGCTTCCCAGTCGGCATGGTACTTCACAGGTGGGTCTACAGCCACAGTGGCTGCATCGCTGGCGTTTGTACTCTCACCATCTTCCAGTGCAGCATCTGCTTCTGAAGAATGTCCAGCCTCTACAGATAAGCCATCTCCCATGCGCTCGCCCTCTTCTAAGCCCCTGTTTCCACCGGGGGCTTCGTTAACGTTACTTGATTGTCTTCTCCCCGTGTCTTCCACGTCATCTCCATCAAATTGCACGACATCCTGTACCCCAGGCTGTGAACCATGCTCCGCAGGGCCCGCACGCGTGGCTCCCTGCGCTATAGCGCCGTCTGGAACTCCTGCTGAAGCGTCGGCAGCGTCCTTACGCATCTTATCGGCAAGGTAGAAATGAAAATGAAACGATACCGTTGGAGAATTTATTCAATTCGGAAATAAACGAGTCGGTAAGGAATCACGCCGGTAAGGAATTTTATTTAATTTGCAATCCTGGAAGGAATCATGACTGAGTCATGGACAAGTCCATGACAATAATCCTGGCCTCCAACGGTTTCGTTTTTTTTTTTGGAATCTGCACTACGCAAACGCATTGCAAAAAGTGTCACCTCTAAAATTTAGTTAGGAAGTTGGAGTTGCCACTTGGAGCATCTCCAATTAGCTCCAGACCAAAATAGCTCCAAGCAACTACAGTTCTCTAATAGTAGTTTTTATGGCGCTTTTGATTGGCTTGCTTCCTGAACTTGAAATCAAGTTACTATCTGAGTGTGAACTGATGCTCTTTGTGTTGCAGGAAGTCCATATGATGCCAGGTAAGAAGAGTCTGGCGTTCGTGGAGTTCAAGCTCATGCCACAGACGTTCTCAAGGTCCCCTTCGCGAAGAAGTACTGTAGGTTTGTCATGCTGACAATCGGATATAAACCAGAAACAAAACTTTACTTGCTTTCTCTCGAAGTCCCATGGCAGTCTTATCACGGATTCCTATCGCTACGGCAGCCTCTCCAGTCCCCTCAACCCAACATGTTGCAGTCGCATAGCAATCACTTTCGTCGTTTTCCACTCTGGACTGGTGCACCCTTGAATTTCCCGTACCTCCAGTCTCCGACTTCGATGAAAAGAATAGTCTTGCCCGCACCACCGACGCTTTCCATGTTGCCACCAGCTGAACGGCTCATTTCATCACGAGACGGATCTCGTCTCGCTTGCATGAGCTCAAGAAACTCCTCCAAACCGCCGCTTGCCCGTCTCGAAATGCGGTGAAACTTGGCATGTTGCAGTTTGATTCGTTCCAAGAAGGCGGATGCGGACTCAGTAGGTTTGTTGGTCTTGCTTAACGTCGTTGACGCAAGCGTCTCGGCAGAAGCTGTATCCTTTGACTCAGTGACCGATTCGAGAGGGACGTTTGCCGACTCCGACGTCCTAGTAAAGTATTCTTTCCGAAGACGTTTCACCACGACCAAGTGAACCTTCGTCGTCGACGGGATTGCTTTGAGGACGGACTTCAGCGCCTTCCAAGTGAGTTTTTTGTGGTCTTTGCACTCGCCTGTGAGAAGACCAGAATAGGCCGTGAAAGCGACCCTGTCGCCATGACGAGAACGCTCCATATTGGCGAATTGAGCACGTGTGTTCTCCCAAAACGCTACAAACTCGTCGGGCCACGCAACATTTGGAGGTGAGAGAAACGGAATCGTGAAACTCTCCATCTCGGCGTTCTCTGGGATTGCCATCGGTTCATTGGATCCACGCACTCCCAACTCATACAGCAGCCTGCCAAAGAACGTCTCGAACTTGACTCCATGAAATCCGCCTTGGTGACTGGCCAGAACAACAGCTCCCACGGCAAGAGCCCCGAGACCCATTCCGTCGTTTGTATTCTGAATTGTAGTTCGACTGGTTCTTCCATTGCGACGCCACGTGAAGTCAGGAGATAGTCTGGAAACGTCCTTCAACTTCTCCCGGAATGGAAGATCTAGTGGACTCCGTTTGTTGTTGGGAAGACCTAGTTGGCGTAGGTATGCGGAGTCTTGTGGAGCGTCGGCGTCTTCATCACCTTCATAATCCCCCATCATCGTTAGAAAAAGGAGTATATCGGCATCCAACCGGGGGAAAACGCATCGACACCTCCACTTCCTTTCGTTCTTCATCAAGCCTAGTATTCCCAATTTGAGTTCAAAAATCTCCTGCTCCTCCATGCGACCGTAATGATCATCGATCAAGTCGACCTCCTTGCTGCTGTTTACAACACGTCCACGCCTAGCTTCTGGCATTTCTTCGTCGGAGTATTCCTTACTCTCGTCATCCTCATCGTCTGAAATATCATCTTCATCGCTCTCGTCGTCCGACATTCCAACCTGATTCTCATCTTCAACTCCAGTATCTCTAGATGGACCGGAACGCTCATCGTCTACGTCATAGCTAACTCCGAGGAAGAGATAGAGCTGACCTTTTTCGAAGTCAATTTCACGTCTCGTACGTTTCAACCGTCGGAAATCTGGCGTCAGCGCTTTGATCATGTCAGTCAAGTACTCCAGCCGATCTTGTCCGTCGTCGTACGGGAATCGGTCCATATATTTCAGCGCCAGAACTCCAAAAAGCGGTCGGCTGTGCTGAATAATCCACTCAAACACTGACGTGGCGCTTCCCTTTGCGGTAAAAAACTTTGGTAGCGATGGAATCACCATACACCACGATACTGGACCTGATGACGGTCGCGAATACCCACTCACAGTAAAAAGGTTCTGTGCCGTGCTATTCGTAGCGCTTATGATAAGCGGCAGACGGAGAAAGCGAAAAACATTGAGCATCGACCGAACGAGTTTTTTACGCGCTTTGAAGTCATCGCCAGCCATATCATTCTCCAGGCACGGAAATTCATCCAGAAAGAAAACCATCGGCTTTTCTTTTTCTCTTTTATCACGTACTGCTTTGACGTCTTCAAAGAAAGCGTCCCCCATGAACGTTTTAGCACCACGGAGCGCTGCGATGATGAAAGCGTACACATTCAATCGCTTCTTGTTACTGACTTTCTGGAAGTCACTAACAGAACCCTCACCTTCCATAAGCGCGATGTCACTCTCAAGGCACTCTTTGAAAGCTGCCCGTCGCGACTTGAAGGCCTGGTACACTTCCTCACGTAAATCTTCGGACGGGGTGCACGGCAGGTAGAACATGTCAAAATCTCCTTGGGCTTCCAAGTTGAACGCCATCTGCGTCTTGCCAGTGCCTGAAGAACTCTCCAGTACGACAAACGGCATCGGCTCCTCACGTTTTCTCACATCTTCGAGTGTCTGTACCACAGCTTCCACCTCTTTCGACTCCTTTAGAAGCTCAGCAATGCGCTTGTACTCGGTCACAGCAGAACTTTCCTCGGGTTGAATGGTCCATCCTTTCAAGGGGGGCTTCACTAAAAAGTGCAGGTACCTTGGTGGAAGAGAGGTGCTACCGAGGGCCTCCGCAATTGTGTCTCGCCCATTGAGCAACTTCTGGCCGTCGTTAATTATGTCGCCGATCTCGTCTGGGACCTCGCCAGTTACCATTCTCCGCTTAACTTTCTTGAAAACGTCACTTCGCAATTAGCGCCGTTTGGCACAAGTGGTTCAAGGGACACCTCCAGCGCCTCTTCGGAAGATCTCTCTTCTCGGATGAAGTCCCCCCAAGAGTGGGGCCGAGAATGCGAGATGGGGTGCACCTTGAGCGCTGAGCACGGAATCGGCGACGTGCTTGGCGATTTACCACCAAGATTATTTCTACGCTGCAGTATGGGGGAGCCGTGACCACCCATACAACCAAGATCGACACCAAGGCGCGATGGAGATGGCTACCACTCGCGTTCAAGATTGTTTGCCAAGGCACGGAGGGCCTCGTACACCCTCCAGTGTTCACACTATTCTGAATGTACCAAGGCGAGAGGGCATGGTAACCCTCGCGTTTATGAAGCACCAACCACCGTAATGTCCAAGCACCCCTCCTATTCCTTCAAGCGCTATTGTGGCGACCTCACCGGCGAGGTGACCTGACGAACGTGAACTCTGTGGGATTGCCTACCTGAGATCCAGTATACCGGCTTTTGTTTGCCACCCAGCTCCGCTCTAAGCTGAATTGAAATTAGTTCTGCGTCGTGAAGTCTTCTCCAAAGATGGCAAGAGAGCCTTGTTTGCCAGTTTTGGCAATCGGAAGATGGCAAGATCAGGCAAGACTCGTTCTAGACCGGGTAATGTCCAAGTGGTAATCGGTTCCGGCCTCCGAGCCCTCTGCCCCTTGTCCCAGCGCGGCGTGTGTTAGCAGTTGCAACCGCCCTAGCCAGTTTAAAGGTACGTATACTAACCCCGGAATCTGATCAAGGGATTGTAGTTCCTCGAGTGCCCCATCCGTTCAGGAGTTTCGCTGATGCGTGTCGACCCCGAAGTGCTGTTGGGCAGAGGAGTGCAAGGAAAGAAGGACTTAGCATGGGAGAATTGATGGCCTCGCATGTGTCCGCATCGTAAAATCATCATCGAGAGCAGGAGAAACTGGGCAATAGCCCCAAGAAACAACATATCATCATCACCGAGAGCAGGAGAAACTGGGCAATAGCCCCAAGAAACAACAGAAAAAGCAAAAGATATCAAGGCCTAGCCTTTAGCATCCAGGTGTCTACAGTTAGTTAAGTCATGACATAAGTAGACGACCTCTTTACCACTTTTACAAAAAAAAAAAAAACTTTCTTGAAAACGTCATCGGCAGAAAGCCACGAGCCGTCCGCCTTCTTGGCCAGGAAGGGCTGCAGGTCGCTTTGACCAACGCCCTCCAGTGTTGGGTACGTCTCCAGAATTTTCTTTTTCAAGCGTGTCAATGTTGCACTCAACTTGATGTCGATACCGACTGACTGCCCAGCTATTCCAACGGCGATACAATATACCTCCACATCGTCTGGAGCTGCCACCACGGCGTCTTCCATCACTACGTCTGACATCCCGGCATCTTCTATCTCGACGTCTGCCATCGCTTCTGCACCGCGCTTTCTTGTCACAAGGTTCTTGTGCTTCGACACTGCAGTACTTGATGCGGCCCCGATGATTTTCACCAAAACGTACAAGTGCCCTGGCGGGAGGATGGCGTGTCCGAGGGCTTTTGCGATAGTTGTTCGTGCATTGAGCACATTGTTGTTGTTACCAATTACGTTGCTGATCTCGTCAGGGACTGAGCCATTTTCCATTTCCTGCTCAATTTCTTCAAAAGCGTCATCAGCAGACAGCCACGTGCCGTCCGCCTTCTTGGCCAGGAAGAGCAGCAGCTTGCCTCGACCAACGCTCTTCAGTTCTGGGTACGCCTCCACAATTCGCTCTTTCACGTCGTCCACCAGTGCATTTAACTTGATCTTGATGCTGATCGAATCTCCGGGTATGCCAACGACGATACAGTTTAGCGTCACAGCGCGGCTCTCTTGAGCTGTCATCACAACGTCTGCCATCGCTTCTTCGAAACTTGCAGAATGGGGCAGTTCTGCTTGCTAGGAGCATTTTCCCTGGTAATACCAAGAATTAGGATTGCATCTTTGCAGGGGTTGATCATTTCCAATCCATGATGTTGCTGGTTGAGTTTCATCCACGGAACGTTCAATCAACGTTAAAACGATTGTTTGTATACTTGTATACAGGTTCTTCCTTTACATCCCTCACTTTTATGACTACTCCAACCAATTGCAAACCACAACCAAGTAGCAGCTACCATGACTCTGCCATGCTGACAATCGGATACATATATGTAAACCAGAATCAAACCAGAATACCTTTACTTGCTTTCTCTCGAAGTCCCATGGCAGTCTTATCACGGATTCCTATCGCTACGGCAGCCTCTCCAGTCCCCTCAACCCAACATGTTGCAGACGCATAGTAATCACTTTCGTCGTTTTCCACTCTGGACTGGTGCACCCTTGAATTTCCTGTACCTCCAGTCTCCGACTTCGATGAAAAGAATAGTCTTGCCCGCACCACCGTCGCTTTCCATGTTGTCACCAGCTGAACGGCTCATTTCATCACGAGACGGATCTCGTCTCGCTTGCATGAGCTCAGGAAACTCCTCCAAACTGCTGCCTGCCCGTCTCGAAATGCGGTAAAACTTGGCATGTTGCAGTTTAATTCGTTCCAGGAAGGCGGATGCGGACTCCGTAGGTTTGTTGCTCTTGCTTGACGCAGGCGGCTCGGCAGAAGCTGCTTCCTTTGACTCAGTGGCCGATTCGAGAGTGACATATGCCAGCCCGTTAGCCGACTCCGACGTCCTAGTAAAGTATTCTTTCCGAAGACGTTTCACCACGACCAAGTGAACCTTCGTCGTCGACGGGATTGCTTTGAGGACGGACTTCAGCGCCTTCCAAGTGAGTTTTTTGTGGTCTTTGCACTCGCCTGTGAGAAGACCAGAATGGGCCGTGAAAGCGACCCTGTTGCCATGACGAGAACGCTCCATATTGGCGAATTGAGCACGTGTGTTCTCCCACAACGCTACAAACTCGTCGGGCCACGCAACATTTGGAGGTGAGAGAAACGGAATCGTGAAACTCTCCATCTCGGCGTTCTCTGGGATTGCCATCGGTTCATTGGATCCACGCACTCCCAACTCATACAGCAGCCTGCCAAAGAACGTCTCGAACTTGACTCCATGAAATCCACCTTGGTGACTGGCCAGAACAACAGCTCCCACGGCAAGAGCCCCGAGACCCATTCCGTCGTTTGTATTCTGAATTGTAGTTCGACTGGTTCTTCCATTTCGACACCACGTGAAATCACGAGATAGTCTGGAAACGTCCCTCAACTTCTCCCGGAATGGAAGATCTAGTGGACTCCGTTTGTTGTTGGGAAGCCCTAGTTGGTGTAGGTATGCGGAGTCTTGTGGAGCGTCGGCGTCCTCATCACCTTCATAATCCCCCATCATCGTTAGAAAAAGGAGTATATCGGCATCCAACCGGGGGAAAACGCATCGACACCTCCACTTCCTTTCGTTCTTCATCAAGCCTAGTATTCCCAATTCGAGTTCAAAAATCTCCTGCTCCTCCATGCGACCGTAATGATCATCGATCAAGTCGACCTCCTTGCTGCTGTTTACAACACGTCCACGCCTAGCTTCTGGCATTTCTTCGTCGGAGTATTCCTTACTCTCGTCATCCTCATCGTCTGAAATATCATCTTCATCGCTCTCGTCGTCCGACATTCCAACCTGATTCTCATCTTCAACTCCAGTATCTCTAGATGGACCGGAACGCTCATCGTCTACGTCATAGCTAACTCCGAGGAAGAGATAGAGCTGACCTTTTTCGAAGTCAATTTCACGTCTCGTACGTTTCAACCGTCGGAAATCTGGCGTCAGCGCTTTGATCATGTCAGTCAAGTACTCCAGCCGATCTTGTCCGTCGTCGTACGGGAATCGGTCCATATATTTCAGCGCCAGAACTCCAAAAAGCGGTCGGCTGTGCTGAATAATCCACTCAAACACTGACGTGGCGTTGCCCTCCACGGTAATAAACTTCGGTAGCGATGGAATCACCATACACCACGATACTGGACCTGATGACGGTCGCGAATACCCACTCACAGTAAAAAGGTTCTGTGCCGTGCTATTCGTAGCGCTTATGATAAGCGGCAGACGGAGAAAGCGAAAAACATTGAGCATCGACCGAACGAGTTTTTTACGCGCTTTGAGGTCATCGCCAGCCATATCATTCCCCAGGCACGGAAATTCATCCAGAAAGAAAACCATCGGCTTTTCTTTTTCTCTTTTATCACGTACTGCTTTGACGTCTTCAAAGAAAGCGTCCCCCATGAACGTTTTAGCACCACGGAGCGCTGCGATGATGAAAGCGTACACATTCAATCGCTTCTTGTTACTGACTTCCGCGAAGTCACTAACAGAACCCTCACCTTCCATAAGCGCGATGTCACTCTCAAGGCACTCGTTGAAAGCGTTCTGTCGCGACTTGAAGGCCTGGTACACTTCCTCACGTACATCTTCGGACGGAGTGCACGGCAGGTAGAACATGTCAAAATCTCCTTGGGCTTCCAAGTTGAACGCCATCTGCGTCTTGCCAGTGCCTGAAGAATTCTCCAGTACGACAAACGGCATCGGCTCCTCACGTTTTCTCACATCTTCGAGTGTCTGTACCACAGCTTCCACCTCCTTCGACTCCTTTAGAAGATCAGCAATGCGCTTGTACTCGGTCACAGCAGAACTTTCCTTGGGGTCAATGGTCCATCTTTTCAAGGGGGGCTTCACTAAAAAATGCAGGTACTTTGGTGGTAGAGAGGTGCTACCGAGGGCCTCCGCAATTGTGTCCTGTCCACTGAGCAACTTCTGGTCGTCGGTAATTATGTCGCCGATCTCGTCTGGGACCTCGCCAGTTACCATTCTCCGCTTAACTTTCTTGAAAGCGTCATCAGCAGACAGCCACGTGCCGTCCGCCTTCTTGGCCAGGAAGACCAGCAGATCGTCTAGTTCGAAGTCCTTTAGTCGTTTTTTGAGCCTCGCCTTTATTGCCACTTTCAGTTCTTCCACCGTTGCATTCGATTCGATCTCGATGCCGACCGATTGCCCACCGATGCCAACGACGATACATCGTACACAGTTTACCCTTACACGGTTCACTTGAGCTGCCACCACGGCGTCTTCCATCACTGCGTCTGACATCCCGGCATCTTCCATCTCGACGTCTGTCATCGCTTCTGCACCGCGCTTTCTTGTCACAAGGTTCTTGTGCTCCGACACAGCAGTACTTGGTGCGGTCCCGATGATTTTCACCAAAACGTGCAAGTGCTCTGGCGGGGGGATGGCATTTCCGAGGGCTTTTGCGATAGTTTTTCTTGCATTGAGCACATTGTTGTTGTTACCAATCACGTTGCTGATCTCGTTAGGGACCTCGCCAGTTACCATTCTCTTCTCAACTTGTTCAAAAGCGTCATCAGCAGACAGCCATGTGCCGTCCGCCTTCTTGGCCAGGAAGAGTAGCAGTTTGCCTCGACCGACGCTCTTCAGTTCTGGGTATGCCTCCACAATTCGCTCTTTCACGTCGTTCACCAGTGCATTTAACTTGATCTTGATGCTGATCGAATCTCCGGGTATGCCAACGACGATACAGTTTAGCGTCACAGCGCGGCTCTCTTGAGCTGTCATCACAACGTCTGCCATCGCTTCTTCGAAACTTGCAGAATGGGGCAGTTCTGCTTGCTAAGGGCATATTTCCCTGGTAATACCAAGAATTAGGATTGCATCTTTGCAGGGGTTGATCATTTCCAATCCATGATGTTGCTGGTTGAGTTTCATCCACGAAACGTTCAATCAGCGTTAAAACGATTGTTGGTATACTTGTATACAAGTTCTTACTTCACATCCCTCACTTTTATGACTACTCCAACCAATTGCAAACCATAACCAAGCAGTAGTCTGCCATGCTGACAATCGGATACTTGTATGTAAACCAGAATTAAACCAGAATATTGTTATTTGCTTTCTCTCGAAGTCCCATGGCAGTCTTATCACGGATTCCTATCGCTACGGGAGCCTCTCCAGTCCCCTCAACCAAACATGTTACAGACGCATAGCAATCATTTTCATTGTTTCCCAGTCTGGACTGGTGCACTCTTGAATTTCCCGTACTTCCAGTCTCCGACTTCGATGAAAAGAATAGTCTTGCCCGCACCACCGACGCTTTCCATGTTGCCACCAGCTGAACGGCTCATTTCATCACGATACGGATCTCGTCTCGCTTGCATGAGCTCAGGAAACTCCTCCAAACCGCCGCGTGCCCGTCTCGAAATGCGGTAAAACTTGGCATGTTGCAGTTTGATTCGTTCCAGGAAGGCGGATGCGGACTCAGTAAGTTTGTTGGTCTTGCTTGACGCAGGCGTCTCGGCAGAAGCTGCAACCTTTGACTCAGTGACCGATTCGAGAGGGACATAGGCCAGCCCGTTTGCCGACTCCGACGTCCTAGTAAAGTATTCTTTCCGAAGACGTTTCACCACGACCAAGTGAACCTTCGTCGTCGACGGGATCGCTTTGAGGACGGACTTCAGCGCCTTCCAAGTGAGTTTTTTCTGGTCTTTGCACTCGCACGTGAGAAGACCAGAATGAGCCGTGAAAGCGACGCTGTTGCCATGACGAGAACGCTTTATGTTGGCGAATTGAGCACGTGTGTTCTCCCAAAACGCTACAAACTCGTCGGGCCAGGCAACATTTGGAGGTGAGAGAAACGGAATCGTGAAACTCTCCATCTCAGCGTTCTCTGGGATTGCCATCGGTTCATTGGATCCACGCACTCCCAACTCATACAACAGCCTGCCAAAGAATGTCTCGAACTTGACTCCATGAAATCCGCCTTGGTGACTGGCCAGAACAACAGCTCCCACGGCAAGAGCCCCGAGACCCATTCCGTCGTTTGTATTCTGAATTGTAGTTCGACTGGTTCTTCCATTTCGACGCCACGTGAAGTCAGGAGATAGTCTGGAAACGTCCTTCAACTTCTCCCGGAATGGAAGATCTAGTGGACTCCGTTTGTTGTTGGGAAGACCTAGTTGGCGTAGGTATGCGGAGTCTTGTGGAGCGTCGGCGTCTTCATCACCTTCATAATCCCCCATCATCGTTAGAAAAAGGAGTATATCGGCATCCAACCGGGGGAAAACGCATCGACACCTCCACTTCCTTTCGTTCTTCATCAAGCCTAGTATTCCCAATTTGAGTTCAAAAATCTCCTGCTCCTCCATGCGACCGTAATGATCATCGATCAAGTCGACCTCCTTGCTGCTGTTTACAACACGTCCACGCCTAGCTTCTGGCATTTCTTCGTCAGAGTATTCCTTACTCTCGTCATCCTCATCGTCTGAAATATCATCTTTATCGCTCTCGTCGTCCGACATTCCAACCTGATTCTCATCTTCAACTCCAGTATCTCTAGATGGACCGGAACGCTCATCGTCTACGCCATAGTTAACTCCGAGGAAGAGATAAAGCTGACCTTTTTCGAACTCAATTTCACGTTTCGTACGTTTCAACCGTCGGAATTCTGGGGTCAGCGCTTTGATCATGTCAGTCAAGTACTCCAGCCGATCTTGTCCGTCGTCGTACGGGAATTGGTCCATATATTTCTGCGCCAGAACTCCAAAAAGCGGTCGGCTGTGCTGAATATCCACTCAAACACTGACTGGGCGTTTCCCTTCGCGGTAAAAAACGTCGGTAGCGATGGAATCACCATACACCACGATACTGGCTCTGCTGACGGTCGCGAATGATTGCCCACCGTAAAGAGGTTCTGTGCCGTGCCATTCGAAGCGCTTATGATAAGCGGCAGACGGAGGAAGCGAAACACATTGAGCATCGGCCGAACGAGTTTTTTACGCGCTTTGTGGTCATTATCTGCCATTTCATTCTCCAGGCGAGGAAATTCATCCAGAAAGAAGATGATCGGCTTTTCGTTTTCTCTTCGATTACGTAAGACTGTTTTGACTGTTTTTGACGTCTTTGAGGAAAGTGTCCCCCACGAACGTTTTAGTACCACTGAGTGCTGCGATGATGAAGGCGTATATCTTCAATGGTTTCTCGTCACCGACTTTCTGGAAGTCAACAACAGAACCATTACCTCTCATCAGCGCGATGTCACTTGTAATGCACTCGTTGAAAGCTTTCTGTCGCGACTTGAAGGCCTGGTACACTTCATCACGTAAATCTTCGGACGGGGTGCACGGCAGGTAGAACATGTCAAAATCTCCTTGGGCTTCCAAGTTCAACGCCATCTGCGTCTTGCCAGTGCCTGAAGAATTCTCCAGTACGACAAACGGCATCGGCTCCTCACGTTTTCTCACATCTTCGAGTGTCTTCACCACAGCTTCCACCTCTTTCGACTCCTTTAGAAGCTCAGCAATGCGCTTGTACTCGGTCACAGCAGAACTTTCCTCGGGGTTAATGGTCCATCTTTTCAAGGGGGGCTTCACTAAAAAGTGCAGGTACTTTGACGGTAGAGAAGTGCTACCGAGGGCCTCCGCAATTGTGTCCTCTCCACTGAGCAACTTCTGGTCGTCGTTAAGTATGTCGCCGATCTCGTCTGGGACCTCGCCAGTTACCATTCTCCGCTTAACTTTCTTGAAAGCGTCATCAGCAGACAGCCACGTGCCGTCCGCCTTCTTGGCCAGGAAGAGCTGCAGGTCACCTATACCAACGCCTTTCAGTGTTGGGTACGTCTCCAGAATTTTCTTTTTCAAGCGTGTCAGTGTTGCACTCAACGTGATGTCGATACCGACTGACTGCCCAGCTATTCCAACGGCGATACAATATACCTCCACATCATCTGGAACTTCCATCGCGGCATCTTCTATCTTGACGGCTGCCATCGCTTCTGCACCGCGCTTTCTTGTCACTAGGTTCTTGTGCTCCGGCACAGCAGTACTTGGTGCGGCCCCGATGATTTTCACCAACACGTGCAAGTGCCCTGGCGGGAGGATGGCGTTTCCGAGGGCCTCAGCGATCGTTTTCAATGGTTGGAGCTTCATGTTTTTGTTGCTAAGTATGCTCTCGATCTCGTCAGGGACTGAACCATTTTCCATTCTCTTCTCAATTTCTTCAAAAGCGTCAGCAGCAGACAACCATGTGCCGTTCGCCTTCTTGGCCAGGTAGAGCAGCATCCTGCCCTTACCAACGTCCTTCAGTTCTGGGTATGGGCACGCCGCCAGAATTCGCTCTTTCACGTCGTCCACCTGTGCATTTAACTTGATCTTGATGCCAACCGACTGCCCAGCTATACCAACGACGATACAGTTTACCGTCACAGCGCGGCTCTCTTGAGCTGTCCTCACAACGTCTGCCATCGCTTCTTCGAAACTTGCAGAATGGGGCAGTTCTGCTTGCTAAGGGCATATTTCCTGGTAATACCAAGAATTAGGATTGCATCTTTGCAGGGGTTGATCATTTCCAATCCATGATGTTGCTGGTTGAGTTTCATCCATGGAACGCTCAATCAGCGTTAAAACGATTGTTGGTATACTTGTAAACAAGTTCTTACTTTACATCCCTCACTTGTATGACTACTCCAACCAATTGCAAACCATAACCAAGCAGCAGCTATGACTCTGCCATGCTGACAATCGGATACTTGTATGTAAACCAGAATTAAACCAGAATATTGTTATTTGCTTTCTCTCGAAGTCCCATGGCAGTCTGTCTTATCACGGATTCCTATCGCTACGGCAGCCTCTCCAGTCCCCTCAACCAAACATGTTGTAATGGGCCTCAGGATCGGACAACTGACGCCGTGGTTGAAGTGAACCGTAGGACGCTTGAAGAAGTGCGCCAGGATCCGAGTTGGACCACTTCGAATCATCGGCACGCCACCTTGAAGACCTCTACGGGCCGATCGGAGACCACGGACACTTCCTAATTTGCGGTGAGCGGGCGAGATCGACTCGTAGCCGACACAGACGAACGGACTGGCTTGGAGCCGACACAGACAGACACGGACTGGCTTGGAGCCGACACAGATAAACGGACTGGCAAGGAACGGATCGACACAGACGACGGACTGATCCGGGACTACGCCGACACAGACAGACGAACGGACGGACTGGTGGCACGCGAGCAATTCGGCGGACGTGTACCAGTAGAGTGGACGACAGGAAGGACGGTAGAGCGGACGACAGGAAGAACGAACGGTAGGATCTACTAGTAGCCTAGCTAGCTACCCGTAACCTACATCGGACGAACGACAGACAGTTAATACAAATAGGTGGTGGGTCAACGGGCACACTCACCGGCGGGGCTTCAGACGTTCTGTTGCCGACAGCCTGCGAATTCTTGGCCGAATTGGCACTGACGATCAACACCCGGCGTGCAGGGTCAATAGACACGTTACATGGTGGTCATACAGGGGCGTGAATTGGAAACGAATCAGAACATGGCACGTACCAAGGTGATAACCGTCTCAGCAGCGAAAGCGGCGAAGAGACCAACAACAAGGAAGACCACAGCAATACCGATGAGCGAGCTGGCACCCGCTTCGACCTCGGCAGTTCCTCCCACGGATCGTGACAGCAGCGATAGCGATGAAGCGAGGCCCAGATACAGCAATCCTGGAGACGAAGAAACTAAGGGAGACGACGGAGAGACGGGCGCTGGATCAGTTTCTGATACCAGAAATAACCCCATCGAAGCGACACCGAGTGAGCCACCTACTGCTGAGGCGACATCCACTCAAGTAGATGCTGGAACGCGTCCAGACGCGACTGCTACGGCTACATCCGCGGTGAACGAGATGGCGGCGCTCTCCAACGTCCTGTTACAGCTGTCGGAGACCATGAACCGGATGAACGCCCGCTTGGACACGTTGGAGGTAGCAGTATCGGCTACCACGAGCCAACCAGCAGCCACACGGGCTGAGACTCCAGCAGCAACGGCGGCAACGGCAACGACGAATACGGCAGCGACCGCAACAGTGCCAGCTACAACAGACACCCGACACGTGACGTACATGCGCGACATGGACGACGGGGATGACGACGACGACAGCAGTTCCAACGACAGCTCGAGCGATGACGATGACGATGGCGAGCCAGGAGGTGCGCCCGGAGGCCCGGACGATCCCGAGAACGGACGACGCAACCAGGGAAGTACGGCAGCTCCACCACCCAGACGAGGACGACGAAAGAACATCAGGGACTTAGAGCTCACTGCGTTCCAGCCGTCACCGAACAACTCAGTCTCTACATGGATTAAGAAAGTCGATCTAGCTCTTGAAGGTGCCCGGATCTCTGGACGTGGTGACTGGACGGATGGAGAACTCTATTACATCGTTGGCAATAAACTACAGGAGGACGCAGCGCGCTTCTGGGTACAGTCGGACCAAGGGATGAAACCGGAGAACCGAACTTGGACGAAGCTCAAGGCAGCACTGAAAAGGCGATACGGAGAGAGACCGGACAAGTCACAGGCAGAACTTCGAGTGAACCAGAGGTTCCTAATGCCTGGCGAGACATTCGCAGACTTCGCGGCCGGCCTGAGAGAAGCACGAGGGGAGAACAAAGTGAGCGAAAGAGTTCTACTGGCGCAGTTCATAAGAAACCTACCAAAGACGACGAGGCAACTAGTGCGGGAAAGTAAACCCAAGACTCTTGACCAAGCAGTGGACAAGGCGACGGAGGTAGATGATCCCTTCGACAATGTGTCCCTCGGTATGAAGAACATTGGACAGGAGTGGATAACAGGCCAGATGACCTACCCAACTCCAGCAGGCGACGCCACTGGACATACGATGATTGTCCCCGGAGTTGGTGTGCGGGATATGACGGGCACGACGACGTACACGGCACCTACTGACCCGGACTGGGCCATCTTTTCGAACCCTCAAGGAGTCTGGAACAAGTACACGGGCATCTGGGATATTCCAGAAGGTCGAGTCTGGAACGGCAGATACTGGGCAGTTCGTCCTTTGCGGAAGCGACCCGCCAAGCCCACGGACGAGACGGCCAAGAAACCAGCCGCCCTGAAAACAGAGAAGAAGGTCAAGGTCAAAACAGTGCGGGCAGTCGACAGTGGGGAAGAAAGCGAGAGCGAGGACGTGAGCGACGCGCCACCTTCGACACGAACAATGAAGAAGCAGAAGACCAGACGCACGAAGGCGACAACTCGGTCAGTACGAGCGGCAGAGAAGACTCGGCAGACGGAGGAGACGACGCCAGCAGTGCGACCCGCTGGACAAATAGTCTGCTACGCGTGCGGAAAGCCTGGTCACTTTGCGAAGGAATGCCCGGACACGGAGGCCAAGGCCAGAAACGACGCTTACCTGGCGTCACGAAGTCAACGAGCTCCGGTGAAGGAAAACGGGGAGCGGTCGTCGTAGGGAGTGTACGGCGTCCGGCATGTGAAGAACGACTCCAACAGTTGACGGTAGCGGACGAGCAGGTGGCGGAGCAGCCAGCAGCAACCGATGACGTCAAGATCAAGAGTGCGACGCAGGACGGAGAGACTGTGCCGAAGGACGGAACCCTGGCAGCTGTGAAGTTGGCGGTCGACACTCGGGTAAAGAAGGAACTGGACGGGTGTGTCGAGGCACCGAAGAACGACGTGAAGGCGCGTGCACAGCGATACGTGGCGACAGTCAGGCCCGCGATGGCCACGCAGCGCTACAAGCACGAAGAGGAAACGGATGAGAGGAACGGAAAGAATGACGAGAAGAAGAACGGCAGAAAGATGAACGAGTCGGCGACTGGGGAAGGCGACGGCAGCCCCGGTGAGCGGCATCTGACTGGGGAAGGCGACCAAAGGATGGCTCGCACTTCTGCGGAAGAGAATGTACCCGCCGGACGAGTCCTGAACACGCCCAGTAGCCCCACGGACACGACATCGACGGCGATGAGCACGGCAGCCATACGTCGAGTGAGGAAACAGTCGCGGCGCATGGCTAAACGTCGGCGAGTGCAGCGGGCTATGGACAAACAGAAGACGCTTGAGGCGGACGACGAAGTCGAACGAGCACTGGCAACACTGGATGAGGAACAGCGGCTTCGACGAGCGAAACAAGCAACAGAGGCGCGACGCGAACTGGCGGAGCGATGGCGACAAGGTAGCGATCTCACGGACTCGAAACGGGCTTCAGCAAGCCTGGTGCGCGAAATGATGGTCCGAACGGTCGTAAACGGTGACACTGACGTGGTGGAGGAAGCGGCAGCTAGCGACGGATTGCCAACGGCGTCTATGATGGTTGAAGGACAACCACGAGCTGTGAAGTTCGACAGTGGCGCGAGATTTTCCGTGGCAGGTACTGACTGGATGATGCGGGGCGAGCGGATGAAACGAGAAGCTCCCGTGACACACGTAGAAGGAATCGGCGGCTTCTTGTTAGATGTACTTGGGCTGTGGAAGTTTGAAATGGTTAACTCTTTTGGGCAAGCTGTGACGATTACCGCGTGCATAATAGACGGCTGCACTGACGAATTTCTTGTGGGCGTGGATTTCCTGGATAAGCATCGGGCCACTATGGATTTCGAGAGCGGTGAGGTCCGGTATGATGACAGAGGACACGAAGTAGTAATACCCTTCACCACCGACGACGACAAAAGCTCGACGGCAAACGTGAGACTGGCAGGAGCGGCCAACGTGGCACCGCGGGCCGTGCAACCAGTCGAGGTGGCAGTAGCAGCCCTGGAAGGAGAAGAAGGAGTGTTCGTACCGACGAGCGACACCGGAGCTGTGTTATTGGCACCAGCAGTAACCAAGGTACGCCACGGCAAGGCACTGGTACCGGCGATTAATGTACATGGCGGTCGGACCAAACTACCCAACAAGAAGGAGCTCGGGGTCTGGATACCATTGGGGCGCGACATGGAGACGCTCGCGATGAACAACGAGCTACGGGCGGATCGATTGCGTGAATGGCTTGGGAAGTTGGGTGACACTACGGAGCCACTAGCCAACGAAGAGGATGTTCATATTGGTATCGAAGATCAGGAGGCTCGGGACTTAGTGATACGGTTGTTGCGCAGCTACCGGACGCTGACGGAAGCACCACCAGACTGTCCACCGGCAACGACGCTGGATGTTGAGCATCACATCGACACAGGCGACGCGAGGCCAATCTTTCAGAAACGGAGACGGCAGGCTCAGACGGAAGATGCCACCATTGATGAGAATGTGGACACCATGCTCAACGCGGGCGTGATCAAAGAAAGTAATGGTGCGTGGGGATTTCCGGTGGTTCTAGTGAAGAAAAAGGATGGCACGGTGCGATTTTGCGTAGATTATCGAGCATTGAACAGTGTAACGAAAAGAGACGTCTACCCATTACCAAGGATTGATGAGACTCTGGAAGCCCTAGGTGGTGCCAGACTCTTTACGACATTGGACTTACAGGCTGGATACTGGCAGATCACAGTGGCGAGAGGCGACCGCGACAAAACGGCGTTTGTGACGAAGCGTGGGCTGTACCGGTTTAAGAGGATGCCGTTTGGTCTCACTAATGCCCCTGCAACATTCCAGCGCTTGATGAACGGAGTGCTACGTGGCCTCACGTGGACTACATGCTTGGTCTATTTAGACGATATCGTGGTATTCACGAAGGGAGATGTGAAACAGCATGTCGTTGAAGTGGCAAGTGTGCTGGAAAGGTTGGCGAGTGCTGGTCTTAGCTTGAAGCTGAAGAAATGCGTCTTCGCGACGGATTCAATGGAGTACTTAGGGCATACGTTGAGCTCGGCAGGTGTCCAACCCACCGAACGACTGGTAAAAGCGGTGGCGGAGTTTCCTAGACCAAGGGACGCCAGTGAGGTGAAGCGCTTTGTACACTTGGCGGGCTACTACAGGAAGTTTATCGCCGGGTTTGGTTCGATTGCTGCCCCGATGACGCGGTTGTTGAAGAAGGACAGTATGTGGCAATGGACGGAGGAGCAGGAGTTCGCATTCGAGCGGATAAAGGCGCTGCTAACGACGCGACCTCTGCTGCAGTATCCAGATTTCGCACGACCCTTTAGACTAGTGACGGACGCGAGCCAAGTAGGGCTTGGAGCTTGTCTAATGCAGGACTTTGGGCACGGGTGGCAACCAGTGGCGTTCGCGTCAAAAGTGAACAACAGTGCAGAGGCGAACTACTCGATCACCGAGTTGGAATGTCTGGCAGTGGTATGGGCGGTGAAATTGTTCAGGCCTTATCTGTATGGCCGGTCATTCTGTATTATCACCGACCACGCGGCACTAAAATGGCTGATGACGCGCCCAAATTTGGCTGGACGACTGCATAGATGGTCACTCACGCTCCAAGAGTATGACTTCATTATCGAGTATCGGCCAGGGTCGACCAACGTGGTTGCCGACGCATTGTCACGGGCACCATCACTAAATTCTTTGTCCAGCGCCCCAGCGAGTGTGCGAGCTGCAATACGACGGCGGAAGGAGTCACCTGTACGTGCTAGACCGCCAAGTGGCGATAACCCTACGCCAGCGATTAGATCGGCAGCGACAGCGTCCAGTAGCGGAACACTAGCGAGTGACACGGCAGTTACTACTACGAGCATGGCTACGGTCCCGACACTAGCGACAGTGCGCAGTACAACAGCGACAACGAGTGCAACGGATGGAGTGGCGGGCGACACAGTCAGCAGTGCAAACACGACGAGTATGGTACCGAAGGAAGCGAAAACGGGGAAACCGAGGACGGTAGCTAGCCCTACTTCAACAACGACAGACAGTATTGCACTTGGTAACGCGAGTGGGAACGGCGCAACTAGCATGACAGCCGGCACAACCAACGCGATGTCAGACGGAGGAATAGCGGAAACGACCGGTGCAGTGACATTTGGTGGTATTATGGCGACAACGGATGACGGCGCTGTGGACGCACTGACAGGAGACAGCCTGCGAACGGCAGTTGACGACGGCAGGGTAGGAACGACTGATGACGGCGCAGCACAAGCAGTCAGCGGTGGTAAACTGGCGGTAGCTGATGACAGTGAGGCGATAACGGCGGTGCCGAGTGACGAAGCGACGGCAATAGTCTCCACGACGGCGGGGAAGCGACGAAAACGAACGCGACCGGCGACGACACCGGCTACGAGGAGAAGCACCCGGATTCAAGCGCAAGGAGAGAGACGAGTACGATTCGCCGACGAACAAACATCACCGACATCACCGACGGCGAGTCACGGGAGCAACCCTCAGACGCTTGAAGGTACCGCGACTGACGCAACACCCGACGGCGGCAAGAGCGACAACCAGCAGTCCAGGAACGGTGTACAGACGGACGGCAAGGCTGTTGACTCAGCGACGGCTACGATTACTATCCCGGCGGTGAGCGTAGGTGTGGAACCAGCAACTGTCACGGAACCAGCAACGCAGCGACCAGAGGAGCGTCTCGGACGTGGAAGCAGCAGCGAATTAGAAGGACGAGCAAAGACAACGAGACAGCAACCGGCAGTGGCGCGCGATAGTCAGCGAAAGCGTGGGGAAGCAGCAACGGTGAGCACGAGACCCCGGAGCAGCACGGCAGCGATACCCAGGGCGACACAGCCTCAAACTGTGGCGAACCCGACAGTAACAGGACGTACGGCTACGAGTACGATGATCGGGGCAGGAGAAACGGAGAGAGCGATCAACGAGCAACGGCAGTCGGCTCTCGTGGACAACGACGATGATGGCGACGACGTACCAGCCACATCAACACTCCAATTGACGGACGCGGAGATTATCGAAGCACAAGGCGCGAGCAAGTTTGTTAAGAAGGCGCTGGCGGCAGGCCAGTACAGGAACATGAAGGTCGAGACTCGGTTCGACTTGGCGGTGATTGAAACAGGCAGCGGATGGCGTGTACTTCTACCACCTACGATCTGGGCTGTCGTATTCAAGGAAATGCATGGATCAATTTGGGCCGGACACCTACGTGGACCTCATACCTACGGAAGGGTGTCACAACTATACTGGTGGCCAAGGCTAAGGAAGGCTGTGAATCGGTGGATTCGCGGTTGTCCCGAATGCGGTAGCAGGAAGGCGAGACCCCGGGAAGTAATCCCTCCTCTAAGAAGTATCCGAGGTGGAGATGTTGGAGACCGGTGGGCGCTCGACGTGGCAGGGCCTTTTCCCGCGGCAGATGGTGGTGAACGGTTCGTAATAGCGGCCGTAGAATACGTGACACGGTATGCTATAGCGCGATGCGTGGAGCAGCACACGGCGGAGATCATCGCCACGTTTCTTATGGAGGAAGTAGTGGTGAGGTTTGGAAGTTTTCGCGAGCTACTTACGGATGGAGCACCAGAGTTGACAAGTGGCGTCATCGACGTGCTGATGGAAATGTTACAGGCTCGGCAGACTAACGCAGTGGCCTACCGACCCCAGACGATCGGACTTGTGGAGCGCTTTCACCGTACCTGGAAGGACTGTGTGGCAGTCTTCATGCAAGACGAAACCCAGCGAGATTGGAACCTATGGGTACGCTTTGCAACGTACGCATATAACTCAGCACGGCATTCTACAGTGCTGTTGACCCCAAACGAGTTAATGATGGGTCGAAGATTACGCTCGCCGAATGAGTTATTGAGACGGACAGCAGTGACGGAAGCTGGAGAGCTCACCGAGTATCATGAACAGTTATTGGCGGCGATGAAGCGGGCCAGACAATGTGCGGAGCAGGCAAGAATGCGAGAACAGGCACGACAAGCACGGTACTATGATCGGAACGTACGGAGCCGGCGAGAGTTTAAGATCGGAGATCGGGTATGGCTGTACAACCCTCCCCGAGGCCCGAAAGCGACCAAGTTTGTGCACCAATGGATGGGCCCGATGAAAATAGTCGAGCCGGTGGGCTACGACAACTTTCGGCTAAAACGAGAAGACAAGACGGGCACGATAGAGGAAGTGATAGCGCACGTGTCCTTCCTAACGAGTTACTACGAGCCGGAGAGACCACTATCGGAAATAGCTGCTGATATCGACGAGCAGTTGTTCGATGAGGACCAGGAACAGTATGACGAGGCGACAGCAGCGCCTGTACGAACAGCGACGGCAGATGATCGGCGAGCAACGGCTACAGCAGGCCAGAAGCGAGATCGAACGCCAAATGACAGTGAGAAGAGCGAATGTTACGAGGGTGGACGACTGGTGGAACGTAGACGACGGAGAAGACGAAACAAGGCTGGGCATTACGTCTTGGAGTACGAACTGTACCCCATCGGAGATCCCAGACGGTGGACGACTGGTGATAGCGGACAGTGGACGACGACTGACGGACGACCAAGAGCACGATGGGTCTCGTTGGCGGACTACGAGCAATACTGCGCAGCCGAAAGAGTCGTGGAAGACCTTTTGGAAGGGGATGGCGTGTAATGGGCCTCAGGATCGGACAACTGACGCCGTGGTTGAAGTGAACCGTAGGACGCTTGAAGAAGTGCGCCAGGATCCGAGTTGGACCACTTCGAATCATCGGCACGCCACCTTGAAGACCTCTACGGGCCGATCGGAGACCACGGACACTTCCTAATTTGCGGTGAGCGGGCGAGATCGACTCGTAGCCGACACAGACGAACGGACTGGCTTGGAGCCGACACAGACAGACGACGGACTGATCCGGGACTACGCCGACACAGATAAACGGACTGGCAAGGAACGGATCGACACAGACGACGGACTGATCCGGGACTACGCCGACACAGACAGACGAACGGACGGACTGGTGGCACGCGAGCAATTCGGCGGACGTGTACCAGTAGAGTGGACGACAGGAAGGACGGTAGAGCGGACGACAGGAAGAACGAACGGTAGGATCTACTAGTAGCCTAGCTAGCTACCCGTAACCTACATCGGACGAACGACAGACAGTTAATACAAATAGGTGGTGGGTCAACGGGCACACTCACCGGCGGGGCTTCAGACGTTCTGTTGCCGACAGCCTGCGAATTCTTGGCCGAATTGGCACTGACGATCAACACCCGGCGTGCAGGGTCAATAGACACGTTACAATGTTACAGACGCATAGCAATCATTTTCATTGTTTCCCAGTCTGGACTGGTGCACTCTTGAATTTCCCGTACTTCCAGTCTCCGACTTCGATGAAAAGAATAGTCTTGCCCGCACCACCGACGCTTTCCATGTTGCCACCAGCTGAACGGCTCATTTCATCACGATACGGATCTCGTCTCGCTTGCATGAGCTCAGGAAACTCCTCCAAACTGCTGCCTGCCCGTCTCGAAATGCGGTAAAACTTGGCATGTTGCAGTTTGATTCGTTCCAGGAAGGCGGATGCGGACTCAGTAAGTTTGTTGGTCTTGCTTGACGCAGGCGTCTCGGCAGAAGCTGCAACCTTTGACTCAGTGACCGATTCGAGAGGGACATAGGCCAGCCCGTTTGCCGACTCCGACGTCCTAGTAAAGTATTCTTTCCGAAGACGTTTCACCACGACCAAGTGAACCTTCGTCGTCGACGGGATCGCTTTGAGGACGGACTTCAGCGCCTTCCAAGTGAGTTTTTTCTGGTCTTTGCACTCGCACGTGAGAAGACCAGAATGGGCCGTGAAAGCGACGCTGTTGCCATGACGAGAACGCTCCATATTGGCGAATTGAGCACGTGTGTTCTCCCAAAACGCTACAAACTCGTCGGGCCACGCAACATTTGGAGGTGAGAGGAACGGAATCGTGAAATTCTCCATCTCAGCGTTCTCTGGGATCGCCATCGGTTCATTGAAGCCACGCACTCCCAACTCATACAACAGCCTGCCAAAGAATGTCTCGAACTTGACTCCATGAAATCCGCCTTGGTGACTGGCCAGAACAACAGCTCCCACGGCAAGAGCCCCGAGACCCATTCCGTCGTTTGTATCCTGAATTGTAGTTCGACTGGTTCTTCCATTGCGACGCCACGTGAAATCAGGAGATAGTCTGGAAACGTCCCTCAACTTCTCCCGGAATGGAAGATTTAGTGGACTCCGTTTGTGGTTGGGAAGACCTAGTTGGCGTAGGTATGCGGAGTCTTGTGGAGCGTCTTCATCACCTTCATAATCCCCCATCATCGTTAGAAAAAGGAGTATATCGGCATCCAACCGGGGGAAAACGCATCGACACCTCCACTTCCTTTCGTTCTTCATCAAGCCTAGTATTCCCAATTTGAGTTCAAAAATCTCCTGCTCCTCCATGCGACCGTAATGATCATCGATCAAGTCGACCTCCTTGCTGCTGTTTACAACACGTCCACGCCTAGCTTCTGGCATTTCTTCGTCAGAGTATTCCTTACTCTCGTCATCCTCATCGTCTGAAATATCATCTACATCGCTTTCGTCGTCCGACATTCCAACCTGATTCTCATCTCCAACTCCAGTATCTCTAGATGGACCGGAACGCTCATCGTCTACGTCATAGCTAACTCCGAGGAAGAGATAAAGCTGACCTTTTTCGAACTCAATTTCACGTTTCGTACGTTTCAACCGTCGGAATTCTGGGATCAGCGCTTTGATCATGTCAGTCAAATACTTCAACTGGTCTTGTCCGTCGTCGTACGGGAATTGGTCCATATATTTCTGCGCCAGAACTCCAAAAAGCGGTCGGCTGTGCTGAATAATCCACTCAAACACTGACGTGGCGCTTCCCTTTGCGGTAAAAAACTTTGGTAGCGATGGAATCACCATACACCACGATACTGGACCTGATGACGGTCGCGAATACCCACTCACAGTAAAGAGGTTCTGTGCCGTGCCATTCGTAGCGCTTATGATCAGCGGCAGACGGAGAAAGCGGAACACATTGAGCATCGACCGAACGAGTTTCTTACGCGCTTTGAGGTCATCGCCAGCCATATCCTTCCCCAGGCGCGGAAACTCATCCAGAAAGAAAATCATCGGCTTTTCTTCTTCTCTTTTATCACGTACTGCTTTGACGTCTTCAAAGAAAGCGTCCCCCATGAACGTGTTAGCACCACGGAGCGCTGCGATGATGAAAGCGTACACATTCAATCGCTTCTTGTTACTGACTTCCGCGAAGTCACTAACAGAACCCTCACCTTCTATAAACGCGATGTCACTCTCAAGGCACTCGTTGAAAGCTTTCTGTCGCGACTTGAAGGCCTGGTACACTTCCTCACGTAAATCTTCGGACAGGGTGCACGGCAGGTAGAACATGCCAAAATCTCCTTGGGCTTCCAAGTTGAACGCCATCTGCGTCTTGCCAGTGCCTGAAGAATTCTCCAGTACGACAAACGGTATCGGGTCCTCACGTTTTCTCACATCTTTGAGAGTCTGTACCACAGCTTTCACCTCTTTCGACTCCTTTAGAAGCTCAGCAATGCGCTTGTACTCGGTTACATCAGAATTTTCCTCGGGGTGAATGGTCCATCTTTTCAAGGGGGGCTTCACTAAAAAGTGCAGGTACTTTGGTGGTAGAGAGGTGCTACCGAGGGCCTCCGCAATTGTGCCCTCTCCACTGAACAACTTGTCGTTATCGCTAATTATGTCGCCGATCTCGTCTGGGACCTCACTAGTTACCATTCTCCGCTCAATTTTCTTGAAAGCGTCATCAGCAGAAAGCCACGCACCGTCCTCATTCTTGGCCAGGAAGAGCTGCAGGTCACCTATACTAACGTCTTTCAGCGCTGCGTACTCCTTCGCAATCGCTTTTTTCATGTCTACAACAAATGCATTCGACTGGATCTTGATGCTGATCGAATCTCCGGGTATGCCAACAGCAATACAGTTCACCCTCACGAGGCTCTCTTGAGCTGCCATCACGGTGTCTTCCATCACTACGTCGGACATCCCGGCATCTTCCATCTCGACGTCTGCCATCGCTTCTGCACCGCGCTTTCTTGTCACTAGGTTCTTGTGCTCCGACACAGCAGTACTTGGTGCGGCCCCGATGATTTTCACCAACACGTGCAAGTGCCCTGGCGGGAGGATGGCGTTTCCGAGGGCCTCAGCGATCGTTTTCAATGGTTGGAGCTTCATCTTTTCGTTGTTAAGTATGCTCTCGATCTCGTCAGGGACTGAACCATTTTCCACTCTCTTCTCAATTTCTTCAAAAGCGTCAGCAGCAGACAGCCACGCACCGTCCGCCTTCTTGGCCAGGAAGAGCAGCAGCTTGCCTCGACCGACGCTCTTCAGTTCTGGGTATGCCTCCACAATTCGCTCTTTCACGCCGTTCACCAGTGCATTTAACTTGATCTTGATGCCAACCGACTGCCCAGCTATACCAACGACGATACAGTTTACCGTCACAGCGCAACTCTCTTGAGCTGCCATCACAACGTCTGCCATCGCTTCTTCGAAACTTGCAGAATGGGGCAGTTCTGCTTGCTAAGAGCATATTTCCTGGTAATACCAAGAATTAGGATTGCATCTTTGCAAGGGTTGATCATTTCCAATCCATGATGTTGCTGGTTGAGTTTCATCCATGGAACGTTCAATCAGCGTTAAAACGATTGTTTGTATACTTGTATACAGGTTCTTACTTTACATCCCTCACTTTTATGACTACTCCAACCAATTGCAAACCATCAGCTACCATGACTGAGCCGCTATTGCCGCGCCAGCTACGCCCGTGGAGACGGCGGACGTGCCGCCCAACCACACGATCTATTTAAACAACCTGAATGACAAGATCAAGACTGACCGCATGAAGGCCACGCTCTACGCGACGCTTTCCCAGTATGGCAATCCTGGAGATTGTCATGGGCCGTGCGCGACGGCTGCGAGGTCAGGCTTGGGTCACGTTTAATGACATCCCGAGCGCATCCAATGCGTTGCGTTCGGTAAACGGATCGACGCTGTTCGACAAGCCTGTAGCCATCCACTTCGCCAAGGAGAAGGCCGACGTCATCGCAAGACGCGAAGGCACCTTCGTCCCGCGCGAGAAGCGGAAGCGCGAGCCCAAGCAGACGCCCGTACAGACGGCCAAGAAACAGGCAGGAGAGAATGGGAAGGCAGCTCCGGCTTCGAGAGCACCACCTGCGCCGGCACAGAACGTACCTAACAAGATTCTGTTCCTTCAGGAGCTGCCGGAATCGTGTAACCAGGAGATGCTGAGCGTGCTGTTCAAGCAATATCAAGGCTTCAACAAGGTCTCTTCGGTTTTAAGCTCACAGACGTCCTCAAGGTCTTCCTCGCGAAGAAGTATGCTAACAATCGGATATAAACCAGAAGCAAACCAGAATATTGTTACTTGCTTTCTCTCGAAGTCCCATGCAGTCTTATCACGGATTCCTATCGCTACGGCAGCCTCTCCATCCCCTCAACCCAACATGTTACAGACGCATAGAAATCACTTTCATTGTTTTCCACTCTGGACTGGTGCACCCTTGAATTCCCCGTACCTCCAGTCCCCGACTTCGATGAAAAGAATAGTCTTGCCCGCACCACCGACGCTTTCCATGTTGCCACCAGCTGAACGGCTCATTTCATCACGAGACGGATCTCGTCTCGCTTGCATGAGCTCAGGAAACTCCTCCAAACTGCTGCCTGCCCGTCTCGAAATGCGGTAAAACTTGGCATGTTGCAGTTTGATTCGTTCCAAGAAGGCGGATGCGGACTCCGTAGGTTTGTTGGTCTTGCTTGACGCAGGCGTCTCTGCAGAAGCTGCTTCCTTTGACTCAGTGACCGATTCGAGAGGGACGTTTGCCGACTCCGACGTCCTAGTAAAGTATTCTTTCCGAAGACGTTTCACTACGACCAAGTGAACCTTCGTCGTCGACGGGATTGCTTTGAGGACGGACTTCAGCGCCTTCCAAGTGAGTTTTTTGTGATCTTTGCTCTCGCCTGTGAGAAGACCAGAATGGGCCGTGAAAGCGACCCTGTTGCCATGACGAGAACGCTCCATATTGGCGAATTGAGCACGTGTGTTCTCCCAAAACGCTACAAACTCGTCGGGCCACGCAACATTTGGAGGTGAGAGAAACGGAATCGTGAAATTCTCCATCTCGGTCTCTGGGATTGCCATCGGTTCATTGAAGCCACGCACTCCCAACTCATACAGCAGCCTGCCAAAGAACGTCTCGAACTTGACTCCATGAAATCCGCCTTGGTGACTGGCCAGAACAACAGCTCCCACGGCAAGAGCCCCGAGACCCATTCCGTCGTTTGTATCCTGAATTGTAGTTCGACTGGTTCTTCCATTGCGACGCCACGTGAAACCACGAGATAGTCTGGAAACGTCCCTCAACTTCTCCCGGAATGGAAGATCTAGTGGACTCCGTTTGTGGTTGGGAAGACCTAGTTGGCGTAGGTATGCGGAGTCTTGTGGAGCGTCGGCGTCTTCATCACCTTCATAATTCCCCATCATCGTTAGAAAAAGGAGTATATCGGCATCCAACCGGGGGAAAACGTATCGACACCTCCACTTCCTTTCGTTCTTCATCAAGCCTAGTATTCCCAATTTGAGTTCAAAAATCTCCTGCTCCTCCATGCGACCGTAATGATCATCGATCAAGTCGACCTCCTTGCTGCTGTTTACAACACGTCCACACCTAGCTTCTGGCATTTCTTCGTCAGAGTATTCCTTACTCTCGTCATCCTCATCGTCTGAAATATCATCTTCATCGCTCTCGTCGTCCGACATTCCAACCTGATTCTCATCTTCAACTCCAGTATCTCTAGATGGACCGGAACGCTCATCGTCTACGTCATAGCTAACTCCGAGGAAGAGATAAAGCTGACCTTTTTCAAAGTCAATTTCACGTTTCGTACGTTTCAACCGTCGGAATTCTGGCGTCAGCGCTTTGATCATGTCAGTCAAGTACTCCAACCGATCTTGTCCGTCGTCGTACGGGAATTGGTCCATATATTTCTGCGCCAGAACTCCAAAAAGCGGTCGGCTGTGCTGAATAATCCACTCAAACACTGACGTGGCGCTTCCCTTTGCGGTAAAAAACTTTGGTAGCGATGGAATCACCATACACCACGATACTGGACCTGATGACGGTCGCGAATGATTGCCCACAGTAAAGAGGTTCTGTGCCGTGCCATTCGTAGCGCTTATGATCAGCGGCAGACGGAGAAAGCGGAACACATTGAGCATCGACCGAACGAGTTTCTTACGCGCTTTGAGGTCATCGCCAGCCATATCCTTCCCCAGGCGCGGAAACTCGTCCAGAAAGAAGACGATCGGTTTGCTTCTTCGTTTACGTACGACAATGACGTCTTCGAGGAAAGCGTCCCCCATGAACGTTCGAGAACCATTGAGCGCTGCGATGATGAAGGCGTACACCTTTAATCGTCTCGTGTCAGCGATTCTTCTGAAATCACTAACAGAACCATTACCTTTCATCAGCGCGATGTCACTTGTAATGCACTCGTTGAAAGCTTTCTGTCGCGACTTGAAGGTCTGGTACACTTCATCACGTAAATCTTCGGACGGGGTGCACGGCAGGTAGAACATGCCAAAATCTCCTTGGGCTTCCAGGTTGAACGCCATCTGCGTCTTGCCAGTGCCAGAAGAATTCTCCAGTACGACAAACGGCATCGGGTCCTCACGTTCAGCCACATCTTTGAGAGTCTTCACCACAGCTTTCACCTCCTTCGACTCCTTTAGAAGATCAGCAATGCGCTTGTACTCGGTCACAGCAGAACTTTCCTTGGGGTGAATGATCCATCTTTTCAAGGGGGGCTTCACTAAAAAATGCAGGTACTTTGGTGGTAGAGAGGTGCTACCGAGGGCCTCCGCAATTGTGTCCTGTCCACTGAGCAAATCCTGGTCGTCGTTAATTATGTCGCCGATCTCGTCTGGGACCTCGCCAGTTACCATTCTCCGCTTAACTTTCTTGAAAGCGTCATCAGCAGACAGCCACGTGCCGTCCGCCTTCTTGGCCAGGAAGACCAGCAGATCGTCTGGTTCGAAGTCCTTTAGTCGTTTTTTTAGCGTCGCCTTTATTGCCACTTTCAGTTCTTCCACCGTTGCATTCGATTCGATCTCGATGCCGACCGATTGCCCACCGATGCCAACGACGATACATCGTACACAGTTTACCCTTACACGGTTCACTTGAGCTGCCACCACGGCGTCTTCCATCACTGCGTCTGACATCCCGGCATCTTCCATCTCGACGTCTGCCATCGCTTCTGCACCGCGCTTTCTTGTCACAAGGTTCTTGTGCTCCGACACAGCAGTACTTGGTGCGGCCCCGATGATTTTCACCAACACGTGCAAGTGCTCTGGCGGGGGGATGGCATTTCCGAGGGCTTTTGCGATAGTTTTTCTTGCATTGAGCACATTGTTGTTGTTACCAATCACGTTGCTGATCTCGTTAGGGACCTCGCCAGTTACCATTCTCTTCTCAACTTGTTCAAAAGCGTCATCAGCAGACAGCCATGTGCCGTCCGCCTTCTTGGCCAGGAAGAGTAGCAGTTTGGCTCGACCGACGCTCTTCAGTTCTGGGTACGCCTCCACAATTCTCTCTTTCACGTTGTCCACCAGTGCATTTAACTTGATCTTGATGCCAACCGACTGCCCAGCTATGCCAACGACGATACAGTTTAGCGTCACAGCGCGGCTCTCTTGAGCTGTCCTCACAACGTCTGCCATCGCTTCTTCGAAACTTGCAGAATGGGGCAGTTCTGCTTGCTAAGGGCATATTTCCTGGTAATACCAAGAATTAGGATTGCATCTTTGCAGGGGTTGATCATTTCCAATCCATGATGTTGCTGGTTGAGTTTCATCCATGGAACGCTCAATCAGCGTTAAAACGATTGTTGGTATACTTGTAAACAAGTTCTTACTTTACATCCCTCACTTTTATGACTACTCCAACCAATTGCAAACCATAACCAAGCAGCAGCTATGACTCTGCCATGCTGACAATCGGATACTTGTATGTAAACCAGAATTAAACCAGAATATTGTTATTTGCTTTCTCTCGAAGTCCCATGGCAGTCTGTCTTATCACGGATTCCTATCGCTACGGCAGCCTCTCCAGTCCCCTCAACCAAACATGTTACAGACGCATAGCAATCATTTTCATTGTTTCCCAGTCTGGACTGGTGCACTCTTGAATTTCCCGTACTTCCAGTCTCCGACTTCGATGAAAAGAATAGTCTTGCCCGCACCACCGACGCTTTCCATGTTGCCACCAGCTGAACGGCTCATTTCATCACGATACGGATCTCGTCTCGCTTGCATGAGCTCAGGAAACTCCTCCAAACTGCTGCCTGCCCGTCTCGAAATGCGGTAAAACTTGGCATGTTGCAGTTTGATTCGTTCCAGGAAGGCGGATGCGGACTCAGTAAGTTTGTTGGTCTTGCTTGACGCAGGCGTCTCGGCAGAAGCTGCAACCTTTGACTCAGTGACCGATTCGAGAGGGACATAGGCCAGCCCGTTTGCCGACTCCGACGTCCTAGTAAAGTATTCTTTCCGAAGACGTTTCACCACGACCAAGTGAACCTTCGTCGTCGACGGGATCGCTTTGAGGACGGACTTCAGCGCCTTCCAAGTGAGTTTTTTCTGGTCTTTGCACTCGCACGTGAGAAGACCAGAATGGGCCGTGAAAGCGACGCTGTTGCCATGACGAGAACGCTTTATGTTGGCGAATTGAGCACGTGTGTTCTCCCAAAACGCTACAAACTCGTCGGGCCACGCAACATTTGGAGGTGAGAGGAACGGAATCGTGAAACTCTCCATCTCAGCGTTCTCTGGGATCGCCATCGGTTCATTGAAGCCACGCACTCCCAACTCATACAACAGCCTGCCAAAGAATGTCTCGAACTTGACTCCATGAAATCCGCCTTGGTGACTGGCCAGAACAACGGCTCCCGCGGCAAGAGCCCCGAGACCCATTCCGTCGTTTGTATCCTGAATTGTAGTTCGACTGGTTCTTCCATTGCGACGCCACGTGAAACCACGAGATAGTCTGGAAACGTCCCTCAACTTCTCCCGGAATGGAAGATCTAGTGGACTCCGTTTGTGGTTGGAAAGACCTAGTTGGCGTAGGTATGCGGAGTCTTGTGGAGCGTCTTCATCACCTTCATAATCCCCCATCATCGTTAGAAAAAGGAGTATATCGGCATCCAACCGGGGGAAAACGCATCGACACCTCCACTTCCTTTCGTTCTTCATCAAGCCTAGTATTCCCAATTCGAGTTCAAAATTCTCCTGCTCCTCCATGCGACCGTAATGACCATCGATCAAGTCGACCTCCTTGCTGCTGTTTACAACACGTCCACGCCTAGCTTCTGGCATTTCTTCGTCGGAGTATTCCTTACTCTCGTCATCGTCTGAACTATCATCTACATCGCTTTCGTCGTCCGACATTCCAACCTGATTCTCATCTCCAACTCCAGTATCTCTAGATGGACCGGAACGCTCATCGTCTACGTCATAGCTAACTCCGAGGAAGAGATAGAGCTGACCTTTTTCGAACTCAATTTCACGTTTCGTACGTTTCAACCGTCGGAATTCTGGCGTCAGCGCTTTGATCATGTCAGTCAAGTACTCCACCCGATCTTGTCCGTCGTCGTACGGGAATTGGTCCATATATTTCTGCGCCAGAACTCCAAAAAGCGGTCGGCTGTGCTGAATAATCCACTCAAACACTGACGTGGCGCTTCCCTTTGCGGTAAAAAACTTTGGTAGCGATGGAATCACCATACACCACGATACTGGACCTGATGACGGTCGCGAATACCCACTCACAGTAAAGAGGTTCTGTGCCGTGCCATTCGTAGCGCTTATGATCAGCGGCAGACGGAGAAAGCGGAACACATTGAGCATCGACCGAACGAGTTTCTTACGCGCTTTGAGGTCATCGCCAGCCATATCCTTCCCCAGGCGCGGAAACTCATCCAGAAAGAAAATCATCGGCTTTTCTTCTTCTCTTTTATCACGTACTGCTTTGACGTCTTCAAAGAAAGCGTCCCCCATGAACGTGTTAGCACCACGGAGCGCTGCGATGATGAAAGCGTACACATTCAATCGCTTCTTGTTACTGACTTCCGCGAAGTCACTAACAGAACCCTCACCTTCTATAAACGCGATGTCACTCTCAAGGCACTCGTTGAAAGCTTTCTGTCGCGACTTGAAGGCCTGGTACACTTCCTCACGTAAATCTTCGGACGGGGTGCACGGCAGGTAGAATACGTCAAAATCTCCTTGGGCTTCCAAGTTGAACGCCATCTGCGTCTTGCCAGTGCCTGAAGAACTCTCCAGTACGACAAACGGCCTCGGCTCCTCACGTTTTCTCACATCTTCGAGAGTCTTCACCACAGCTTTCACCTCCTTCGACTCCTTTAGAAGATCAGCAATGCGCTTGTACTCGGTCACAGCAGAACTTTCCTTGGGGTGAATGATCCATCTTTTCAAGGGGGGCTTCACTAAAAAGTGCAGGTACTTTGGTGGTAGAGAGGTGCTACCGAGGGCCTCCGCAATTGTGCCCTCTCCATTGAACAACTTGTGGTCGTCGTTAAGTATGTCGCCGATCTCGTCTGGGACCTCACTAGTTACCATTCTCCGCTCAATTTTCTTGAAAGCGTCATCAGCAGAAAGCCACGCACCGTCCGCCTTCTTGGCCAGGAAGAGCAGCAGCTTGCCTCGACCGACGCTCTTCAGTTCTGGGTATGCCTCCACAATTCGCTCTTTCACGTCGTCCACCAGTGCATTTAACTTGATCTTGATGCCAACCGACTGCCCAGCTATGCCAACGACGATACAGTTCACCGTCACAGCGCGGCTCTCTTGAGCTGTCCTCACAACATTTGCCATCGCTTCTTCGAAACTTGCAGAATGGGGCAGTTCTGCTTGCTAGGAGCATTTTCCCTGGTAATACCAAGAATTAGGATTGCATCTTTGCAGGGGTTGATCATTTCCAATCCATAGTAAGCAACGGTATTTTATCTACCCGTTTTGCAATGAGTTTATCTCTTCTCCGTCAGGTCGTATGTCGTTTAGCTCTCAGCAACTTCAACACACAGATGGCCGCCGAGGACTCAACTGACGTCCTCCCGCCGGATACGCTTGCGCGCTTCCTATTTGTATTAGTGTAGGGTTAGCTAGTCAACTGCTCGTCCACCGCGCTGCTACTCTCGAACTCTTCGGGTTGGCGTCTAATCCGGAAGTCGGGTCTTGGGTTGGCGTCTAATTCGGAAGTGAGATCTTGGGTTGCGTCTCTTCAGGCTCATTCTCCGCCGCTCGTTACTGGGTACAGCTGCGTCCCATGGGTTAAGATCTCGTTGAAGTTGTCCTTGTCCTTGCTGTTACTTCAGGGACTTCGGCTATTCTTGCTCACAGGAACTTCCATCTCTTACTCTCTTCCCTCGGTTCAACCATCGTCCCCGATGGTACCGATTACCTGTATCGGCAACCATGGTTTCGTCGTCCACAGTCGGCTGCTCGTCGTCAGATCAATGTTGGAGCATGTTCGTCTTCGTCGTGAAGAGTGTATCTTCAGCTTCAGCTTCTGCATCATGTCTTGGTCTCGTCCAGCATTCTTTTGGCACTCATTCTTCTTCTTTTCCTCATCTGCTCTTCGTCCAAACTGGTCATCAGCTGCTCTTCCCCCAGATTCAGCTTGGTGATTGTCGTCAGTCTTGTAGCCGTATTTCTCCCAGTTATGCTCTTCCCCCAGGATTCTCGTCATTCTTGCCGTTGTTAGCCTACAGGTGCTTCATCGTCAGGCTCTTGTTCATCGACTACGGGTAGTTCAGCTCATCGTTTCCGTGTTCGCGTCATTCATTCACTCGGTTTCGCTCTTCATTCTTGTGGCTTTGGCTTCAGCTTCAAATGTTAACTTCAGGTACGGCTTCAAGTTCATCAGCTTCAGGCATCTTCAGTTTTCAGTACAGACTAACACTCACGAGCATCAACGTTTCTCAACGGACATTCCAGGTGCCAATGTCCAAGTTCTCCACAGTCAAAACACTCGGTCTCCGTTTTACGTCGTCTCCAGATCTCTGAGTTACTTCTCTCGCTGATGCGTTTTCGTCTTCTTTTCCGCTTCAGAGACTTCGTTGTTGGTGCTGCTGTCGGTTGAGCTGCGGTCATTGCTGCTGTCGTTTGGGCTGCTGTCATTGCTGCTGCGCAACTACGTACTTCAGCTGCTATTTCCTTCAGAACTTGTTGTCCACGTGCATCAAGGTGTAATTGTGCTCCTTCAGTGGGTTGTCCATCGTCTTGTCCGTCACTCACTCGTTGTTCAGGTTCTGGAGCTCTGCGATACCGACGGGCTGCAACCTTCCAGTCGTTCATGTCGTAGCCTTCGCCATAGTCACCGCAATAGTCCACAGCATATCGAACTGCATCTTCCAGTGTTTTAGGTTTGGCGCCTCGAACAAACATGGCCGACGCTTCGTTGTTGATCCCGCGTAGGAAACTCTCCACGTACCAATAGTCAGGAATGTTGTCGTGCACAATGCCGATACTAGACAGATTTGCTGCATAGTCGTCAAGTCTTTCTCCGGGATGTTGAGCACGTCTTGCCATTCGCATCTGCGTCTTGAGCTTACTCTCGTGTTTTCCAAATCTTCGCTTCAAAAGTGTGGCTAAGTTCTCGAAAGTTCGGTCTTCTGTCGGTATTCTTGTACAAATGCTGCAAAACCACTTCTCTGCGGCATCCTTCAGGTGCTTGGACACTCCATAGTACATCTCAAGTGGTGTCCAGGTCTCACCGGCTAGTACACGTTGACGTTCTGCTGCTTGCTCTGCTGCTTTCAACCACCACTCAATTTGCGGATCTCCACGGCCAGTGAAGTCATTAATATCCAGCTTCAGGCGATGTTTGCGGACTACAACAACAGTCGGGGGTGCTTGAACAGCACATCTCTCGGGTTCGGGTCCCAACTCATTCTCTACAGCTCTAGCAATCTCCTCTTCTGCGGCTCCACGGTTCATCGGTTCTTGGTTCATCTCAATCATTAATTAGCACAGCTCAAATCAAACGCTCTTCTTCTCAATATCACAGACAAACTTCCCGGGAAAAAGGACTGGTTACCTCTTATACCGTTCAATCGTCTTTCACACTTCCGCTTCTCACAGACAAACCTCCCGGGAAAAAGGACTGGTTACCTCTTATGCCGTTCAGTCGTCTTCCTCTCTCACACTTCCGTTCCCACTCTCTCAGACAAACGTTCCGGGAAAAAGGACTGGTTACCTCTTATACCGTTCAGTCGTCTTCCGCTCTCTCACACACTTCCGCTCTCACTCTATCTGAAGAATCAATCACACTCAAAGTCAACAAGTTCAATTATCCAGATCCACGGTCAAATTCAAATTCAGCTTCAAAACCCACGTCAAGAAATCTCCAGTCGTCTCAAATCAAATCTTCTGCGGCGAGTTCGTGCCCTCTGAGGCTGAGTCTCGTGTCGGCTTCTCTCGATAGAGCAATATTCTCAATCAGCAACTGAGTTTGCGGGTTCTCGTGAGAGACCGACCGTTTTGATCAGCCCCTGTATGACCACCAAGTAAGCAACGGTATTTTATCTACCCGTTTTGCAATGAGTTTATCTCTTCTCCGTCAGGTCGTATGTCGTTTAGCTCTCAGCAACTTCAACACACAGATGGCCGCCGAGGACTCAACTGACGTCCTCCCGCCGGATACGCTTGCGCGCTTCCTATTTGTATTAGTGTAGGGTTAGCTAGTCAACTGCTCGTCCACCGCGCTGCTACTCTCGAACTCTTCGGGTTGGCGTCTAATCCGGAAGTCGGGTCTTGGGTTGGCGTCTAATTCGGAAGTGAGATCTTGGGTTGCGTCTCTTCAGGCTCATTCTCCGCCGCTCGTTACTGGGTACAGCTGCGTCCCATGGGTTAAGATCTCGTTGAAGTTGTCCTTGTCCTTGCTGTTACTTCAGGGACTTCGGCTATTCTTGCTCACAGGAACTTCCATCTCTTACTCCATGATGTTGCTGGTTGAGTTTCATCCACGAAACGTTCAATCAGCGTTAAAACGATTGTTGGTATACTTGTAAACAAGTTCTTACTTCACATCCCTCACTTTTATGACTACTCCAACCAATTGCAAACCATAACCAAGCAGTAGTCTGCCATGCTGACAATCGGATACATTTATGTAAACCAGAATTAAACCAGAATATTGTTATTTGCTTTCTCTCGAAGTCCCATGGCAGTCTTATCGCGGATTCCTATCGCTACGGGAGCCTCTCTAGTCCCCTCAACCAAACATGTTACAGACGCATAGCAATCATTTTCATTGTTTCCCAGTCTGGACTGGTGCACTCTTGAATTTCCCGTACTTCCAGTCTCCGACTTCGATGAAAAGAATAGTCTTGCCCGCACCACCGACGCTTTCCATGTTGCCACCAGCTGAACGGCTCATTTCATCACGATACGGATCTCGTCTCGCTTGCATGAGCTCAAGAAACTCCTCCAAACCGCCGCGTGCCCGTCTCGAAATGCGGTAAAACTTGGCATGTTGCAGTTTGATTCGTTCCAGGAAGGCGGATGCGGACTCAGTAAGTTTGTTGGTCTTGCTTGACGCAGACGTCTCGGCAGAAGCTGCAACCTTTGACTCAGTGACCGATTCGAGAGGGACATATGCCGACTCCGACGTCCTAGTAAAGTATTCTTTCCGAAGACGTTTCACCACGACCAAGTGAACCTTCGTCGTCGACGGGATCGCTTTGAGTACGGACTTCAGCGCCTTCCAAGTGAGTTTTTTCTGGTCTTTGCACTCGCACGTGAGAAGACCAGAATGGGCCGTGAAAGCGACGCTGTTGCCATGACGAGAACGCTCCATATTGGCGAATTGAGCACGTGTGTTCTCCCAAAACGCTACAAACTCGTCGGGCCAGGCAACATTTGGAGGTGAGAGGAACGGAATCGTGAAACTCTCCATCTCAGCGTTCTCTGGGATCGCCATCGGTTCATTGAAGCCACGCACTCCCAACTCATACAACAGCCTGCCAAAGAATGTCTCGAACTTGACTCCATGAAATCCGCCTTGGTGACTGGCCAGAACAACAGCTCCCACGGCAAGAGCCCCGAGACCCATTCCGTCGTTTGTATCCTGAATTGTAGTTCGACTGGTTCTTCCATTGCGACGCCACGTGAAGTCAGGAGATAGTCTGGAAACGTCCCTCAACTTCTCCCGGAATGGAAGATTTAGTGGACTCCGTTTGTGGTTGGGAAGACCTAGTTGGCGTAGGTATGCGGAGTCTTGTGGAGCGTCCTCATCACCTTCATAATCCCCCATCATCGTTAGAAAAAGGAGTATATCGGCATCCAACCGGGGGAAAACGCATCGACACCTCCACTTCCTTTCGTTCTTCATCAAGCCTAGTATTCCCAATTCGAGTTCAAAAATCTCCTGCTCCTCCATGCGACCGTAATGATCATCGATCAAGTCGACCTCCTTGCTGCTGTTTACAACACGTCCACGCCTAGCTTCTGGCATTTCTTCGTCAGAGTATTCCTTACTCTCGTCATCCTCATCGTCTGAAATATCATCTTCATCGCTCTCGTCGTCCGACATTCCAACCTGATTCTCATCTTCAACTCCAGTATCTCTAGATGGACCAGAACGCTCATCGTCTACGTCATAGCTAACTCCGAGGAAGAGATAGAGCTGACCTTTTTCGAAGCCAATTTCACGTTTCGTACGTTTCAACCGTCGGAATTCTGGCGTCAGCGCTTTGATCATGTCAGTCAAGTACTCCAACCGATCTTGTCCGTCGTCGTACGGGAATCGGTCCATATATTTCAGCGCCAGAACTCCAAAAAGCGGTCGGCTGTGCTGAATAATCCACTCAAACACTGACGTGGCGTTTCCCTTCGCGGTAAAAAACTTCGGTAGCGATGGAATCACCTTACACCACGATACTGGACCTGATGACGGTCGCGAATACTCACTCACAGTAAAAAGGTTCCGTGCCGTGCCATTCGTAGCACTTATGACAAGCGGCAGACGGAGAAAGCGGAACACATTGAGCATCGACCGAACGAGTTTTTTACGCGCTTTGTGGTCATTATCTGCCATATCATTCTCCAGGCGAGGAAATTCGTCCAGAAAGAAGACGATCGGTTTGCTTCTTCGTTTACGTACGACAATGACGTCTTTGAGGAAAGCGTCCCCCATGAACGCTTTAGTATTACTGAGTGCTGCGATGATGAAGGCGTATATCTTCAATGGTTTATCGTCACCGACTTTCCGGAAGTCAACAACAGAACCCTCACCTTCCATAAGCGCGATGTCACTTGCAATGCACTCGTTGAAAGCTTTCTGTCGCGACTTGAAGGCCTGGTACACTTCCTGTTTTATATCTTTTGATGAGGTGCACGGCAGGTAGAACACGTCAAAATCTCCTTGGGCTTCCAGGTTGAACGCCATCTGCGTCTTGCCAGTGCCAGAAGAATTCTCCAGTACGACAAACGGCCTCGGGTCCTCACGTTTTCTCACATCTTTAAGAGTCTGTACCACAGCTTCCACCTCCTTCGACTCCTTTAGAAGCTCAGCAATGCGCTTGTACTCGGTCACAGCAGAACTTTCCTCGGGTTGAATGATCCATCTTTTCAAGGGGGGCTTCACTAACAAGTGCAAGTACTTTGGTGGTAGAGAGGTGCTACCAAGGGCCTCCGCAATTGTGCCCTCTCCACTGAGCAACTTGTCGTTATCGCTAATTATGTCGCCGATCTCGTCTGGGACCTCACTAGTTACCATTCTCCGCTCAATTTTCTTGAAAGCGTCATCAGCAGAAAGCCACGCACCGTCCTCATTCTTAGCCAGGAAGAGCTGCAGGTCACCTATACTAACGTCTGCCAGCGCTGCGTACTCCTTCGCAATTGTTTTTTTCATATCTACAACAAATGCATTCGACTGGATCTTGATGCTGATCGAATCTCCGGGTATGCCAACAGCGATACAGTTAACCCTCACGAGGCTCTCTTGGGCTGCCATCACAGTGTCTTCCATCACTACGTCTGACATCCCGGCATCTTCCATCTCGACGTCTGCCATCGCTTCTGCACCGCGCTTTCTTGTCACTAGGTTCTTGTGCTCCGGCACAGCAGCACTTGGTGCGGCCCCGATGATTTTCACCAACACGTGCAAGTGCCCTGGCGGGAGGATGGCGTTTCCGAGAGCCTCAGCGATCGTTTTTAACGGTCGGAGCCTCATGTTTTTGTTGCTAAGTATGCTCTCGATCTCGTCAGGGACTGAGCCATTTTCCATTACCTGCTCAATTTCTTCAAAAGCGCCATCAGCAGACAGCCACGTGCCGTCCGCCTTCTTGGCCAGGTAGAGCAGCATCCTACCGTTACCGACGCTCTTCAGTTCTGGGTACGCATCCACAATTCGCTCTTTCACGTCGTCCACCAGTGCATTTAACTTGATCTTGATGCCAACCGACTCCCCAGCTATGCCAACGACGATACAGTTTACCGTCACAGCGCGGCTCTCTTGAGCTGTCATCACAACGTCTGCCATCGCTTCTTCGAAACTTGCAGAATGGGGCAGTTCTGCTTGCTAAGAGCATTTTCTCTGGTAATACCAAGAATTGTGATTGCATCTTTGCAGGGGTTGATCATTTCCAATCCATGATGTTGCTGGTTGAGTTTCATCCACGAAACGTTCAATCAGCGTTAAAACGATTGTTTGTATACTTGTATACAGGTTCTTACTTTACATCCCTCACTTTATGACTACTCCAACCAATTGCAAACCATAACCAAGCAGCAGCTACATGTATGACTCTACTTATACTGGGAATACCTCAGAATGAGTAATGGACAGCCCAAACAGGATTAATTGCGTGAACGTAAATGGGTCAACGTTCGGACAACATCCAAAATATCGTACTTAGTATGTGATTAGACTGGAAAAAGCAAAAAGCTAGCAGCATCATGCAGCAGTGCTGTAGCAGCACGTCCTGTTAACGCAGGTGATGGGCTGCGCAGTAGTTGATACTGGAAAATGTGGAAAGTCCCTATCGGGCGAAGACTAATTCTCTTCATGAACGCAAGCAACATGTATACGACATCGGTTTGTAAATCTGTTGCTTCGAGATTAGTAGAAGAAGTGGAGAAGCAAATGATGGTATTTTGAGCATCTTTTCGTCCATCCACTGAGCTAATTGGAGCAGATGCATGTGCAGCCGCCGTTGGATATACGTACCAGCAACATCTAGCACAAGATTTTACGTAAACATGAAGGAAAAGGCCATTTTAAATAGCCCTTACCGTTAAAGTAACAAATTGTTATTTGATTTGACAAACTGTACGCAAGGATAAAGGAAATCGACCATACATTTGGAATCAATATCAACGGCTGCAATTGATACCGCAACGGAACCTCCGATGAAGCTTCAACCTGACGTGAAGAGACGCAAAACCAGCTAAGCGCTGGCAGTTTTGGTTGATACCAAAAACATTGCCCAGCCTTTAATTCTACTTTGCTATTGACAATTATGCTAACAACCGTATCAAAAAAAAAGTTAGCCATCTTAATATTAGCTTTCCGGACCTTTTTGTCGAGGACACCTAAGAAAAGAAACATTAAGAAACTCAATCGCAAGCCAATCAGTCCCGTCTTAAAAACATGTATTCCCAGTGTATGTCGCAGACGATCTAGTACAGTGCATGTAAACCAGAATTAAACCAGAATATTTTTACTTGCTTTCCCTCGAAGTCCCATGGCAGTCTTATCACGGATTCCTATCGCTACGGCAGCCTCTCCATCCCCTCAACCCAACATGTTACAGACGCATAGAAATCACTTTCATTGTTTCCCAGTCTGGACTGGTGCACCCTTGAATGTCCTTAGAAAGGACTCCTTACTTCCAGTCTCCGACTTCGATGAAAACAATAGTCTTGCCCGCACCACCGTCGCTTTCCATGTTGCCACCAGCTGAACGGCTCATTTCATCACGAGACGGATCTCGTCTCGCTTGCATGAGCTCAGGAAACTCCTCCAAACTGCTGCCTGCCCGTCTCGAAATGCGGTAAAACTTGGCATGTTGCAGTTTGATTCGTTCCAGGAAGGCGGCTGCGGACTCAGTAGGTTTGTTGGTTGTGCTTGACGCAGGCGTCTCGGCAGAAGCTGCATCCTTTGACTCAGTGACCGATTCGAGAGGGACGTATGCCGACTCCGACGTCCTAGTAAAGTATTCTTTCCGAAGACGTTTCACCACGACCAAGTGAACCTTCGTCGTCGACGGGATTGCTTTGAGGATGGACTTCAGCGCCTTCCAAGTGAGTTTTTTCTGGTCTTTGCACTCGCACGTGAGAAGACCAGAATGGGCCGTGAAAGCGACCCCGTTGCCATGACGAGAACGCTCCATATTGGCGAATTGAGCACGTGTGTTCTCCCAAAACGCTACAAACTCGTCGGGCCACGCAACATTTGGAGGTGAGAGGAACGGAATCGTGAAATTCTCCATCTCAGCGTTCTCTGGGATTGCCATCAGTTCATTGAAGCCACGCACTCCCAACTCATACAACAGCCTGCCAAAGAATGTCTCGAACTTGACTCCATGAAATCCGCCTTGGTGACTGGCCAGAACAACAGCTCCCACGGCAAGAGCCCCGAGACCCATTCCGTCGTTTCTATCCTGAATTGTAGTTCGACTGGTTCTTCCATTGCGACGCCACGTGAAGTCAGGAGATAGTCTGGAAACGTCCCTCAACTTCTCCCGGAATGGAAGATCTAGTGGACTCCGTTTGTGGTTGGGAAGACCTAGTTGGCGTAGGTATGCGGAGTCTTGTGGAGCGTCGGCGTCCTCATCACCTTCATAATCCCCCATCATCGTTAGAAAAAGAAGTATATCGGCATCCAACCGGGGGAAAACGCATCGACACCTCCACTTCCTTTCGTTCTTCATCAAGCCTAGTATTCCCAATTTTAGTTCAAAATTCTCCTGCTCCTCCATGCGACCGTAATGATCATCGATCAAGTCGACCTCCTTGCTGCTGGTTACAACGCGTCCACGCCTAGCTTCTGGCATTTCTTCGTCGGAGTATTCCTTGCTCTCGTCATCCTCATCGTCTGAAATATCATCTTTATCGCTTTCGTCGTCCGACATTCCAACCTGATTCTCATCTTCAACTCCAGTATCTCTAGATGGACCGGAACGCTCATCGTCTACGTCATAACTAACTCCGAGGAAGAGATAAAGCTGACCTTTTTCAAAGTCAATTTCACGTTTCGTACGTTTCAACCGTCGGAATTCTGGCGTCAGCGCTTTGATCATGTCAGTCAAGTACTCCAACCGATCTTGTCCGTCGTCGTACGGGAATTGGTCCATATATTTCTGCGCCAGAACTCCAAAAAGCGGTCGGCTGTGCTGAATAATCCACTCAAACACTGACGTGGCGCTTCCCTTTGCGGTAAAAAACTTTGGTAGCGATGGAATCACCATACACCACGATACTGGACCTGATGACGGTCGCGAATACCCACTCACAGTAAAGAGGTTCTGTGCCGTGCCATTCGTAGCGCTTATGATCAGCGGCAGACGGAGAAAGCGGAACACATTGAGCATCGACCGAACGAGTTTCTTACGCGCTTTGAGGTCATCGCCAGCCATATCCTTCCCCAGGCGCGGAAACTCATCCAGAAAGAAAATCATCGGCTTTTCTTCTTCTCTTTTATCACGTACTGCTTTGACGTCTTCAAAGAAAGCGTCCCCCATGAACGTGTTAGCACCACGGAGCGCTGCGATGATGAAAGCGTACACATTCAATCGCTTCTTGTTACTGACTTCCGCGAAGTCACTAACAGAACCCTCACCTTCTATAAACGCGATGTCACTCTCAAGGCACTCGTTGAAAGCTTTCTGTCGCGACTTGAAGGCCTGGTACACTTCCTCACGTAAATCTTCGGACGGGGTGCACGGCAGGTAGAATACGTCAAAATCTCCTTGGGCTTCCAAGTTGAACGCCATCTGCGTCTTGCCAGTGCCTGAAGAACTCTCCAGTACGACAAACGGTATCGGGTCCTCACGTTCATTCACATCTTTGAGAGTCTTCACCACAGCTTTCACCTCCTTCGACTCCTTTAGAAGATCAGCAATGCGCTTGTACTCGGTCACAGCAGAACTTTCCTTGGGGTCAATGATCCATCTTTTCAAGGGGGGCTTCACTAAAAAATGCAGGTACTTTGGTGGTAGAGAGGTGCTACCGAGGGCCTCCGCAATTGTGTCCTGTCCACTGAGCAAATCCTGGTCGTCGTTAATTATGTCGCCGATCTCGTCTGGGACCTCGCCAGTTACCATTCTCCGCTTAACTTCCTTGAAAGCGTCATCAGCAGAAAGCCACGCACCGTCCGCCTTCTTGGCCAGGAAGAGCAGCAGCTTGCCTCGACCGACGCTCTTCAGTTCTGGGTATGCCTCCACAATTCGCTCTTTCACGTCGTCCACCAGTGCATTTAACTTGATCTTGATGCCAACCGACTGCCCAGCTATGCCAACGACGATACAGTTCACCGTCACAGCGCGGCTCTCTTGAGCTGTCCTCACAACATTTGCCATCGCTTCTTCGAAACTTGCAGAATGGGGCAGTTCTGCTTGCTAGGAGCATTTTCCCTGGTAATACCAAGAATTAGGATTGCATCTTTGCAGGGGTTGATCATTTCCAATCCATGATGTTGCTGGTTGAGTTTCATCCATGGAACGTTCAATCAGCGTTAAAACGATTGTTTGTATACTTGTATACAAGTTCTTACTTTACATCCCTCACTTGTATGACTACTCCAACCAATTGCAAACCATAACCAAGCAGCAGCTATGACTCTGCCATGCTGACAATCGGATACTTATATGTAAACCAGAATTAAACCAGAATATTGTTATTTGCTTTCTCTCGAAGTCCCATGGCAGTCTTATCGCGGATTCCTATCGCTACGGCAGCCTCTCCATCCCCTCAACCAAACATGTTACAGACGCATAGCAATCATTTTCATTGTTTCCCAGTCTGGACTGGTGCACTCTTGAATTTCCCGTACTTCCAGTCTCCGACTTCGATGAAAAGAATAGTCTTGCCCGCACCACCGTCGCTTTCCATGTTGCCACCAGCTGAACGGCTCATTTCATCACGAGACGGATCTCGTCTCGCTTGCATGAGCTCAGGAAACTCCTCCAAACCGCCGCGTGCCCGTCTCGAAATGCGGTAAAACTTGGCATGTTGCAGTTTGATTCGTTCCAGGAAGGCGGATGCGGACTCAGTAAGTTTGTTGGTCTTGCTTGACGCAGGCGTCTCGGCAGAAGCTGCAACCTTTGACTCAGTGACCGATTCGAGAGGGACATAGGCCAGCCCGTTTGCCGACTCCGACGTCCTAGTAAAGTATTCTTTCCGAAGACGTTTCACCACGACCAAGTGAACCTTCGTCGTCGACGGGATCGCTTTGAGGACGGACTTCAGCGCCTTCCAAGTGAGTTTTTTTCTGGTCTTTGCACTCGCACGTGAGAAGACCAGAATGAGCCGTGAAAGCGACGCTGTTGCCATGACGAGAACGCTTTATGTTGGCGAATTGAGCACGTGTGTTCTCCCAAAACGCTACAAACTCGTCGGGCCACGCAACATTTGGAGGTGAGAGAAACGGAATCGTGAAACTCTCCATCTCAGCGTTCTCTGGGATTGCCATCGGTTCATTGGATCCACGCACTCCCAACTCATACAACAGCCTGCCAAAGAACGTCTCGAACTTGACTCCATGAAATCCGCCTTGGTGACTCGCCAGAACAACAGCTCCCACGGCAAGAGCCCCGAGACCCATTCCGTCGTTTGTATTCTGAATTGTAGTTCGACTGGTTCTTCCATTGCGACGCCACGTGAAGTCAGGAGATAGTCTGGAAACGTCCTTCAACTTCTCCCGGAATGGAAGATCTAGTGGACTCCGTTTGTGGTTGGGAAGACCTAGTTGGCGTAGGTATGCGGAGTCTTGTGGAGCGTCTTCATCACCTTCATAATCCACCATCATCGTTAGAAAAAGGAGTATATCGGCATCCAACCGGGGGAAAACGCATCGACACCTCCACTTCCTTTCGTTCTTCATCAAGCCTAGTATTCCCAATTTGAGTTCAAAATTCTCCTGCTCCTCCATGCGACCGTAATGATCATCGATCAAGTCGACCTCCTTGCTGCTGGTTACAACACGTCCACGCCTAGCTTCTGGCATTTCTTCGTCGGAGTATTCCTTACTCTCGTCATCGTCTGAACTATCATCTACATCGCTTTCGTCGTCCGACATTCCAACCTGATTCTCATCTCCAACTCCAGTATCTCTAGATGGACCGGAACGCTCATCGTCTACGTCATAGCTAACTCCGAGGAAGAGATAGAGCTGACCTTTTTCGAACTCAATTTCACGTTTCGTACGTTTCAACCGTCGGAATTCTGGCGTCAGCGCTTTGATCATGTCAGTCAAGTACTCCAACTGATCTTGTCCGTCGTCGTACGGGAATTGGTCCATATATTTCTGCGCCAGAACTCCAAAAAGCGGTCGGCTGTGCTGAATAATCCACTCAAACACTGACTGGGCGCTTCCCTTCGCGGTAAAAAACGTCGGTAGCGATGGAATCACCATACACCACGATACTGGACCTGATGACGGTCGCGAATATCCACTCACAGTAAAGAGGTTCTGTGCCGTGCCATTCGTAGCGCTTATGATAAGCGGCAGACGGAGGAAGCGGAACACATTGAGCATCGACCGAACGAGTTTTTTTACGCGCTTTGTGGTCATTATCTGCCATATCATTCTCCAGGCGAGGAAATTCATCCAGAAAGAAGATGATCGGCTTTTCGTTTTCTCTTCGATTACGTAAGACTGTTTTGACTGTTTTTGACGTCTTTGAGGAAAGTGTCCCCCACGAACGTTTTAGTACCACTGAGTGCTGCGATGATGAAGGCGTATATCTTCAATGGTTTCTCGTCACCGACTTTCTGGAAGTCAACAACAGAACCATTACCTCTCATCAGCGCGATGTCACTTGTAATGCACTCGTTGAAAGCTTTCTGTCGCGACTTGAAGGCCTGGTACACTTCATCACGTAAATCTTCGGACGGGGTGCACGGCAGGTAGAACATGTCAAAATCTCCTTGGGCTTCCAAGTTCAACGCCATCTGCGTCTTGCCAGTGCCTGAAGAATTCTCCAGTACGACAAACGGCATCGGCTCCTCACGTTTTCTCACATCTTCGAGTGTCTTCACCACAGCTTTCACCTCTTTCGACTCCTTTAGAAGCTCAGCAATGCGCTTGTACTCGGTCACAGCAGAACTTTCCTCGGGGTGAATGATCCATCTTTTCAAGGGGGGCTTCACTAAAAAGTGCAGGTACTTTGACGGTAGAGAAGTGCTACCGAGGGCCTCCGCAATTGTGTCCTCTCCACTGAGCAACTTCTGGTCGTCGTTAAGTATGTCGCCGATCTCGTCTGGGACCTCGCCAGTTACCATTCTCCGCTTAACTTTCTTGAAAGCGTCATCAGCAGACAGCCACGTGCCGTCCGCCTTCTTGGCCAGGAAGAGCTGCAGGTCACCTATACCAACGCCTTTCAGTGTTGGGTACGTCTCCAGAATTTTCTTTTTCAAGCGTGTCAGTGTTGCACTCAACGTGATGTCGATACCGACTGACTGCCCAGCTATTCCAACGGCGATACAATATACCTCCACATCATCTGGAACTTCCATCGCGGCATCTTCTATCTTGACGGCTGCCATCGCTTCTGCACCGCGCTTTCTTGTCACTAGGTTCTTGTGCTCCGGCACAGCAGTACTTGGTGCGGCCCCGATGATTTTCACCAACACGTGCAAGTGCCCTGGCGGGAGGATGGCGTTTCCGAGAGCCTCGGCGATCGTTTTCAACGGTCGGAGCCTCATGTTTTTGTTGCTAAGTATGCTCTCGATCTCGTCAGGGACTGAACCATTTCCCATTACCTGCTCAATTTCTTCAAAAGCGTCATCAGCAGACAACCATGTGCCGTTCGCCTTCTTGGCCAGGTAGAGCAGCATCCTGCCCTTACCAACGTCCTTCAGTTCTGGGTATGGGCACGCCGCCAGAATTCGCTCTTTCACGTCGTCCACCTGTGCATTTAACTTGATCTTGATGCCAACCGACTGCCCAGCTATACCAACGACGATACAGTTTACCGTCACAGCGCGGCTCTCTTGAGCTGTCCTCACAACGTCTGCCATCGCTTCTTCGAAACTTGCAGAATAAGGGCATATTTCCTGGTAATACCAAGAATTAGGATTGCATCTTTGCAGGGGTTGATCATTTCCAATCCATGATGTTGCTGGTTGAGTTTCATCCATGGAACGCTCAATCAGCGTTAAAACGATTGTTTGTATACCTGTATACAAGTTCTTACTTTACATCCCTCACTTGTATGACTACTCCAACCAATTGCAAACCATAACCAAGCAGCAGCTATGACTCTGCCATGCTGACAATCGGATACTTGTATGTAAACCAGAATTAAACCAGAATATTGTTATTTGCTTTCTCTCGAAGTCCCATGGCAGTCTGTCTTATCACGGATTCCTATCGCTACGGCAGCCTCTCCAGTCCCCTCAACCAAACATGTTACAGACGCATAGCAATCATTTTCATTGTTTCCCAGTCTGGACTGGTGCACTCTTGAATTTCCCGTACTTCCAGTCTCCGACTTCGATGAAAAGAATAGTCTTGCCCGCACCACCGACGCTTTCCATGTTGCCACCAGCTGAACGGCTCATTTCATCACGATACGGATCTCGTCTCGCTTGCATGAGCTCAGGAAACTCCTCCAAACTGCTGCCTGCCCGTCTCGAAATGCGGTAAAACTTGGCATGTTGCAGTTTGATTCGTTCCAGGAAGGCGGATGCGAACTCAGTAAGTTTGTTGGTCTTGCTTGACGCAGGCGTCTCGGCAGAAGCTGCAACCTTTGACTCAGTGACCGATTCGAGAGGGACATAGGCCAGCCCGTTTGCCGACTCCGACGTCCTAGTAAAGTATTCTTTCCGAAGACGTTTCACCACGACCAAGTGAACCTTCGTCGTCGACGGGATCGCTTTGAGTACGGACTTCAGCGCCTTCCAAGTGAGTTTTTTCTGGTCTTTGCACTCGCACGTGAGAAGACCAGAATGGGCCGTGAAAGCGACCCCGTTGCCATGACGAGAACGCTTTATGTTGGCGAATTGAGCACGTGTGTTCTCCCAAAACGCTACAAACTCGTCGGGCCAGGCAACATTTGGAGGTGAGAGAAACGGAATCGTGAAACTCTCCATCTCAGCGTTCTCTGGGATTGCCATCGGTTCATTGGATCCACGCACTCCCAACTCATACAACAGCCTGCCAAAGAATGTCTCGAACTTGACTCCATGAAATCCGCCTTGGTGACTGGCCAGAACAACAGCTCCCACGGCAAGAGCCCCGAGACCCATTCCGTCGTTTGTATCCTGAATTGTAGTTCGACTGGTTCTTCCATTGCGACGCCACGTGAAACCACGAGATAGTCTGGAAACGTCCCTCAACTTCTCCCGGAATGGAAGATCTAGTGGACTCCGTTTGTGGTTGGGAAGACCTAGTTGGCGTAGGTATGCGGAGTCTTGTGGAGCGTCTTCATCACCTTCATAATCCCCCATCATCGTTAGAAAAAGGAGTATATCGGCATCCAACCGGGGGAAAACGCATCGACACCTCCACTTCCTTTCGTTCTTCATCAAGCCTAGTATTCCCAATTTGAGTTCAAAATTCTCCTGCTCCTCCATGCGACCGTAATGATCATCGATCAAGTCGACCTCCTTGCTGCTGGTTACAACACGTCCACGCCTAGCTTCTGGCATTTCTTCGTCGGAGTATTCCTTACTCTCGTCATCGTCTGAACTATCATCTACATCGCTTTCGTCGTCCGACATTCCAACCTGATTCTCATCTCCAACTCCAGTATCTCTAGATGGACCGGAACGCTCATCGTCTACGTCATAGCTAACTCCGAGGAAGAGATAGAGCTGACCTTTTTCGAACTCAATTTCACGTTTCGTACGTTTCAACCGTCGGAATTCTGGCGTCAGCGCTTTGATCATGTCAGTCAAGTACTCCACCCGATCTTGTCCGTCGTCGTACGGGAATTGGTCCATATATTTCTGCGCCAGAACTCCAAAAAGCGGTCGGCTGTGCTGAATAATCCACTCAAACACTGACGTGGCGCTTCCCTTTGCGGTAAAAAACTTTGGTAGCGATGGAATCACCATACACCACGATACTGGACCTGATGACGGTCGCGAATACCCACTCACAGTAAAGAGGTTCTGTGCCGTGCCATTCGTAGCGCTTATGATCAGCGGCAGACGGAGAAAGCGGAACACATTGAGCATCGACCGAACGAGTTTCTTACGCGCTTTGAGGTCATCGCCAGCCATATCCTTCCCCAGGCGCGGAAACTCATCCAGAAAGAAAATCATCGGCTTTTCTTCTTCTCTTTTATCACGTACTGCTTTGACGTCTTCAAAGAAAGCGTCCCCCATGAACGTGTTAGCACCACGGAGCGCTGCGATGATGAAAGCGTACACATTCAATCGCTTCTTGTTACTGACTTCCGCGAAGTCACTAACAGAACCCTCACCTTCTATAAACGCGATGTCACTCTCAAGGCACTCGTTGAAAGCTTTCTGTCGCGACTTGAAGGCCTGGTACACTTCCTCACGTAAATCTTCGGACGGGGTGCACGGCAGGTAGAATACGTCAAAATCTCCTTGGGCTTCCAAGTTGAACGCCATCTGCGTCTTGCCAGTGCCTGAAGAACTCTCCAGTACGACAAACGGCCTCGGCTCCTCACGTTTTCTCACATCTTCGAGAGTCTTCACCACAGCTTTCACCTCCTTCGACTCCTTTAGAAGATCAGCAATGCGCTTGTACTCGGTCACAGCAGAACTTTCCTTGGGGTGAATGATCCATCTTTTCAAGGGGGGCTTCACTAAAAAGTGCAGGTACTTTGGTGGTAGAGAGGTGCTACCGAGGGCCTCCGCAATTGTGCCCTCTCCATTGAACAACTTGTGGTCGTCGGTAATTATGTCGCCGATCTCGTCTGGGACCTCGCCAGTTACCATTCTCCGCTTAACTTTCTTGAAAGCGTCATCAGTAGACAGCCACGTGCCGTCCGCCTTCTTGGCCAGGAAGAGCTGCAGGTCACCTATACCAACGCCTTTCAGTGTTGGGTACGTCTCCAGAATTTTCTTTTTCAAGCGTGTCAGTGTTGCACTCAACGTGATGTCGATACCGACTGACTGCCCAGCTATTCCAACGGCGATACAATATACCTCCACATCATCTGGAACTTCCATCGCGGCGTCTTCCATCTTGACGTCTGTCATCGCTTCTGCACCGCGCTTTCTTGTCACAAGGTTCTTGTGCTCCGACACAGCAGTACTTGGTGCGGCCCCGATGATTTTCACCAACACGTGCAAGTGCCCTGGCGGGAGGATGGCGTTTCCGAGGGCCTCAGCGATCGTTTTCAATGGTTGGAGCTTCATCTTTTCGTTGTTAAGTATGCTCTCGATCTCGTCAGGGACTGAACCATTTTCCACTCTCTTCTCAATTTCTTCAAAAGCGTCAGCAGCAGACAGCCACGCACCGTCCGCCTTCTTGGCCAGGAAGAGCAGCAGCTTGCCTCGACCGACGCTCTTCAGTTCTGGGTATGCCTCCACAATTCGCTCTTTCACGTCGTCCACCAGTGCATTTAACTTGATCTTGATGCCAACCGACTGCCCAGCTATGCCAACGACGATACAGTTCACCGTCACAGCGCGGCTCTCTTGAGCTGTCCTCACAACATTTGCCATCGCTTCTTCGAAACTTGCAGAATGGGGCAGTTCTGCTTGCTAGGAGCATTTTCCCTGGTAATACCAAGAATTAGGATTGCATCTTTGCAGGGGTTGATCATTTCCAATCCATGATGTTGCTGGTTGAGTTTCATCCACGAAACGTTCAATCAGCGTTAAAACGATTGTTGGTATACTTGTAAACAAGTTCTTACTTCACATCCCTCACTTTTATGACTACTCCAACCAATTGCAAACCATAACCAAGCAGTAGTCTGCCATGCTGACAATCGGATACATTTATGTAAACCAGAATTAAACCAGAATATTGTTATTTGCTTTCTCTCGAAGTCCCATGGCAGTCTTATCGCGGATTCCTATCGCTACGGGAGCCTCTCTAGTCCCCTCAACCAAACATGTTACAGACGCATAGCAATCATTTTCATTGTTTCCCAGTCTGGACTGGTGCACTCTTGAATTTCCCGTACTTCCAGTCTCCGACTTCGATGAAAAGAATAGTCTTGCCCGCACCACCGACGCTTTCCATGTTGCCACCAGCTGAACGGCTCATTTCATCACGAGACGGATCTCGTCTCGCTTGCATGAGCTCAAGAAACTCCTCCAAACCGCCGCGTGCCCGTCTCGAAATGCGGTAAAACTTGGCATGTTGCAGTTTGATTCGTTCCAGGAAGGCGGATGCGAACTCAGTAAGTTTGTTGGTCTTGCTTGACGCAGACGTCTCGGCAGAAGCTGCAACCTTTGACTCAGTGACCGATTCGAGAGGGACATAGGCCAGCCCGTTTGCCGACTCCGACGTCCTAGTAAAGTATTCTTTCCGAAGACGTTTCACCACGACCAAGTGAACCTTCGTCGTCGACGGGATCGCTTTGAGTACGGACTTCAGCGCCTTCCAAGTGAGTTTTTTCTGGTCTTTGCACTCGCACGTGAGAAGACCAGAATGGGCCGTGAAAGCGACGCTGTTGCCATGACGAGAACGCTCCATATTGGCGAATTGAGCACGTGTGTTCTCCCAAAACGCTACAAACTCGTCGGGCCACGCAACATTTGGAGGTGAGAGGAACGGAATCGTGAAACTCTCCATCTCAGCGTTCTCTGGGATCGCCATCGGTTCATTGAAGCCACGCACTCCCAACTCATACAACAGCCTGCCAAAGAATGTCTCGAACTTGACTCCATGAAATCCGCCTTGGTGACTGGCCAGAACAACAGCTCCCACGGCAAGAGCCCCGAGACCCATTCCGTCGTTTGTATTCTGAATTGTAGTTCGACTGGTTCTTCCATTGCGACGCCACGTGAAATCAGGAGATAGTCTGGAAACGTCCCTCAACTTCTCCCGGAATGGAAGATTTAGTGGACTCCGTTTGTGGTTGGGAAGACCTAGTTGGCGTAGGTATGCGGAGTCTTGTGGAGCGTCCTCATCACCTTCATAATCCCCCATCATCGTTAGAAAAAGGAGTATATCGGCATCCAACCGGGGGAAAACGCATCGACACCTCCACTTCCTTTCGTTCTTCATCAAGCCTAGTATTCCCAATTCGAGTTCAAAATTCTCCTGCTCCTCCATGCGACCGTAATGACCATCGATCAAGTCGACCTCCTTGCTGCTGTTTACAACACGTCCACGCCTAGCTTCTGGCATTTCTTCGTCGGAGTATTCCTTACTCTCGTCATCGTCTGAACTATCATCTACATCGCTTTCGTCGTCCGACATTCCAACCTGATTCTCATCTCCAACTCCAGTATCTCTAGATGGACCGGAACGCTCATCGTCTACGTCATAGCTAACTCCGAGGAAGAGATAGAGCTGACCTTTTTCGAACTCAATTTCACGTTTCGTACGTTTCAACCGTCGGAATTCTGGCGTCAGCGCTTTGATCATGTCAGTCAAGTACTCCACCCGATCTTGTCCGTCGTCGTACGGGAATTGGTCCATATATTTCTGCGCCAGAACTCCAAAAAGCGGTCGGCTGTGCTGAATAATCCACTCAAACACTGACGTGGCGCTTCCCTTTGCGGTAAAAAACTTTGGTAGCGATGGAATCACCATACACCACGATACTGGACCTGATGACGGTCGCGAATACCCACTCACAGTAAAGAGGTTCTGTGCCGTGCCATTCGTAGCGCTTATGATCAGCGGCAGACGGAGAAAGCGGAACACATTGAGCATCGACCGAACGAGTTTCTTACGCGCTTTGAGGTCATCGCCAGCCATATCCTTCCCCAGGCGCGGAAACTCATCCAGAAAGAAAATCATCGGCTTTTCTTCTTCTCTTTTATCACGTACTGCTTTGACGTCTTCAAAGAAAGCGTCCCCCATGAACGTGTTAGCACCACGGAGCGCTGCGATGATGAAAGCGTACACATTCAATCGCTTCTTGTTACTGACTTCCGCGAAGTCACTAACAGAACCCTCACCTTCTATAAACGCGATGTCACTCTCAAGGCACTCGTTGAAAGCTTTCTGTCGCGACTTGAAGGCCTGGTACACTTCCTCACGTAAATCTTCGGACGGGGTGCACGGCAGGTAGAATACGTCAAAATCTCCTTGGGCTTCCAAGTTGAACGCCATCTGCGTCTTGCCAGTGCCTGAAGAACTCTCCAGTACGACAAACGGCCTCGGCTCCTCACGTTTTCTCACATCTTCGAGAGTCTTCACCACAGCTTTCACCTCCTTCGACTCCTTTAGAAGATCAGCAATGCGCTTGTACTCGGTCACAGCAGAACTTTCCTTGGGGTGAATGATCCATCTTTTCAAGGGGGGCTTCACTAAAAAGTGCAGGTACTTTGGTGGTAGAGAGGTGCTACCGAGGGCCTCCGCAATTGTGCCCTCTCCATTGAACAACTTGTGGTCGTCGGTAATTATGTCGCCGATCTCGTCTGGGACCTCGCCAGTTACCATTCTCCGCTTAACTTTCTTGAAAGCGTCATCAGCAGACAGCCACGTGCCGTCCGCCTTCTTGGCCAGGAAGAGCTGCAGGTCACCTATACCAACGCCTTTCAGTGTTGGGTACGTCTCCAGAATTTTCTTTTTCAAGCGTGTCAGTGTTGCACTCAACGTGATGTCGATACCGAGTGACTGCCCAGCTATTCCAACGGCGATACAATATACCTCCACATCATCTGGAACTTCCATCGCGGCATCTTCTATCTTGACGGCTGCCATCGCTTCTGCACCGCGCTTTCTTGTCACTAGGTTCTTGTGCTCCGACACAGCAGTACTAGGTGCGGCCCCGATGATTTTCACCAACACGTGCAAGTGCCCTGGCGGGAGGATGGCGTTTCCGAGGGCCTCAGCGATCGTTTTCAATGGTTGGAGCTTCATCTTTTCGTTGTTAAGTATGCTCTCGATCTCGTCAGGGACTGAACCATTTTCCACTCTCTTCTCAATTTCTTCAAAAGCGTCAGCAGCAGACAACCATGTGCCGTTCGCCTTCTTGGCCAGGAAGAGCAGCATCCTGCCTTTACCAACGTCCTTCAGTTCTGGGTATGGGCACGCCGCCAGAATTCGCTCTTTCACGTCGTCCACCAGTGCATTTAACTTGATCTTGATGCCAACCGACTGCCCAGCTATGCCAACGACGATACAGTTCACCGTCACAGCGCGGCTCTCTTGAGCTGTCCTCACAACATTTGCCATCGCTTCTTCGAAACTTGCAGAATGGGGCAGTTCTGCTTGCTAGGAGCATTGGGGACCCGGGTGATGGCCCGGGGGATTCGCAGTTCGACTGTATTTTAGTTAATGTTTTTTTTATTATTATTTTCTTTATAGTTTCAATAGCTTTCACGAGGTAGGGAATTGGTCACGAAATGATTGAAGTGTACGTCGTTAAATTTCTTGCAAACGCTGCTCTTCACTAAGAGCAGCCGGTGGAGGCCGTGACCAGGCTGCCAAATCGTTTGTAAACAGCGATAGCGTTGCAAAAGCATGACGAGAAACAACCCGAGAAACAAGGAGATACGTCTGCTGGGGTTTGTTCACATCGTCTCGATACTCTGCATGGCGCGGTCGACGTAGTCCCCCAGGAAAACGTACCGTCGTTCGTCTGGAAAGCCTCCGATTTCGAATAGTCTGAGTAGATCTGAGTACTGTCCGTGAGTGTCTCCGCAGATGTTGATCGGTGCTGGGACTTCCGCAAGCGACGGTTGCTCTAGAAAAATCTGGAGAATATTTCGTCGGTGGTGATGTCCGTGACTTCCGTCTGCGTTGGTTTGTCCTGTACACTGAGCAACTTACGGATGACGCCGTCCACCGTCTGTATACTCGGGTCTGCCCTTGCGAGACGTTTGCCTCATCCCTGCCACCATCGAGTTATGCGCAGCGATCGTGGTGTTTAGCAAGAAGATCTATTACGACTGGCAGGACAGGAAGATGGAGGCTAGCAAAGTCGTTGGTGCCAGCCATGAGGTGGAGGTGGAAGTTGCCTCCGCCGCCGGCGCTGGTGCTCATTTTGGGTACTTGAACACCTGCGTCAGGATGCCCACAAAGTCCCCGGCTATTGTAGAATCACTTATTAATAGAGACCTTGTGCAGCTGTATTCAAAACAGTGAATATGTACAGTGAGATGCTATCCAATTAGACAGGGAACATATGTGACTAAAGACTTGTGCAACAGTAACATTTTGAAAGGAGCAAAGCAATGGACAGTGACAGCTCCAGCTCTGATGAGGACGAAGTGGTGGTTGCTGTGCTATTGGCGCGCGAATGCAGCGCTCGAGCCTCTTATCGCTTCAACTTTAACCTGCCAGCACATGATGGCACTTGGAAAAGAAAATTCCGCTTCGAGAAAGATGACATTTTGCGCCTTGTAGGCCATTTCAAGCTTCCAGACCCGTTCCCGACCCGCCAACGCTATCTCGTATCAGCACTCGAGGCTCTGTGCATATTTCTCCGGCGTATGGCATATCCAGCACGTTTAAATGATCTAAAGGACCTGTTCGGGCGAGACGAGGCAGCAATATCTTCGATTTCTAATGCGGTTTTAGATTATTTCTACGACACGTATCACAAGTTACTAAGCTTTGACCAAGACCGGCTTTGCAGTGACACACTCGACACGTACGCAAGAGCTATCCATCTAAAGGGCGCACCACTACGAACGTGTGTCGGATTTATTGATGGTACAGTACGCGGTACTTGCCGTCCAGTACGGCACCAGAAGTACATGTTCAATGGGCACAAGGTAATCTACAAAATTATGAGGCTCTAAATAACCGTTTTTGACAAGTTAGTTGTTGTGTCTGTTGCAGAGAAAGCATGCGCTGAAATATCAGTCTGTGATTGCTCCGGACGGTATTATCATTCACCTAAGTGGTCCCTTTCCGGGAACACGTCACGATACTTATATTCTGCAGCAAAGTGGCCTTCTCGAGGCAGCGTCTCCATGCCTTGGTGCTGATGGTCATCATTACGTATTCTATGGAGACCCTGCCTATGGCCAGCAACCACACATTGTTGCTCCATTTAAGGGAGCCAAGCTAACAGAAGACGAGCAATTATTCAACAAGCGAATGAGCAAAGTACGCGTTAGTGTGGAGTGGGGATTCGGAAAAATTGTTCGCTATTGGGCGTTTGTAGATTTCTCGAAAAACCAAAAGGTGTTTCTACAGCGCCTCGGCAAGATGTACGTCATGGGCGCGTTTCTAACAAACATACACACGTGCATCTATGGTTGTCAAACATCTGCCTTCTTTGGTTTGAAACCACCAACAGTAACAGAATATCTAAGCAATGCATAGGCGGTTTTATTGATTCATCTTCTCTATCAACTTGGACATGAGTTCCATCTGACTAGCCATCATTCCCATTAATTTGTCTAACTTGTCTCGGTCCTGCTGCAGACGCTGCTCTTCTAGCGCAAGCCGGCGCTCTTCTAGGTGAAGCTGTCGTTCTTTTTGCTTCTCTCGAGAGATCCGTGCTTCTGCCTTGGTGTCGAGAAACGCGACAAGCGCCTCAGTGCTTGACTTTTTCTTCTTTTTGTTTGGCTGGGGGCTCGATAGCTCACTTTCAGAGCTTCCTGAACGGGACCGTCGTAAGCCCTCCATTGCTCTCTGAACTACTTCTGCCGAAGCCGACTCACGGCGTTCAGCCTCTCTTTTCTCCTTTTCTGTCTTGTCCGCCTTCGCCTGTGCGTGCTCATTATACTGTAGATAAAAAGCATAAGCAAAAATTATGTCACTAATATCAATTAGAACTTACCAGAGTCATGCAGTCTGTAAGTAGTTGCTCACGCTCCTCGTAGTCTTCGGCAGAACCCGACGCTCTCAACGACTCGAGCTCGTCGCGGCGAAATACCTCCAGGAGCGTATTGAAGCGGCGACGGCAAGCCTTGCCGTCGGCGGTACACGATGTGAGCGCTGCCTTGAGTCCTGTGGCAACGCTTGTCCATGCGGCTAACGTCTCACCATGGCTAGCCGCCCAGGGTCTGTGCTTGAGAACTTCTTTGAGCAGCATGATGTCACTTGACGGTACGAAACGGAAGGCCTTCTTGCGCTTACTAATGCTGGGACTTCTGACTGGGTTGGGGGGCTCTTCAGTGTTGCAGTCTGCATTAGCCATGTCAGCGCTAAGTAGCCTCGGTCACTCGTTTCTTTGTAATCTGTGGTCACCGTGAGCAGTAAGCTAACGTACATTTCTCCCTGCAAAAAAGACAATGACTAGCCTGCCCTAACCCCATTCGCCTTCACTGTACATTTTCACTGTTTTGAGACAGCTGCACAAGGTCTCTATAATACACATTTATTATTATATAGCCAATATGATGTGGTGTACACAAGTGCAGCATGTACCCCAAATGTCGTTTCATGACATCCGCTATGTGTACGGTCGCTAAAATGTCGTTCGATGACATCGGCTGAGTGGAGCATGTGTAAGGTCGCTAAAATGTCGTTCGATGACATCGGCTGAGTGGAGCATGTGTAAGGTCGCTCGAATGTCGTTCGATGACATCCGCTGAGTGGAGCATGTGTAAGGTCGCTCGAATGTCGTTCGATGACATCCGAAAACACTAGGCAAACGACAGTTCTTCGAACTGCGAATTTTCCCTGGTAATACCAAGAATTAGGATTGCATCTTTGCAGGGGTTGATCATTTCCAATCCATGATGTTGCTGGTTGAGTTTCATCCACGAAACGTTCAATCAGCGTTAAAACGATTGTTTGTATACTTGTATACAAGTTCTTACTTTACATCCCTCACTTGTATGACTACTCCAACCAATTGCAAACCATAACCAAGCAGCAGCTATGACTCTGCCATGCTGACAATCGGATACTTATATGTAAACCAGAATTAAACCAGAATATTGTTATTTGCTTTCTCTCGAAGTCCCATGGCAGTCTTATCGCGGATTCCTATCGCTACGGGAGCCTTTCTAGTCCCCTCAACCCAACATGTTACAGACGCATAGCAATCACTTTCATTGTTTCCCAGTCTGGACTGGTGCACCCTTGAATGTCCTTAAAAAGGACTCCTTACTTCCAGTCTCCGACTTCGATGAAAAGAATAGTCTTGCCCGCACCACCGACGCTTTCCATGTTGCCACCAGCTGAACGGCTCATTTCATCACGAGACGGATCTCGTCTCGCTTGCATGAGCTCAAGAAACTCCTCCAAACCGCCGCGTGCCCGTCTCGAAATGCGGTAAAACTTGGCATGTTGCAGTTTGATTCGTTCCAGGAAGGCGGATGCGGACTCAGTAAGTTTGTTGGTCTTGCTTGACGCAGACGTCTCGGCAGAAGCTGCAACCTTTGACTCAGTGACCGATTCGAGAGGGACATAGGCCAGCCCGTTTGCCGACTCCGACGTCCTAGTAAAGTATTCTTTCCGAAGACGTTTCACCACGACCAAGTGAACCTTCGTCGTCGACGGGATCGCTTTGAGTACGGACTTCAGCGCCTTCCAAGTGAGTTTTTTCTGGTCTTTGCACTCGCACGTGAGAAGACCAGAATGGGCCGTGAAAGCGACGCTGTTGCCATGACGAGAACGCTCCATATTGGCGAATTGAGCACGTGTGTTCTCCCAAAACGCTACAAACTCGTCGGGCCACGCAACATTTGGAGGTGAGAGGAACGGAATCGTCAAACTCTCCATCTCAGCGTTCTCTGGGATCGCCATCGGTTCATTGAAGCCACGCACTCCCAACTCATACAACAGCCTGCCAAAGAATGTCTCGAACTTGACTCCATGAAATCCGCCTTGGTGACTGGCCAGAACAACAGCTCCCACGGCAAGAGCCCCGAGACCCATTCCGTCGTTTGTATCCTGAATTGTAGTTCGACTGGTTCTTCCATTGCGACGCCACGTGAAATCAGGAGATAGTCTGGAAACGTCCCTCAACTTCCCCCGGAATGGAAGATTTAGTGGACTCCGTTTGTGGTTGGGAAGACCTAGTTGGCGTAGGTATGCGGAGTCTTGTGGAGCGTCGGCGTCTTCATCACCTTCATAATCCCCCATCATCGTTAGAAAAAGGAGTATATCGGCATCCAACCGGGGGAAAACGCATCGACACCTCCACTTCCTTTCGTTCTTCATCAAGCCTAGTATTCCCAATTTGAGTTCAAAATTCTCCTGCTCCTCCATGCGACCGTAATGATCATCGATCAAGTCGACCTCCTTGCTGCTGTTTACAACACGTCCACGCCTAGCTTCTGGCATTTCTTCGTCGGAGTATTCCTTACTCTCGTCATCGTCTGAACTATCATCTACATCGCTTTCGTCGTCCGACATTCCAACCTGATTCTCATCTCCAACTCCAGTATCTCTAGATGGACCGGAACGCTCATCGTCTACGTCATAGCTAACTCCGAGGAAGAGATAGAGCTGACCTTTTTCGAAGTCAATTTCACGTTTCGTACGTTTCAACCGTCGGAATTCTGGCGTCAGCGCTTTGATCATGTCAGTCAAGTACTCCAACTGATCTTGTCCGTCGTCGTACGGGAATTGGTCCATATATTTCTGCGCCAGAACTCCAAAAAGCGGTCGGCTGTGCTGAATAATCCACTCAAACACTGACTGGGCGTTTCCCTTCGCGGTAAAAAACTTTGGTAGCGATGGAATCACCATACACCACGATACTGGACCTGATGACGGTCGCGAATATCCACTCACAGTAAAGAGGTTCTGTGCCGTGCCATTCGTAGCGCTTATGATCAGCGGCAGACGGAGAAAGCGGAACACATTGAGCATCGACCGAACGAGTTTTTTACGCGCTTTGAGGTCGTCGCCAGCCATATCATTCCCCAGGCGCGGAAACTCATCCAGAAAGAAAATCATCGGCTTTTCTTCTTCTCTTTTATCACGTACTGCTTTGACGTCTTCAAAGAAAGCGTCCCCCATGAACGTTTTAGCACCACGGAGTGCTGCGATGATGAAGGCGTATATCTTCAATGGTTTCTCGTCACCGACTTTCCGGAAGTCACTAACAGAACCCTCACCTTCCATAAGCGCGATGTCACTTGTAATGCACTCGTTGAAAGCTTTCTGTCGCGACTTGAAGGCCTGGTACACTTCCTCACGTAAATCTTCGGACGGGGTGCACGGCAGGTAGAATACGTCAAAATCTCCTTGGGCTTCCAAGTTGAACGCCATCTGCGTCTTGCCAGTGCCTGAAGAACTCTCCAGTACGACAAACGGCCTCGGCTCCTCACGTTTTCTCACATCTTCGAGAGTCTTCACCACAGCTTTCACCTCCTTCGACTCCTTTAGAAGATCAGCAATGCGCTTGTACTCGGTCACAGCAGAACTTTCCTTGGGGTGAATGATCCATCTTTTCAAGGGGGGCTTCACTAAAAAGTGCAGGTACTTTGGTGGTAGAGAGGTGCTACCGAGGGCCTCCGCAATTGTGCCCTCTCCACTGAACAACTTGTCGTTATCGCTAATTATGTCGCCGATCTCGTCTGGGACCTCACTAGTTACCATTCTCCGCTCAATTTTCTTGAAAGCGTCATCAGCAGAAAGCCACGCACCGTCCTCATTCTTGGCCAGGAAGAGCTGCAGGTCACCTATACTAACGTCTTTCAGCGCTGCGTACTCCTTCGCAATCGCTTTTTTCATGTCTACAACAAATGCATTCGACTGGATCTTGATGCTGATCGAATCTCCGGGTATGCCAACAGCAATACAGTTCACCCTCACGAGGCTCTCTTGAGCTGCCATCACGGTGTCTTCCATCACTACGTCGGACATCCCGGCATCTTCCATCTCGACGTCTGCCATCGCTTCTGCACCGCGCTTTCTTGTCACTAGGTTCTTGTGCTCCGGCACAGTAGTACTTGGTGCGGCCCCGATGATTTTCACCAACACGTGCAAGTGCCCTGGCGGGAGGATGGCGTTTCCGAGAGCCTCGGCGATCGTTTTCAACGGTCGGAGCCTCATGTTTTTGTTGCTAAGTATGCTCTCGATCTCGTCAGGGACTGAGCCATTTTCCATTACCTGCTCAATTTCTTCAAAAGCGCCATCAGCAGACAGCCACGTGCCGTCCGCCTTCTTGGCCAGGAAGAGCAGCAGCTTGCCTCGACCGACGCTCTTCAGTTCTGGGTACGCCTCCACAATTCGCTCTTTCACGCCGTTCACCAGTGCATTTAACTTGATCTTGATGCCAACCGACTGCCCAGCTATACCAACGACGATACAGTTTACCGTCACAGCGCAACTCTCTTGAGCTGCCATCACAACGTCTGCCATCGCTTCTTCGAAACTTGCAGAATGGGGCAGTTCTGCTTGCTAAGAGCATATTTCCTGGTAATACCAAGAATTAGGATTGCATCTTTGCAGGGGTTGATCATTTCCAATCCATGATGTTGCTGGTTGAGTTTCATCCATGGAACGTTCAATCAGCGTTAAAACGATTGTTTGTATACTTGTATACAAGTTCTTACTTTACATCCCTCACTTGTATGACTACTCCAACCAATTGCAAACCATAACCAAGCAGCAGCTATGACTCTGCCATGCTGACAATCGGATACTTATATGTAAACCAGAATTAAACCAGAATATTGTTATTTGCTTTCCCTCGAAGTCCCATGGCAGTCTTATCACGGATTTCCATCGCTACGGGAGCCTCTCCAGTCCTCAAGTCAAAATGTTGCAGACGCATAGCAATCACTTTCATTGTTTCCCAGTCTGGACTGGTGCACTCTTGAATTTCCCGTACTTCCAGTCTCCGACTTCGATGAAAAGAATAGTCTTGCCCGCACCACCGACGCTTTCCATGTTGCCACCAGCTGAACGGCTCATTTCATCACGAGACGGATCTCGTCTCGCTTGCATGAGCTCAAGAAACTCCTCCAAACCGCCGCGTGCCCGTCTCGAAATGCGGTAAAACTTGGCATGTTGCAGTTTGATTCGTTCCAGGAAGGCGGATGCGGACTCAGTAAGTTTGTTGGTCTTGCTTGACGCAGGCGTCTCGGCAGAAGCTGCAACCTTTGACTCAGTGACCGATTCGAGAGGGACATAGGCCAGCCCGTTTGCCGACTCCGACGTCCTAGTAAAGTATTCTTTCCGAAGACGTTTCACCACGACCAAGTGAACCTTCGTCGTCGACGGGATCGCTTTGAGTACGGACTTCAGCGCCTTCCAAGTGAGTTTTTTCTGGTCTTTGCACTCGCACGTGAGAAGACCAGAATGAGCCGTGAAAGCGACGCTGTTGCCATGACGAGAACGCTTTATGTTGGCGAATTGAGCACGTGTGTTCTCCCAAAACGCTACAAACTCGTCGGGCCAGGCAACATTTGGAGGTGAGAGGAACGGAATCGTGAAACTCTCCATCTCAGCGTTCTCTGGGATTGTAACACACAGTGGAGCGCTGGGGCGAGGAAGCGAAGACCGTGCCGAGACGTGGACCGGCGAAGCGAGGCGAAGAACCGAGGCGAAGCGAGGAGGCGTGGCCAGTTGATGGGCCACTGAGGGTTGTTTGGTAAATTGAAAAGTGAATTGAAATGAGGAAGGCTCTTACGGCTACCTGGATCCTACGGGTGGCTCACAGTGCTCTCCTAAGAATCCAGTAGAGTGTATCCTAAAGCCTATCTTTTCCTATCTTCTGATTTGGCTATCTACCAATGATTTTCTTATAAACTTCCACGTAGCAATGTTGACTTGATTCTCTGGCGTCCCATAATCAATCTTCGAGAACATTCTCGATTTTCCGCCAATGAGACTTCCCAATGTCTCAGTGTGACGGCGTAAACAAATCTAGCATATTACTAGAATTTAGTTTTAGCCAATCACATAGTGGATACATGTAGAATATGCATCTGGCACTTCAATGCCTGACAGAGTGCAAATGACAGCACTCCGTCACATGACCTCCCTTCGAGAAAGAGCCTCCCCTAAAAAGGGTTCTCTCTCTTCTTGGACTTCCAATAGAGGTCGATGAGACCAGGGATCTGTTTCAGGTTCTCAACAGGTTCCCACGTGGCCTCCTTCTTGGTCTCGCCTAGCCACCAAATCTTGTACTGCGGTTTGCCCTTGCACTTACGGTGGTTGATCACGGCTTCGACCAGTTGCCCTTCAGTTCCGTCGGCTAACACAACCTTGTTCACTTGTTGCCTACGCTTTGGATCTTTGCGGTACGGTTTCAACAGTGACGTATGGAAAACTGGATGCAACTTCAGGTTCTTCGATAATCCCAACTCATACGAGTCACGAGATACCTTCTTCTGGACCGGAAAAGGTCCAATGAACCTCGGAGCTAACTTCTTCGACTGTGCGTACCCCTTGTGACGGATATCCAAATTCTTTCCGTCTAGTAGCACCATGTCGCCAATCTTGAAGTCTTGGACAAGTCTGTTCCTGTCGTAATAATGCTTCATGCGCTCCTGTGCTTCACTCATACGGTCTTGCGCGACCTTGAGGAAGGCTTCTTGTCGGAGTAAGAACTCTTTTGCTGCTTTCTCCAACTTCTTGAACTCTGGATCTGACGCTACATCGTCGGGCATGTATGGAATATACCCAAGATCCGCTTCAAACGGTGACATACTAATCGTAGCATGCACGCGTCGATTATAGGCAAACTCTGCCCAATGAATAAACTCATCCCAATCATTCTGGGCTGGGTTGATGACTCCTCGGAGATAATCTCCGATAAAACGGTTTGTACGTTCCGTTTGTCCATCCGTCTGCGGCCTGAATGCCGATGACAGGTTATGCTGCGTTCCCATAGCAGTGATAACAGCCTGCCAAAACTTGGACGTAAATTTGGAGTCACGATCAGACACAATTGTCTTCGGAAGGCCATGATCTTTTACATAACTCTTCAAGAAAACATTCGCAATATCCTCTGCGCTGTCTGTCGTCTGCGTTGCAATAAACTTTGCACGCTTGGTCAATCGATCCACGATGACCATGATGGCATCACAACCATCCTTGCTGGGAGGTAGAGACACAATGAAATCCATCGAAATGTCGACCCATCTACCTCGTGGTATCTCCAGCGGTTGAAGCAATCCTGGAGGCTTCGTCTGCCTTGCCTTGTTGCGCTGACACATTTCACAAATGTTCACATAGCGCTGGATATACTTCATCATCTTCGGCCAATAGTACTTCTCACGTACTGCGACATAGGTCTTGTAATACCCTGGGTGGCCTGCCGTGACTGCATCGTGGTTCTCACAAATGACTCGATTCTTCAGATCTTCGTCATCTGGAATGTACAGTCTAGGACTCTCATCTTCACGCGTCTGATAGTACAGCACGCCATGATCTAGTGAGTAATGCGGAACCTTGTCTCCTAGCTTCAGCTTCTTGACAATTCCATGTAAGTCCTTATTCCACGAGTACATCTTTACTGCGGACTGTGCCACGGTCATATTGTTCCCGACCATGGTTGCCACAATTTCACGGTTTTGAGCTGTATCAAGAAGTTCCTTCAGGCTCACTTGTGCAGCCTTGTGCTCGAACTCAGGATTTCTCGACATCGCATCTGCGACTACATTCGTCTCTCCTGGAATCCACTTGAAAAGAGGCTGAAACTCAGCGAGTTCGTTGAACCACCGCGCAATGCGTCGATTCGTCGTCTTCTGCGTGAGGATCATCTCAATGCTCTTGTGGTCTGTTTCCACCAGGAATGGCTTGTCGAGAAGATACACGCGCCATGTCTTCAACGCATGCATAATAGCGAGTAGTTCCTGTTCGCGAACTGGGTAGTTCAGCTCTGCTGGTTTCATCTTTCGGCCCGTAAAGGCTATTGGATGTTCCAACTCTCCCTCCTTTTGAAATAAGACTCCCCCAATTGCGAAATTTGAGGCGTCCATCCGAATACCGAAAGGTTTGGAGAAATCAGGAAGACTGAGAACCGGAGGTGATGATAAGCGCTTCTTCAGCTCGTCAAAACAGCGTAGTTGGTTCTCATCGAGTTCGATAGCATCTCGAGAACGTTTTCCCTTGATACATTCATGCAAAGGACCTGCGAACTGTGCAAAATCCTTGCAGAATCTCGAAACGTATACAGTTGTCCCTAGAAAGCTTTCCATTTGCTTCTTGGTCTTCGGGACTGGCCACTCGGCGATAATCTTCACCTTATCTGGGTCCATTCGAACGCCCTTGCGTCCGACAAAGTCGCCTAAGCATGGAATCTCATCCACACAAAATTGGCATTTGGACAGTTTGATGTAAAGTTTCTGCTCTTCACATCGTTTCAACACACTGTCCAGCGCGGCAATGTGGTCGTTCACATCTTCACCCTTCGTGAATACGTAGATATCATCGAAGTAAATCCGCGCCACGTCACTCAAATCCCTGAAAACCTTCTGTAACAAACGGTTAAAGGTTCCTGGACTTCCACTCAGTCCCATGGGTGTGACGAGATATTCAAAAAGACCATCTGGGGTCGAGAAAGCAGTAAATGGTATATCTGCTTCTCGTAACTTGACTTGGTAATAACCCCAGAGCAAGTCCATGCACGAATACCAATAGCTTCCGGCCATCGCATCAAAGGTATCTTCCTTGCGAGGCATTGGAATAGCTGGTAAAATCGTCGCCAAATTCAATAGACGATAATCGTGCACAATACGCCATCCGACTGGTTTCTTCACACAGAAAGTCGGTGCACAAAATGCTGACGTACTCGGTCGAATGATGCCAGCCTGAACCATCTCTTTGGTCCATTCCTGAATCGTTTTCCTCCGATCAGGACTTTGGCGCCATTGTTTGACCGAAATCGGTTTAGTACCGGGTTTGAGCAAAATCTCGTGCTCAATTCCTTCCCGTACTGGCGGTGTCTCATTCGGAAGTTCCGTACGGAAAACCGTATCCGCATACTTCAGTAACGTCTCATACGCCGGATTATCCTTGAGAGCATCCCATCCTTGACTCTTGAAGCGTTCAGCCTTCTCCGAATCATGCGGATTGATGACAAACACTGCCTCAATATCCTTGTCCCTACGCAACATCTGCTGGAACTGCTTGGACGAAATAATCTGCGTTCGCCCAAACTGGCCGTTGTGGCCATGCTGCCGATAATAGTTGAAGGTCTCACGGCTCTGCGCAATCCTTGCGCGGCGTTGTCCTGCCACCCAACCGGCTGGACGTGTCTTCGGCAGTCTCAACTTCACAGTCTGCGTGTTCTCCATGTTGATGCGAGGTGTTATCTGTCCAGTACTCCAGTCGATATCAGGGTTCTGCTCCCGCAGCCACATCATGCCTAAAACGACGTCCTTTCCTTCCGGAACGGGCATGACTTGGAATGTTCCCGTTGTCAAGGGAAACCCTGGCAGCTGTAGAGACATCTCTACAGTCCGACGTGGACGATGCACAACTTGATCATAACCGAGATCAACTTGCATCATGTCACCTTCTGTGACATCCAACTCAAGCTTCTTCACCAACTCCTCAGTTACGCCATTCAGGCTACTGCCGTTGTCAATGAATATCGTGACGGGCCTCTCTTGGTCTTCCGTCTTGAATGCTCGAGCTTCAGCCTCTAGGATCGCATACACTGCGCCCTGCATGTACCGATTCGCTTCAGTACGTTTTGGCTGAGTACAATCTGGAGAAATGTGACCAATCTTGCCACAATTTCTGCACGTAGCTGTCTTTTTCCAATCATCGCTCTTGCCTTTCTTATTGTCGGATCGCTTTGTATTCTGCTGTTTCGACTTAGGCGCACGATGCCCCGAGCTTGACGATCCTTGCGAACCCTTCGCAGGAGCTCTTGGGGGTTTTCCCGAGTAGTGTGCAAACTCAAAATTTGACGCAATCTCAATGGCATCTTGCAGTGTTGAAGGACTCTCTTCCTTGATCTTCCTTGCTGTTTCTTCTCTTAAACCGTTCTGAAAGAAGAAACGCTTCTCCAACTCACTGATAGACAACTCAGTCTGCGACAGCAAGTCTTGAAACTTGGAGACGTATTCATGGATGGTCTCATTCTGCCTGAGACGAAACATCCTTTCACGAAGATCGTATTCGAAGTCCTTCGGTCTGAAACGAGTGCGAAGTCTTCCCTTGAAGAGTGACCATGTGGGCTGTACATTCGTACCCTCACACTCAGCGATAAACGCTCGATACCAATTCAGCACTGACTTGCCCAAGTTGCTGGAGATCATCGTCACAAAATCTGATGATTCTGCCTCCATCAACTCGCGTCTGCTTGCGTAGTACTGCTCGGTGGCGAAGATCCATAACTCAATATCTTCGCCATATTTGCCTTCATACATAGGCGGATCCTTCTTCTTCTGCTCACCCCTGGACGCAACTAGATATTCGAATCTTGCGTTGGCCTGCTGCATCTGTGCTTGCAGCTGGGTTTGCATTTGGTTTTGGTATAACTGTTGCTGCTGCGTTAAATAAACTAACAGCTGTTGCATCGACATCGTGTCTGATGCTGCGCCGGCTTGTCCCGATGACATGTTCGTTGGTTGCGGTTGGCCCTGCTGTGGATCAGGTGCCGTCCTAGCCGTTGGTTGCGGTTGGCCCTGCTGTGGATCAGGAGCCGTCCTAGCCGTTGCCTGCGGTTGGCCCTGTTGTGAATCAGGAGCCGTCCTGGCCGTCGTTCGAGGCGTTCTACGCGGACGCGGATTTGGAGAGTCGCGCTCACTCGATCTACCACGTGTAGATGACATATCGAGTGGACTTTTCGTAGCACGAACTCAATCCAATAAAACCCAAAAAACCAAATTAAGAGAAGGAAAAAACCTTTCTTTTTACGATTACTTTCTTACTGCGCGATCGAGCTTGGTAGAAGCGATGTCTTCAATATGCCCGAGCTCAATGACAACTTGGTTAATCAAGTCGTCGACCTTCTTCTCGGCCTCGTCGTTCTCAAGATGCTTGCGCCTTCTTAGAAAACTACGGGCGATGCGACGAGACTTCTTGATATGCTCAAGCAAATCTCCTTGGTACTTAACGAACCTGTCGCGGTCGTAAGGGTAATCGAAAAGGTTCGTATCAGGAAGAGGAGCTCGTCTCACAACGTTGAGGACAGGTGGTTTCGAACTGTCCGTCAAGTTGAGCTCACGACTCTTCCTTTTACGGTTCTTGGGGTGGTTCGGTTTGTACCGACCCATACACCAAAAGAAAGGGTAAATTGGAAGCTACCGGGTAGAATAGGGAATTTTCTTGCGTCAATTAAGAGCACCCCTTATCACTGAGCCGGCTTCTAGTAGCAACCAAAGAGTTACGTGTGCTAGGCAGAGCTTAGATCGACCTTTCAAAGCCGAAACTCCAACCTGTGTAGGACACGAACTCTCCCAAAGACAACCCTTTAGGTCTAGCACTTCCCCAGCAATTGGCTGGTGCTAATAACCAAGGATGAACTCGTTTCTGGCTATGCCGCCCACGAGACACCCGCCTTGAAGATGGAGCGAAGCTTGGACCAACAAGTGCTACCATGTAACACACAGTGGAGCGCTGGGGCGAGGAAGCGAAGACCGTGCCGAGACGTGGACCGGCGAAGCGAGGCGAAGAACCGAGGCGAAGCGAGGAGGCGCGGAGACCCGAAGCGAAGCGAGGAGGCGTGGCCAGTTGATGGGCCACTGAGGGTTGTTTGGTAAATTGAAAAGTGAATTGAAATGAGGAAGGCTCTTACGGCTACCTGGATCCTACGGGTGGCTCACAGTGCTCTCCTAAGAATCCAGTAGAGTGTATCCTAAAGCCTATCTTTTCCTATCTTCTGATTTGGCTATCTACCAATGATTTTCTTATAAACTTCCACGTAGCAATGTTGACTTGATTCTCTGGCGTCCCATAATCAATCTTCGAGAACATTCTCGATTTTCCGCCAATGAGACTTCCCAATGTCTCAGTGTGACGGCGTAAACAAATCTAGCATATTACTAGAATTTAGTTTTAGCCAATCACATAGTGGATACATGTAGAATATGCATCTGGCACTTCAATGCCTGACAGAGTGCAAATGACAGCACTCCGTCACAGGGATTGCCATCGGTTCATTGGATCCACGCACTCCCAACTCATACAACAGCCTGCCAAAGAATGTCTCGAACTTGACTCCATGAAATCCGCCTTGGTGACTGGCCAGAACAACAGCTCCCACGGCAAGAGCCCCGAGACCCATTCCGTCGTTTGTATTCTGAATTGTAGTTCGACTGGTTCTTCCATTGCGACGCCACGTGAAGTCAGGAGATAGTCTGGAAACGTCCTTCAACTTCTCCCGGAATGGAAGATCTAGTGGACTCCGTTTGCTGTTGGGAAGACCTAGTTGGCGTAGGTATGCGGAGTCTTGTGGAGCGTCTTCATCACCTTCATAATCCCCCATCATCGTTAGAAAAAGGAGTATATCGGCATCCAACCGGGGGAAAACGCATCGACACCTCCACTTCCTTTCGTTCTTCATCAAGCCTAGTATTCCCAATTTGAGTTCAAAATTCTCCTGCTCCTCCATGCGACCGTAATGACCATCGATCAAGTCGACCTCCTTGCTGCTGTTTACAACACGTCCACGCCTAGCTTCTGGCATTTCTTCGTCGGAGTATTCCTTACTCTCGTCATCCTCATCGTCTGAAATATCATCTTTATCGCTCTCGTCGTCCGACATTCCAACCTGATTCTCATCTTCAACTCCAGTATCTCTAGATGGACCGGAACGCTCATCGTCTACGCCATAGTTAACTCCGAGGAAGAGATAAAGCTGACCTTTTTCGAACTCAATTTCACGTTTCGTACGTTTCAACCGTCGGAATTCTGGGGTCAGCGCTTTGATCATTTCAGTCAAATACTTCAACTGGTCTTGTCCGTCGTCGTACGGGAATTGGTCCATATATTTCTGCGCCAGAACTCCAAAAAGCGGTCGGCTGTGCTGAATAATCCACTCAAACACTGACGTGGCGTTTCCCTTCGCGGTAAAAAACTTCGGTAGCGATGGAATCACCATACACCACGATACTGGACCTGATGACGGTCGCGAATGATTGCCCACCGTAAAGAGGTTCTGTGCCGTGCCATTCGTAGCGCTTATGATCAGCGGCAGACGGAGGAAGCGGAACACATTGAGCATCGACCGAACGAGTTTTTTACGCGCTTTGAGGTCATCGCCAGCAAAATCCTTCCCCAGGCGCGGAAATTCATCCAGAAAGAAAACCATCGGCTTTTCTTTTTCTCTTTTATCACGTACTGCTTTGACGTCTTCAAAGAAAGCGTCCCCCATGAACGTTTTAGCACCACGGAGCGCTGCGATGATGAAAGCGTACACATTCAATCGCTTCTTGTTACTGACTTCCGCGAAGTCACTAACAGAACCCTTACCTCTCATCAGCGCGATGTCACTTGTAATGCACTCGTTGAAAGCTTTCTGTCGCGACTTGAAGGCCTGGTACACTTCCTGTTTTATATCTTTTGATGAGGTGCACGGCAGGTAGAACACGTCAAAATCTCCTTGGGCTTCCAAGTTGAACGCCATCTGCGTCTTGCCAGTGCCAGAAGAATTCTCGAGTACGGCAAACGGCATCGGCTCCTCACGTTTTCTCACATCTTTGAGAGTCTGTACCACAGCTTTCACCTCTTTCGACTCCTTTAGAAGATCAGCAATGCGCTTGTACTCGGTCACAGCAGAACTTTCCTCGGGGTGAATGGTCCATCTTTTCAAGGGGGGCTTCACTAAAAAGTGCAGGTACTTTGGTGGTAGAGAGGTGCTACCGAGGGCCTCCGCAATTGTGCCCTCTCCACTGAACAACTTGTGGTCGTCGTTAAGTATGTCGCCGATCTCGTCTGGGACCTCGCCAGTTACCATTCTCCGCTTAACTTTCTTGAAAGCGTCATCAGCAGACAGCCACGTGCCGTCCGCCTTCTTGGCTAGGAAGAGCAGCAGATTGGCTCGACCGACGCTCTTCAGTTCTGGGTATGCCCCCACAATTCGCTCTTTCAGTTCTTCCACCGTTGCATTCGATTTGATCTTGATGCTGACCGATTGCCCACCGATGCCAACGACGATACATCGTACGTTTACCCTTACACGGTTCACTTGAGCTGCCATCACGGTGTCTTCCATCACTACGTCTGACATCCCGGCATCTTCCATCTCGACGTCTGCCATCGCTTCTGCACCGCGCTTTCTTGTCACAAGGTTCTTGTGCTCCGGCACAGTAGTACTTGGTGCGGCCCCGATGATTTTCACCAACACGTGCAAGTGCCCTGGCGGGAGGATGGCGTTTCCGAGGGCCTCAGCGATCGTTTTCAATGGTTGGAGCTTCATCTTTTTGTTGCTAAGTATGCTCTCGATCTCGTCAGGGACTGAGCCATTTTCCATTCTCTTCTCAATTTCTTCAAAAGCGTCAGCAGCAGACAACCATGTGCTGTTCGCCTTCTTGGCCAGGTAGAGCAGCATCCTGCCTTTACCAACGTCCTTCAGTTCTGGGTATGGGCACGCCGCCAGAATTCGCTCTTTCACGTCGTCCACCTGTGCATTTAACTTGATCTTGATGCCAACCGACTGCCCAGCTATGCCAACGACGATACAGTTTACCGTCACAGCGCGGCTCTCTTGAGCTGTCCTCACAACGTCTGCCATCGCTTCTTCGAAACTTGCAGAATGGGGCAGTTCTGCTTGCTAGGAGCATTTTCCCTGGTACCGTATAGTCTTAGTAATAGGCGACGTTTGGTCCTAAGCGACATTATGTTTTGACCAATAGTGTTCCAGATAAAAACCAGTTGGTTACAGTTTACAGTGTGCTATTTATAGGCTTTGAAGACTCTAATTCCGATGTTGCAATGTGACATCACGATGGCCCGCCCTTCTATCAAGGGGACCAAGAAGAAGCGAAAGCGGTACAAGCGCGTACGAGTCGCGTACGGCCACAAACAGGACGTTCTCAGCTACATCAATGCTGGTCATACTCCTGGAGAGGCTCTAGACGAATTCTACGGCTCATTAAAGGGAAAAGAGCGACGATCTAAGCAGCAGCTCATCAGCAAGTGGCGAACCAACGAAGCCAAAATTATAGTGGCTTGCAAAAGCGGTCACTCCAGTCACCTCAACTTCCGCGAGCGTGGAATGGCTACAGTTCTTTCTCAAAAAGCAGAAGAAGAAATTGTTTTCTGGATCAACTCGCTTCGTAAAGACGGCGCTCCCGTCTCGCGCACAATGCTACAACTAAAAGGTAAAGAGGTTGCAGCAGAATCCGGGCTAGACGACACTCAATTCTCTGCCTCAGCTTCATGGATGCATTTGTTTATGCGCCGCCACAAGCTTTCGCTTCGGTCAAAAACGCGTCAAGGTCAGACCACGCCTGCAGATGCAGCAGAGGTTGCAAGGGAATTTAGAGGGAAGGTAATGCAGACAATTGTTGAGAAGAATTGTGTCTAAGTGTTTAACGCTGATCAAACCGGTACGTATGGTCTTGCCGAAAAGGTGAACTTTATTGCAATTTATATAGAATATTTTTTTAAAATAATGTTTTTTTTTACAGCCGTGTTTTTCGAGTACGTCCCAACTAGAACAATCACCGATAAAGGCACCAAAACCGTGTGGATTCGTTGTGGTAATAAAGACAAAGAGAGAGCAACTGCAATGCTACTTGGAGATTGGGATGGAAACAAATACGACACTTTTATTCTCTTCAAAAGTACGCCAGCCAAAAAAACCGAGAAACAACAAGAAAACAACAAATTTCGAAACGGATTCGGTACACGAGTTTGGCGCGAAATTAAAGGTCTTCAAGACAAATTCCCCTGTAAAATTTACGGTAACAAGTCAGCATGGTGGAATGAAAAACTGTCGGTGAAGTTTTTGGAGTATCACTTTGCGAATCGTGAAAATCGTTTGGAGAATATTTTATTACTTTGGGATGATTGTAGCGCTCACTGGACTAAACCTGTCTTGGATTACGCTGCTTCTATCAACGTTGTCCTGCTTAAAGTTCCACCGAAATACACTTACGTGTGTCAACCTGCAGATATTTCGTGGAATAAACCATTTAAAAGCCAGCTACGAGCCCTGTGGATTGAGAGTATTCGACAGCAACTCCGCTCTTACAACGATGGTGAATGCGACCGTCTAAGTCGCAAAGAGCAAATTGAGGCTCAAATTAACGTGGCACGGACAGAACTAGACCAAGCGAAATCAGCTAAAACCGTGGCTGGTTTAAGAAAAAAACTCGACGAGGAAAAGTTTTCGCTAGTTGCACCCAGTAGATCTGTCATAACGGATTGGATCACGTCGTGCTGGTCGAATCTGTCCGCTAAGACCATAGTAAGCGGTTTTGCTAGGGCGGGTCTTCTTACGGATGTTCGCGAGGTCAGCAGCGATGAAGACAGTGTTCATGATATCAACAGTGTTGTTGCTGAGCTTGCACGCTACAAAATTACAGAAGAAGAGATCAACTCCGAGGACGACATTGGAAGCGAATGTAGTGAGAGTGAAGATGATAGTGATAACGATGATACTTAAAACCAAAACTGAAGCACTACATTGACGTTTGGCGTCGGAATGGTTGATAAATCTGTGTCAAGTCAGCTTTAAATCTTAGGATTTGTATGGGTTCATTGTTACACACTTTGTTCGACCCTTGTCGCCTATTACTAAGACTATACGGTAATACCAAGAATTAGGATTAACTTCCCAAAATTCTCCGGACCCCACAAGTGGCCAAGACCCCGCGCAGAGCCAGTCCACCAAGGGGTGGCTGGCCCCCTTCTAGGGCTGGGAAGCCCCGCCATCACGCCGCGGCGTGATGGCGGGCCTGGAAGGGTAAGCGCGAATGGCGTGAGGCTCTGCCCACGTCCCCCACAGCTCGCAAGTGACGCTCGCGGCCCAAGCTCAAGTCGACACCAGGACGACACGTGTACGTCGCCCTGAACCTGTGGGGTTGCTATCCCGCAACACCCCTGGATGAGCCCCGCCCATCCGCCTTTACGCTCGCGGTTTGACACCCGTGATCAAGCGCTTCGCAGTCACCGTGGACCTGCGCCATGGACTAGCACTGAGCACGTTGGGGACGCTCTGGTGTACCTACGCGCGAAGGCTGACAACTACGCAGGGGATGTGCTGAATCAGCGCCGCTGATGAGGCGCTGCTAGTCGACTGGTGGATTGAGACGCCAGCCGAAGAGGATGAGCCCCGCCATCCGCCTTTACGCTCGCGGTTTGACACCCGTGATCAAGCGATTCGCAGTCACCGTGGACCTGCGCCATGGACTAGCACTGAGCACGTTGGGGACGCTCTGGTGTACCCACGCGCGAGGGCTGAAAACTACGCAGAGGCAGTGCTGAATCAGCTACGCTGATGAGGCTCTGCTAGCCGACTGGTGGATTGAGACGCTAGCCGAAGAGGTCGTAGGATGTCGTTAGATGCTATGTTTAAGTGACAACCATGTCCCTAATAAAAAAAAAAAAAAAAAAAAAAAAGAATTAGGATTGCATCTTTGCAGGGGTTGATCATTTCCAATCCATGATGTTGCTGGTTGAGTTTCATCCATGAAACGTTCAATCAGTGTTAAAACGATTTGTTTGTATACTTGTATACAAGTTCTTACTTTACATTCCTCACTTTTATGACTACTCCAACCAATTGCAGTGCAGTCAGTACCAAGGCTTCAACAAGGTCTCTTCGGTTTTAAGCTCACACCTACAGACGTCATCAAGGTCTCCCTCGCGAAGAAGTAGGTCTACCATGTTGACAATCGGGTATAAACCAGAATTAAACCAGAATATTGTTATTTGCTTTCTCTCGAAGTCCCATGGCAGTCTGTCTTATCACGGATTTCCATCGCTACGGCAGCCTCTCCAGTCCTCAACTCAAAATGTTGCAGACGCATAGCAATCATTTTCATTGTTTCCCAGTCTGGACTGGTGCATTCTTGAATTTCCCGTACCTCCACCATGTTGACAATCGGGTATAAACCAGAATTAAACCAGAATATTGTTATTTGCTTTCTCTCGAAGTCCCATGGCAGTCTGTCTTATCACGGATTTCCATCGCTACGGCAGCCTCTCCAGTCCTCAACTCAAAATGTTGCAGACGCATAGCAATCATTTTCATTGTTTCCCAGTCTGTACTGGTGCACTCTTGAATTTCCCGTACCTCCAGTCTCCGACTTCGATGAAAAGAATAGTCTTGCCCGCACCACCGACGCTTTCCATGTTGCCACCAGCTGAACGGCTCATTTCATCACGAGACGGATCTCGTCTCGCTTGCATGAGCTCAGGAAACTCCTCCAAACTACTGCCTGCCCGTCTCGAAATGCGGTAAAACTTGGCATGTTGCAGTTTGATTCGTTCCAGGAAGGCGGATGCGGACTCAGTAGGTTTGTTGGTCTTGCTTGACGTCGTTGACGCAGGCGTCTCGGCAGAAGCTGCATCCTTTGACTCAGCGACCGATTCGAGAGGGACATTTGCCTGTCCGTTTGCCGACACCGACGTCCTAGTAAAGTATTCTTTCCGAAGACGTTTCACCACGACCAAGCGAACCTTCGTCGTTGACGGGATCGCTTTGAGGACGGACTTTAGCGCCTTCCAAGTGAGGTTTTTGTCTTTGCACTCGCACGTGAGAAGACCAGAATGGGCCGTGAAAGCGACCCCGTTGCCATGACGAGAACGCTCCATATTGGCGAATTGAGCACGTGTGTTCTCCCAAAACGCTACAAACTCGTCGGGCCACGCAACATTTGGAGGTGAGAGGAACGGAATCGTGAAATTCTCCATCTCAGCGTTCTCTGGGATCGCCATCGGTTCATTGGATCCACGCACTCCCAACTCATACAACAGCCTGCCAAAGAATGTCTCGAACTTGACTCCATGAAATCCGCCTTGGTGACTGGCCAGAACAACAGCTCCCACGGCAAGAGCCCCGAGACCCATTCCGTCGTTTGTATTCTGAATTGTAGTCCGACTGGTTCTTCCATTTCGACGCCACGTGAAATCACGAGATAGTCTGGAAACGTCCCTCAACTTCTCCCGGAATGGAAGATCTAGTGGACTCCGTTTGCTGTTGGGAAGACCTAGTTGGCGTAGGTATGCGGAGTCTTGTGGAGCGTCCTCATCACCTTCATAATCCCCCATCATCGTTAGAAAAAGGAGTATATCGGCATCCAACCGGGGGAAAACGCATCGACACCTCCACTTCCTTTCGTTCTTCATCAAGCCTAGTATTCCCAATTTGAGTTCAAAATTCTCCTGCTCCTCCATGCGACCGTAATGATCATCGATCAAGTCGACCTCCTTGCTGCTGGTTACAACATGTCCACGCCTAGCTTCTGGCATTTCTTCGTCGGAGTGTTCCTTACTCTCGTCATCCTCATCGTCTGAAATATCGTCGTCCGACATTCCAACCTGATTCTCATCTTCAACTCCAGTATCTCTAGATGGACCGGAACGCTCATCGTCTACGTCATAGCTAACTCCGAGGAAGAGATAGAGCTGACCTTTTTCGAACTCAATTTCACGTTTCGTACGTTTCAACCGTCGGAATTCTGGCGTCAGCGCTTTGATCATGTCAGTCAAGTACTCCACCCGATCTTGTCCGTCGTCGTACGGGAATTGGTCCATATATTTCTGCGCCAGAACTCCAAAAAGCGGTCGGCTGTGCTGAATAATCCACTCAAACACTGACGTGGCGTTTCCCTCCGCGGTAAAAACCTTCGGTAGCGATGGAATCACCATACACCACGATACTGGACCTGATGACGGTCGCGAATACCCACTCACAGTAAAGAGGTTCTGTGCCGTGCCATTCGTAGCGCTTATGATCAGCGGCAGACGGAGGAAGCGGAACACATTGAGCATCGACCGAACGAGTTTTTTACGCGCTTTGAGGTCATCGCCAGCCATATCCTTCCCCAGGCGCGGAAATTCATCCAGAAAGAAAACCACCGGCTTTTCTTTTTCTCTTTTATCACGTACTGCTTTGACGTCTTCAAAGAAAGCGTCCCCCATGAACGTGTTAGCACCACGGAGCGCTGCGATGATGAAAGCGTACACATTCAATCGCTTCTTGTTACTGACTTCCGCGAAGTCACTAACAGAACCCTCACCTTCCATAAGCGCGATGTCACTTGTAATGCACTCGTTGAAAGCTTTCTGTCGCGACTTGAAGGCCTGGTACACTTCCTCACGTAAATCTTCGGACAGGGTGCACGGCAGGTAGAACATGCCAAAATCTCCTTGGGCTTCCAAGTTGAACGCCATCTGCGTCTTGCCAGTGCCTGAAGAATTCTCCAGTACGACAAACGGTATCGGGTCCTCACGTTTTCTCACATCTTTGAGAGTCTGTACCACAGCTTTCACCTCTTTCGACTCCTTTAGAAGATCAGCAATGCGCTTGTACTCGGTCACAGCAGAACTTTCCTTGGGGTCAATGGTCCATCTTTTCAAGGGGGGCTTCACTAAAAAATGCAGGTACTTTGGTGGTAGAGAGGTGCTACCGAGGGCCTCCGCAATTGTGTCCTGTCCACTGAGCAAATCCTGGTCGTCGTTAATTATGTCGCCGATCTCGTCTGGGACCTCGCCAGTTACCATTCTCCGCTTAACTTCCTTGAAAGCGTCATCAGCAGACAGCCACGCACCGTCCTCATTCTTGGCCAGGAAGAGCTGCAGGTCACCTATACTAACGTCTTTCAGCGCTGCGTACTCCTTCGCAATCGCTTTTTTCATGTCTACAACAAATGCATTCGACTGGATCTTGATGCTGATCGAATCTCCGGGTATGCCAACAGCAATACAGTTCACCCTCACGAGGCTCTCTTGAGCTGCCATCACGGTGTCTTCCATCACTACGTCGGACATCCCGGCATCTTCCATCTCGACGTCTGCCATCGCTTCTGCACCGCGCTTTCTTGTCACTAGGTTCTTGTGCTCCGGCACAGTAGTACTTGGTGCGGCCCCGATGATTTTCACCAACACGTGCAAGTGCCCTGGCGGGAGGATGGCGTTTCCGAGAGCCTCGGCGATCGTTTTCAACGGTCGGAGCCTCATGTTTTTGTTGCTAAGTATGCTCTCGATCTCGTCAGGGACTGAACCATTTTCCATTACCTGCTCAATTTCTTCAAAAGCGTCATCAGCAGACAGCCACGCACCGTCCGCCTTCTTGGCCAGGAAGAGCAGCAGCTTGCCTCGACCGACGCTCTTCAGTTCTGGGTACGCCTCCACAATTCGCTCTTTCACGCCGTTCACCAGTGCATTTAACTTGATCTTGATGCCAACCGACTGCCCAGCTATACCAACGACGATACAGTTTACCGTCACAGCGCAACTCTCTTGAGCTGCCATCACAACGTCTGCCATCGCTTCTTCGAAACTTGCAGAATGGGGCAGTTCTGCTTGCTAAGAGCATATTTCCTGGTAATACCAAGAATTAGGATTGCATCTTTGCAAGGGTTGATCATTTCCAATCCATGATGTTGCTGGTTGAGTTTCATCCATGGAACGTTCAATCAGCGTTAAAACGATTGTTTGTATACTTGTATACAGGTTCTTACTTTACATCCCTCACTTTTATGACTACTCCAACCAATTGCAAACCATCAGCTACCATGACTGAGCCGCTATTGCCGCGCCAGCTACGCCCGTGGAGACGACGGACGTGCCGCCCAACCACACGATCTATTTAAACAACCTGAATGACAAGATCAAGACTGACCGCATGAAGGCCACGCTCTACGCGACGCTTTCCCAGTATGGCAATCCTGGAGATTGTCATGGGCCGTGCGCGACGGCTGCGAGGTCAGGCTTGGGTCACGTTTAATGACATCCCGAGCGCATCCAATGCGTTGCGTTCGGTAAACGGATCGACGCTGTTCGACAAGCCTGTAGCCATCCACTTCGCCAAGGAGAAGGCCGACGTCATCGCAAGACGCGAAGGCACCTTCGTCCCACGCGAGAAGCGGAAGCGCGAGCCCAAGCAGACGCCCGTACAGACGGCCAAGAAACAGGCAGGAGAGAATGGGAAGGCAGCTCCGGCTTCGAGAGCACCACCTGCGCCGGCACAGAACGTACCTAACAAGATTCTGTTCCTTCAGGAGCTGCCGGAATCGTGTAACCAGGAGATGCTGAGCGTGCTGTTCAAGCAATATCAAGGCTTCAACAAGGTCTCTTCGGTTTTAAGCTCACAGACGTCCTCAAGGTCTTCCTCGCGAAGAAGTATGCTAACAATCGGATATAAACCAGAAGCAAACCAGAATATTGTTACTTGCTTTCTCTCGAAGTCCCATGCAGTCTTATCACGGATTCCTATCGCTACGGCAGCCTCTCCATCCCCTCAACCCAACATGTTACAGACGCATAGAAATCACTTTCATTGTTTTCCACTCTGGACTGGTGCACCCTTGAATTCCCCGTACCTCCAGTCCCCGACTTCGATGAAAAGAATAGTCTTGCCCGCACCACCGTCGCTTTCCATGTTGTCACCAGCTGAACGGCTCATTTCATCACGAGACGGATCTCGTCTCGCTTGCATGAGCTCAGGAAACTCCTCCAAACTGCTGCCTGCCCGTCTCGAAATGCGGTAAAACTTGGCATGTTGCAGTTTGATTCGTTCCAAGAAGGCGGATGCGGACTCCGTAGGTTTGTTGGTCTTGCTTGACGCAGGCGTCTCTGCAGAAGCTGCTTCCTTTGACTCAGTGACCGATTCGAGAGGGACGTTTGCCGACTCCGACGTCCTAGTAAAGTATTCTTTCCGAAGACGTTTCACTACGACCAAGTGAACCTTCGTCGTCGACGGGATCGCTTTGAGGACGGACTTCAGCGCCTTCCAAGTGAGTTTTTTCTGACCTTTGCTCTCGCCTGTGAGAAGACCAGAATGGGCCGTGAAAGCGACCCTGTTGCCATGACGAGAACGCTCCATATTGGCGAATTGAGCACGTGTGTTCTCCCAAAACGCTACAAACTCGTCGGGCCACGCAACATTTGGAGGTGAGAGGAACGGAATCGTGAAACTCTCCATCTCGGTCTCTGGGATTGCCATCGGTTCATTGAAGCCACGCACTCCCAACTCATACAGCAGCCTGCCAAAGAACGTCTCGAACTTGACTCCATGAAATCCGCCTTGGTGACTGGCCAGAACAACAGCTCCCACGGCAAGAGCCCCGAGACCCATTCCGTCGTTTGTATCCTGAATTGTAGTTCGACTGGTTCTTCCATTGCGACGCCACGTGAAACCACGAGATAGTCTGGAAACGTCCCTCAACTTCTCCCGGAATGGAAGATCTAGTGGACTCCGTTTGTGGTTGGAAAGACCTAGTTGGCGTAGGTATGCGGAGTCTTGTGGAGCGTCCTCATCACCTTCATAATCCCCCATCATCGTTAGAAAAAGGAGTATATCGGCATCCAACCGGGGGAAAACGCATCGACACCTCCACTTCCTTTCGTTCTTCATCAAGCCTAGTATTCCCAATTCGAGTTCAAAATTCTCCTGCTCCTCCATGCGACCGTAATGACCATCGATCAAGTCGACCTCCTTGCTGCTGTTTACAACACGTCCACGCCTAGCTTCTGGCATTTCTTCGTCGGAGTATTCCTTACTCTCGTCATCGTCTGAACTATCATCTACATCGCTTTCGTCGTCCGACATTCCAACCTCATCTCCAACTCCAGTATCTCTAGATGGACCGGAACGCTCATCGTCTACGTCATAGCTAACTCCGAGGAAGAGATAGAGCTGACCTTTTTCGAACTCAATTTCACGTTTCGTACGTTTCAACCGTCGGAATTCTGGCGTCAGCGCTTTGATCATGTCAGTCAAGTACTCCACCCGATCTTGTCCGTCGTCGTACGGGAATTGGTCCATATATTTCTGCGCCAGAACTCCAAAAAGCGGTCGGCTGTGCTGAATAATCCACTCAAACACTGACGTGGCGCTTCCCTTTGCGGTAAAAAACTTTGGTAGCGATGGAATCACCATACACCACGATACTGGACCTGATGACGGTCGCGAATACCCACTCACAGTAAAGAGGTTCTGTGCCGTGCCATTCGTAGCGCTTATGATCAGCGGCAGACGGAGAAAGCGGAACACATTGAGCATCGACCGAACGAGTTTCTTACGCGCTTTGAGGTCATCGCCAGCCATATCCTTCCCCAGGCGCGGAAACTCATCCAGAAAGAAAATCATCGGCTTTTCTTCTTCTCTTTTATCACGTACTGCTTTGACGTCTTCAAAGAAAGCGTCCCCCATGAACGTGTTAGCACCACGGAGCGCTGCGATGATGAAAGCGTACACATTCAATCGCTTCTTGTTACTGACTTCCGCGAAGTCACTAACAGAACCCTCACCTTCTATAAACGCGATGTCACTCTCAAGGCACTCGTTGAAAGCTTTCTGTCGCGACTTGAAGGCCTGGTACACTTCCTCACGTAAATCTTCGGACGGGGTGCACGGCAGGTAGAATACGTCAAAATCTCCTTGGGCTTCCAAGTTGAACGCCATCTGCGTCTTGCCAGTGCCTGAAGAACTCTCCAGTACGACAAACGGCCTCGGCTCCTCACGTTTTCTCACATCTTCGAGAGTCTTCACCACAGCTTTCACCTCCTTCGACTCCTTTAGAAGATCAGCAATGCGCTTGTACTCGGTCACAGCAGAACTTTCCTTGGGGTGAATGATCCATCTTTTCAAGGGGGGCTTCACTAAAAAGTGCAGGTACTTTGGTGGTAGAGAGGTGCTACCGAGGGCCTCCGCAATTGTGCCCTCTCCATTGAACAACTTGTGGTCGTCGGTAATTATGTCGCCGATCTCGTCTGGGACCTCGCCAGTTACCATTCTCCGCTTAACTTTCTTAAGAGCGTCATCAGTAGACAGCCACGTGCCGTCCGCCTTCTTGGCCAGGAAGAGCTGCAGGTCACCTATACCAACGCCTTTCAGTGTTGGGTACGTCTCCAGAATTTTCTTTTTCAAGCGTGTCAGTGTTGCACTCAACGTGATGTCGATACCGACTGACTGCCCAGCTATTCCAACGGCGATACAATATACCTCCACATCATCTGGAACTTCCATCGCGGCGTCTTCCATCTTGACGTCTGTCATCGCTTCTGCACCGCGCTTTCTTGTCACAAGGTTCTTGTGCTCCGACACAGCAGTACTTGGTGCGGCCCCGATGATTTTCACCAACACGTGCAAGTGCCCTGGCGGGAGGATGGCGTTTCCGAGGGCCTCAGCGATCGTTTTCAATGGTTGGAGCTTCATCTTTTCGTTGTTAAGTATGCTCTCGATCTCGTCAGGGACTGAACCATTTTCCACTCTCTTCTCAATTTCTTCAAAAGCGTCAGCAGCAGACAGCCACGCACCGTCCGCCTTCTTGGCCAGGAAGAGCAGCAGCTTGCCTCGACCGACGCTCTTCAGTTCTGGGTATGCCTCCACAATTCGCTCTTTCACGTCGTCCACCAGTGCATTTAACTTGATCTTGATGCCAACCGACTGCCCAGCTATGCCAACGACGATACAGTTCACCGTCACAGCGCGGCTCTCTTGAGCTGTCCTCACAACATTTGCCATCGCTTCTTCGAAACTTGCAGAATGGGGCAGTTCTGCTTGCTAGGAGCATTTTCCCTGGTAATACCAAGAATTAGGATTGCATCTTTGCAGGGGTTGATCATTTCCAATCCATGATGTTGCTGGTTGAGTTTCATCCACGAAACGTTCAATCAGCGTTAAAACGATTGTTGGTATACTTGTAAACAAGTTCTTACTTCACATCCCTCACTTTTATGACTACTCCAACCAATTGCAAACCATAACCAAGCAGTAGTCTGCCATGCTGACAATCGGATACATTTATGTAAACCAGAATTAAACCAGAATATTGTTATTTGCTTTCTCTCGAAGTCCCATGGCAGTCTTATCGCGGATTCCTATCGCTACGGGAGCCTCTCTAGTCCCCTCAACCAAACATGTTACAGACGCATAGCAATCATTTTCATTGTTTCCCAGTCTGGACTGGTGCACTCTTGAATTTCCCGTACTTCCAGTCTCCGACTTCGATGAAAAGAATAGTCTTGCCCGCACCACCGACGCTTTCCATGTTGCCACCAGCTGAACGGCTCATTTCATCACGAGACGGATCTCGTCTCGCTTGCATGAGCTCAAGAAACTCCTCCAAACCGCCGCGTGCCCGTCTCGAAATGCGGTAAAACTTGGCATGTTGCAGTTTGATTCGTTCCAGGAAGGCGGATGCGGACTCAGTAAGTTTGTTGGTCTTGCTTGACGCAGACGTCTCGGCAGAAGCTGCAACCTTTGACTCAGTGACCGATTCGAGAGGGACATAGGCCAGACCGTTTGCCGACTCCGACGTCCTAGTAAAGTATTCTTTCCGAAGACGTTTTACCACGACCAAGTGAACCTTCGTCGTCGACGGGATCGCTTTGAGTACGGACTTCAGCGCCTTCCAAGTGAGTTTTTTCTGGTCTTTGCACTCGCACGTGAGAAGACCAGAATGGGCCGTGAAAGCGACGCTGTTGCCATGACGAGAACGCTCCATATTGGCGAATTGAGCACGTGTGTTCTCCCAAAACGCTACAAACTCGTCGGGCCACGCAACATTTGGAGGTGAGAGGAACGGAATCGTGAAACTCTCCATCTCAGCGTTCTCTGGGATCGCCATCGGTTCATTGAAGCCACGCACTCCCAACTCATACAACAGCCTGCCAAAGAATGTCTCGAACTTGACTCCATGAAATCCGCCTTGGTGACTGGCCAGAACAACGGCTCCCACGGCAAGAGCCCCGAGACCCATTCCGTCGTTTGTATCCTGAATTGTAGTTCGACTGGTTCTTCCATTGCGACGCCACGTGAAGTCAGGAGATAGACTGGAAACGTCCTTCAACTTCTCCCGGAATGGAAGATCTAGTGGACTCCGTTTGCTGTTGGGAAGACCTAGTTGGCGTAGGTATGCGGAGTCTTGTGGAGCGTCTTCATCACCTTCATAATCCACCATCATCGTTAGAAAAAGGAGTATATCGGCATCCAACCGGGGGAAAACGCATCGACACCTCCACTTCCTTTCGTTCTTCATCAAGCCTAGTATTCCCAATTTGAGTTCAAAATTCTCCTGCTCCTCCATGCGACCGTAATGACCATCGATCAAGTCGACCTCCTTGCTGCTGTTTACAACACGTCCACGCCTAGCTTCTGGCATTTCTTCGTCGGAGTATTCCTTACTCTCGTCATCCTCATCGTCTGAAATATCATCTTCATCGCTCTCGTCGTCCGACATTCCAACCTGATTCTCATCTCCAACTCCAGTATCTCTAGATGGACCGGAACGCTCATCGTCTACGTCATAGCTAACTCCGAGGAAGAGATAGAGCTGACCTTTTTCGAACTCAATTTCACGTTTCGTACGTTTCAACCGTCGGAATTCTGGCGTCAGCGCTTTGATCATGTCAGTCAAGTACTCCACCCGATCTTGTCCGTCGTCGTACGGGAATTGGTCCATATATTTCTGCGCCAGAACTCCAAAAAGCGGTCGGCTGTGCTGAATAATCCACTCAAACACTGACGTGGCGCTTCCCTTTGCGGTAAAAAACTTTGGTAGCGATGGAATCACCATACACCACGATACTGGACCTGATGACGGTCGCGAATATCCACTCACAGTAAAGAGGTTCTGTGCCGTGCCATTCGTAGCGCTTATGATCAGCGGCAGACGGAGAAAGCGGAACACATTGAGCATCGACCGAACGAGTTTTTTACGCGCTTTGAGGTCGTCGCCAGCCATATCATTCCCCAGGCGCGGAAACTCATCCAGAAAGAAAACCATCGGCTTTTCTTCATCTCTTTTATCACGTACTGCTTTGACGTCTTCAAAGAAAGCGTCCCCCATGAACGTTTTAGCACCACGGAGCGCTGCGATGATGAAAGCGTACACATTCAATCGCTTCTTGTTAGTGGCTTCCGCGAAGTCACTAACAGAACCCTCACCTTCCATAAGCGCGATGTCACTCTCAATGCACTCGTTGAAAGCTTTCTGTCGCGACTTGAAGGCCTCGTACACTTCCTCACGTAAATCTTCGGACGGGGTGCACGGCAGGTAGAACATGTCAAAATCTCCTTGGGCTTCCAAGTTGAACGCCATCTGCGTCTTGCCAGTGCCTGAAGAATTCTCCAGTACGACAAACGGCCTCGGCTCCTCACGTTTTCTCACATCTTTGAGAGTCTGTACCACAGCTTTCACCTCTTTCGACACCTTTAGAAGCTCAGCAATGCGCTTGTACTTGGTCACAGCAGAACTTTCCTCGGGGTGAATGGTCCATCTTTTCAAGGGGGGCTTCACTAAAAAGTGCAAGTACTTTGGTGGTAGAGAGGTGCTACCGAGGGCCTCCGCAATTGTGCCCTCTCCACTGAACAACTTGTGGTCGTCGGTAATTATGTCGCCGATCTCGTCTGGGACCTCGCCAGTTACCATTCTCCGCTTAACTTTCTTGAAAGCGTCATCAGCAGACAGCCACGTGCCGTCCGCCTTCTTGGCCAGGAAGAGCTGCAGGTCACCTATACCAACGCCTTTCAGTGTTGGGTACGTCTCCAGAATTTTCTTTTTCAAGCGTGTCAGTGTTGCACTCAACGTGACGTCGATACCGACTGACTGCCCAGCTATTCCAACGGCGATACAATATACCTCCACATCATCTGGAACTTCCATCGCGGCATCTTCTATCTTGACGGCTGCCATCGCTTCTGCACCGCGCTTTCTTGTCACTAGGTTCTTGTGCTCCGGCACAGCAGTACTTGGTGCGGCCCCGATGATTTTCACCAACACGTGCAAGTGCCCTGGCGGGAGGATGGCGTTTCCGAGAGCCTCGGCGATCGTTTTCAACGGTCGGAGCCTCATGTTTTTGTTGCTAAGTATGCTCTCGATCTCGTCAGGGACTGAACCATTTTCCATTACCTGCTCAATTTCTTCAAAAGCGTCATCAGCAGACAGCCATGTGCCGTCCGCCTTCTTGGCCAGGAAGAGTAGCAGTTTGCCTCGACCGACGCTCTTCAGTTCTGGGTATGCCTCCACAATTCGCTCTTTCACGTCGTCCACCTGTGCATTTAACTTGATCTTGATGCCAACCGACTGCCCAGCTATACCAACGACGATACAGTTTACCGTCACAGCGCGGCTCTCTTGAGCTGTCCTCACAACGTCTGCCATCGCTTCTTCGAAACTTGCAGAATGGGGCAGTTCTGCTTGCTAAGGGCATATTTCCTGGTAATACCAAGAATTAGGATTGCATCTTTGCAGGGGTTGATCATTTCCAATCCATGATGTTGCTGGTTGAGTTTCATCCATGGAACGCTCAATCAGCGTTAAAACGATTGTTTGTATACCTGTATACAAGTTCTTACTTTACATCCCTCACTTGTATGACTACTCCAACCAATTGCAAACCATAACCAAGCAGCAGCTATGACTCTGCCATGCTGACAATCGGATACTTGTATGTAAACCAGAATTAAACCAGAATATTGTTATTTGCTTTCTCTCGAAGTCCCATGGCAGTCTGTCTTATCACGGATTCCTATCGCTACGGCAGCCTCTCCAGTCCCCTCAACCAAACATGTTACAGACGCATAGCAATCATTTTCATTGTTTCCCAGTCTGGACTGGTGCACTCTTGAATTTCCCGTACTTCCAGTCTCCGACTTCGATGAAAAGAATAGTCTTGCCCGCACCACCGACGCTTTCCATGTTGCCACCAGCTGAACGGCTCATTTCATCACGATACGGATCTCGTCTCGCTTGCATGAGATCAGGAAACTCCTCCAAACTGCTGCCTGCCCGTCTCGAAATGCGGTAAAACTTGGCATGTTGCAGTTTGATTCGTTCCAGGAAGGCGGATGCGGACTCAGTAAGTTTGTTGGTCTTGCTTGACGCAGGCGTCTCGGCAGAAGCTGCAACCTTTGACACAGTGACCGATTCGAGAGGGACATAGGCCAGACCGTTTGCCGACTCCGACGTCCTAGTAAAGTATTCTTTCCGAAGACGTTTCACCACGACCAAGTGAACCTTCGTCGTCGACGGGATCGCTTTGAGGACGGACTTCAGCGCCTTCCAAGTGAGTTTTTTCTGGTCTTTGCACTCGCACGTGAGAAGACCAGAATGGGCCGTGAAAGCGACCCCGTTGCCATGACGAGAACGCTTTATGTTGGCGAATTGTGCTTTCCAGCAATGATACTGTACGTTGGGGCAAATGATATTCATTCTGCCACACAAGGGCGTGGCGTGGCGGGTTAGCTGCTGCGAGAAACTTCTCAACTGAGTTCGATCAGCGGGCGTTCTCGACCTCTGGCCTATCTTTAGGTGGTCTCACTACATCATTGGGAAACTACGCCTTCGTCTGGCAAGCAGTTTTGCAGCATACTGCAACCGCTACCTCCGAAACCTCCCATTTCCAGCAATGATACGTTGGGGCAAATGATATTCATTCTGCCACACAAGGGCGTGGCGTGGCGGGTTAGCTGCTGCGAGAAACTTCTCAACTGAGTTCGATCAGCAGCGTTCTCGACCTCTGGCCTATCTTTAGGTGGTCTCACTACATCATTGGGAAACTACGCCTTCGTCTGGCAAGCAGTTTTGCAGCATACTGCAACCGCTACCTCCGAAACCTCCCATTTCCAGCAATGATACGTTGGGGCAAATGATATTCATTCTGCCACACAAGGGCGTGGCGTGGCGGTCGCCCCACAATGAATTGCCGCCTGTCGCGCTTCCTCCGTTCAACGCACTGGGGGGAGTCCCGTCTTAGCACATGTGCTGAGAGAGTTTTGCTGATCCTGTCGCGGTCAGCACAGGATATTCCTCGAAGGCGTTAGACAACCACCTTCCCATCACTTTGATAACAAGTCGGTCCGCCCCCGAATTGAGCAGGGCCGTAGCACCACCTATACGTACAGAGTGCGTTGAGTATCTTGCCGGGTCGAGGCCGCTTCTTGAAACCGCTCTCTTTATCAGCGACGATAGTGCATCCGACGTAATTCCTCCATTCCGCATTGATAGAGCCGGATCTTCTGGTCTTGTAGCAAATATTGTTGCCGCCTTGTAGATCCACCGAGCCGCTCTAACCGGACAAAGGAGTCGATCTTTGGACTTGTAGTGGTACCGGACTTCCTCACGTCCAAACTGATTATTTTTCGCGCCATGAAGTGTAATACCCACCACCTTGGCTCGTTTTGGGGGTACTTCATTTTCGCGCGTATCGAAGAATCGTATATCCGACAGTCGCAAGATATAACTATGAACCCTTTTTCCGATAAATAAATACTCAGACCGCCTGAGCAGAAAGAAATATCCCAGCAGTAGACCACCCCACAAAAGCTGGTCGCGCGGCAGTGCAAGATTGACGTCATGAAATATCACTCGGAGCAGCCGCGCAGACAGGGGCTGCTGCTTCACTACAGGATCGGTAAACCGCCGAATACCCCTAAGCAAGATGGCATGGCTGGCGTTGACGCCTGGGTCGTACCCTGCAGTATTGCGATGGAACCATCGAACTGCGCACAATTTTGCGCATATCGTCGAATATGTATTGCCCTTCTGTTTGCGATTCATACCGTACTTCCAAAGGTAAACCGCAAAAGCGCCGAGTTGCTCGGCGTTCCTGTTAGTGTCTGTCGCCGTAAGCCATGGACTGTAACGCATCATGCTGCACCACGCATTCCATTGACTCCAAGCGCGCGAGTAATGTTTCCTTGAAGTCTGAGCGAGTGCACCTGCTCGCAATAGTGCTCCCAAAGACGCGAGAGATTTCGAGAGCCGCTCGGGATTTGCACCTGTTGCCACCCAGAACATAAGTTAGCAAATAGTATAGCCATCGAAGGCGATTTCCACACCCTGCTGCCTGCATCTGCCATCTGGTTATCCACACCAGCAACGTGAGAGGCTGTTGAATAGAAACCGTGTTGAATCTCAGAAATCCCAAGGATTCGAAGCAGCATTTGAGCAAATCTGTTACGACTCGCCTTGTGATTACTCCATGCGACTGCCGAAATGTTATCAATCCAGAAGCGTACATGAGAATCGCCTTCTTCTGGTGCGAGCTTCCACAGGTGACCCCAAACAAGAGAGGCGAAAACAGCGCTCATCAGTTCACGAACGTTGATACAGAACGTGTTATCCTCCGCGTCATTGCAGAGCTGGATTAACTCGAGCTCCTCAGTAGTGAACTGCACCTGCAAGTACTGTCGATGTGCCGGGAACAGAGCACAGAGACCTTGATCGCTGGCATCCATGTGAATGTGGAAATCCGGATTGTGGCGTCGGGTGAAGCGAGCTAACGGAATGGAGTGTAGTTCGCCAACTCGTACAATCAACTCAAACCACCGTAAATCATCCTTCGCTTCAGCCGACACTGGGACCGACCCGAATCTAGGAGCACTACGTGCAAGCGTAGCAACCCGCTGGAAAAATGGTGCTGCCGATCTAATGCATGTGACAATATGGCGTAAGCTGCCCAGTAGCTTTAGTAACCCCGTTCTTGTCGTTCTCTCACGTTGTATCATGTCGTGAAGCCGGCGTAGTGTTTTTGAGACTTTAGCTGGCGGTATTGATACTGTTTTCGCGGGAAGATCCCAATCCAAACCCAAAGCTCGACCTTTCTCGAACCAGGTTGAGAACTTCTTCTCATTACACGCTTCAGGTCCCAAAACCGTAACCATAGCCGAGAGAAGTGCGATTTGAGCTTCTGCTAATCTTGTACCAACATCGGGCTCGATGGCAATGTGGTCATCGCACCACGTCTTTGCGTCAAAGTTTCCTTTTGCCCTGGCCGGTTGCAAAGCCCATGTCGGTGCTGCACTAGAATGTAAATGACTAATAGCTTCTCCGGCTATCCAATATGATACAGGCGAATTCTTCCAGCCGAATGGACAGCACAAATCGATAACTAATATACCAAGCTCCGGAAATGTGCCAGCGAAACGCCCTACGTGATCGGCTGCCACAGGGATATTCCTAAATGCGCCATTGACATCCCCCGTCATCATTCGTTGTAGCGAGGGAAATGCATCGGCAACGTCTAATACTCGGTTGGCCAGAGCGTTTGGGCCATCGTAGCAAACTTCAACCTCCGACTCGGAAACAGTATTGTCGTTCACGGACTCGCCAGGTGGAAAAGAGAGGTCATGAATAATTCTGGCGTCGTCCTCCAGGTCTGCCTCACCTTTAGGCACTGCTCCAAATGGGCTACAAGTTACACCGTGCAGCTGGGGTAGTAAATCGATATCAAGGATCAGGTATCGGTTAGATTCCTGACCAGCACGCAACGGTTTAATGATGACATTCAGTGCTCGAGCTGCAGAGCCATGATTTGGTGGTGCAGTGACTTGACTAACGAAAGATGATTTCCACTCTGGTGTAACACCGTTCTGGATAATTTGCCTCCATCGTGAACGATAGCGATAATTGTCCCAATGTGGTACCCCGCGTGGCTCCTCCAAGGCTTTGTTCGGCCGTGGATCTTGCTCTGATTCACCTCTTAATAAACGCACCAGCTCAGGTAGCTGAATACCTGCTCGACGGATGAATTCACTGTATACAGCCTGCTTGTTTCTATCCAATAAATTGACTACAGATCCGTCGTGAATATCTGAGGACGGCATGGGCACTGGAGGCTCGAGGCCGTGGCGTCGAAGAGCCTGATGAAGTGCAAGTTCAGCGACCTCCCTGTGAGCGGATGCCAGTCGTTGTCGAGCAAGCGTAGTTTTCTCCAGTCGTTGCCATTGTTTCCGTATAAATCTACTAGATGAAGACAGATTCATCAATTCGCATTGACTCAAAGGCGTGGGCCTATTGAGTGACTGATGGGTGGACGAGCTCGCCGGCTTGAGCCGGTCGAGCGGCCCAATGGTGGACGGGCTCATCGATACGAATCGATCCTCCGGTCCTGAAATGGACGGGCTTGAAGGCTTGGGCCTAACAAGCGGTCCAATACTCGATATTTTCAGCGATTTATTTTCTAGCGATGATCGGTCCGGCGCCTTGGTCGTGTCTGAACCGCTGTTCACGTCCAGGCACCTTCACAGTAGATCTTCCGATAGACCTCCGTAATTTTTGTCGATAAATTCTCGGACAATATCTGGTACCGTGGCAGGTTTGAAGTGACAGAGATTCTTGATGACACAATTGCCATTCTTACCTCGGCACCCTTGTGCAGATAAGAAACGCACGCAGATGGGTTTCTTCCCTTGTTTGGGCAATGCCTGACGAACTTCAGGAGGGATGATGACGCGTCTCTCGGAGCCGGTTTTCGTTTGATTGCCCTGCCGACTAGTGTTCCCGTTGACTACCTTCACAGCAGCAATAATATCCTGGCGCAGGATAATTTGATGCACGCGGACGAATGACTCATGAGCCGAGTTGAAATGAGACTTGACTTGATCTAACTCGGGCCAATTTTCTTCAGTTATAAGCAGGCGGAAAAGCTCCAATCGGTCATCTAACCACGAGACCACTTCACTTAATGCCTCAGGTGACGATGGGAGATCACTAACTCGAAGTTCCCCGAGAAACCTTAATGCAGCCATGAGCGTTTCGTAGACGACCGGTTTATAGAACTGCTGTGCAATTGCACACAATACCTCCACCGCTCCAACGATGGCCGAAAAGTCTGTAGGAACTGGCGCTGCAGACAGAGTATTCTTCCGAGAGAAGTTACTCATGTCGTTTCCTCGCACTCGAGTCCTCTTCTCTGACTCTGACACCCGGGTGAAATGCAAAATTGACAATCCTCTCGTTCCGAAGTCCCAGCCAAACAGCGCGCGCAAAACAGCAGGGTGTGGGAAAAAGCCATACTTTCTCCAGTGAATCTGAACAAATTCCACAAAACGTTGAGCTGTCATTTGCTCGTACTTACCGTTAACCAGAGCCAAATGAATTGACGTCTGCATTCCAGTAGGTTGAAATTGGTTCTTATCAAGGACAGTCACATCACGTCGCACCATGGATTGATCAACGTCGGTACCGACTCCACCGCTACGTTGAAGGGAGATGAGTTGGCTCACCTCATCATCTAGCTGTGCTGTTGCGGTCACATTAGCAGTTTGTGAAGACTGTTGAGCTGGAGCAGTTGTCCGTGTTAGTCGCCTGCGTTTCGCATCCCGATTGCTGACTGAGGGTTGTTCCTCTGCAGCAATCGAAACAGTCTCGTCGTCCTCGGAATCGCTAAGACCATCACTCAGCGCTTCAGCCTCTTCTACATCCTTGGGCGGCTCTGCAGCGGTTTCAGGAATAGCAATATCAAATATAGTATCCCCGAATTTTTCACCTGTTGGATGTGGACGCCCACCTTCTTTATAAAACACGTAATCGAGAATGTGTCGAACCGTCACTTCTGATACCTCAAAGGTGGTAATATCGAGAAGTGGGATGACCTTGGACTCGTCAATGGCCTTCCCTTTCACCGCGGTAAGAAGTGTCTTAGAGTCTCGTACAGCGGTCTGGTCGAGGCCATTGAACATTTTGTATAACTCCTCGTGCATCTTCTTCATTTCGGCCGCCATTACGAGACTGGTGCTTTGGTTGCTGCATGGACGTAAGGCGTAGACCTCCGGCGACATCCTGAGTAAAACCGGGGGCGTATACAACTGATGCCTCTTCATTTTCAAAGTTGACATCGAGCCAACCCCGTTGTGTGGTCGGCTCCCACTTGTAGCCCACTACGAGGCCGTAATCCCAAACTCGTGCACCTCTTGACCGAACCCGTGACGTACAAATGGCGCTGCCTACAAACGTTCCAGCACCATCAAGAGCCTCCTCAACAGACACAGCCCGTGGGGCAAGTTCATCCGGCGTCAGTTCAATTGTCTGTGTTTCTTCTTCCAGCCAACGACCACTTGGTACAAGCTTGACCTTCACCTTGGCCCCACGCGTTGTCGCGCTCTCCGACTTGCCGTAAGCGAACCCAACGAGGTTAAATGCGCCGGGTCGGAGATAAAAATAGTTTGGCGCCATAGGTGTCTTGTCGTACTTGTCCGGAAAGGTTGTCCTTGGAGGTTGTTAGCTGCTGCGAGAAACTTCTCAACTGAGTTCGATCAGCAGCGTTCTCGACCTCTGGCCTATCTTTAGGTGGTCTCACTACATCATTGGGAAACTACGCCTTCGTCTGGCAAGCAGTTTTGCAGCATACTGCAACCGCTACCTCCGAAACCTCCCAGCTCTATCTCTTCCTCGGAGTTAGCTATGACGTAGACGATGAGCGTTCCGGTCCATCTAGAGATACTGGAGTTGGAGATGAGAATCAGGTTGGAATGTCGGACGACGAAAGCGATGTAGATGATAGTTCAGACGATGACGAGAGTAAGGAATACTCCGACGAAGAAATGCCAGAAGCTAGGCGTGGACGTGTTGTAAACAGCAGCAAGGAGGTCGACTTGATCGATGATCATTACGGTCGCATGGAGGAGCAGGAGAATTTTGAACTCAAATTGGGAATAATAGGCTTGATGAAGAACGAAAGGAAGTGGAGGTGTCGATGCGTTTTCCCCCGGTTGGATGCCGATATACTCCTTTTTCTAACGATGATGGGGGATTATGAAGGTGATGAGGACGCTCCACAAGACTCCGCATACCTACGCCAACTAGGTCTTCCCAACCACAAACGGAGTCCACTAAATCTTCCATTCCGGGAGAAGTTGAGGGACGTTTCCAGACTATCTCCTGATTTCACGTGGCGTCGCAATGGAAGAACCAGTCGAACTACAATTCAGGATACAAACGACGGAATGGGTCTCGGGGCTCTTGCCGTGGGAGCTGTTGTTCTGGCGAGTCACCAAGGCGGATTTCATGGAGTCAAGTTCGAGACATTCTTTGGCAGGCTGTTGTATGAGTTGGGAGTGCGTGGCTTCAATGAACCGATGGCGATCCCAGAGAACGCTGAGATGGAGAATTTCACGATTCCGTTCCTCTCACCTCCAAATGTTGCGTGGCCCGACGAGTTTGTAGCGTTTTGGGAGAACACACGTGCTCAATTCGCCAACATAAAGCGTTCTCGTCATGGCAACGGGGTCGCTTTCACGGCCCATTCTGGTCTTCTCACGTGCGAGTGCAAAGACCAGAAAAAACTCACTTGGAAGGCGCTGAAGTCCGTCCTCAAAGCGATCCCGTCGACGACGAAGGTTCACTTGGTCGTGGTGAAACGTCTTCGGAAAGAATACTTTACTAGGACGTCGGAGTCGGCAAACGGGCTGGCCTATGTCCCTCTCGAATCGGTCACTGAGTCAAAGGTTGCAGCTTCTGCCGAGACGCCTGCGTCAAGCAAGACCAACAAACTTACTGAGTCCGCATCCGCCTTCCTGGAACGAATCAAACTGCAACATGCCAAGTTTTACCGCATTTCGAGACGGGCAGGCAGCAGTTTGGAGGAGTTTCCTGAGCTCATGCAAGCGAGACGAGATCCGTATCGTGATGAAATGAGCCGTTCAGCTGGTGGCAACATGGAAAGCGTCGGTGGTGCGGGCAAGACTATTCTTTTCATCGAAGTCGGAGACTGGAAGTACGGGAAATTCAAGAGTGCACCAGTCCAGACTGGGAAACAATGAAAATGATTGCTATGCGTCTGTAACATGTTTGGTTGAGGGGACTGGAGAGGCTGCCGTAGCGATAGGAATCCGTGATAAGACAGACTGCCATGGGACTTCGAGAGAAAGCAAATAACAATATTCTGGTTTAATTCTGGTTTACATACAAGTATCCGATTGTCAGCATGGCAGAGTCATAGCTGCTGCTTGGTTATGGTTTGCAATTGGTTGGAGTAGTCATACAAGTGAGGGATGTAAAGTAAGAACTTGTTTACAAGTATACCAACAATCGTTTTAACGCTGATTGAGCGTTCCATGGATGAAACTCAACCAGCAACATCATGGATTGGAAATGATCAACCCCTGCAAAGATGCAATCCTAATTCTTGGTATTACCAGGAAATATGCCCTTAGCAAGCAGAACTGCCCCATTCTGCAAGTTTCGAAGAAGCGATGGCAGACGTTGTGAGGACAGCTCAAGAGAGCCGCGCTGTGACGGTAAACTGTATCGTCGTTGGTATAGCTGGGCAGTCGGTTGGCATCAAGATCAAGTTAAATGCACAGGTGGACGACGTGAAAGAGCGAATTCTGGCGGCGTGCCCATACCCAGAACTGAAGGACGTTGGTAAGGGCAGGATGCTGCTCTACCTGGCCAAGAAGGCGAACGGCACATGGTTGTCTGCTGATGACGCTTTTGAAGAAATTGAGCAGGTAATGGAAAATGGTTCAGTCCCTGACGAGATCGAGAGCATACTTAGCAACAAAAACATGAGGCTCCGACCGTTGAAAACGATCGCCGAGGCTCTCGGAAACGCCATCCTCCCGCCAGGGCACTTGCACGTGTTGGTGAAAATCATCGGGGCCGCACCAAGTACTGCTGTGCCGGAGCACAAGAACCTAGTGACAAGAAAGCGCGGTGCAGAAGCGATGGCAGCCGTCAAGATAGAAGATGCCGCGATGGAAGTTCCAGATGATGTGGAGGTATATTGTATCGCCGTTGGAATAGCTGGGCAGTCAGTCGGTATCGACATCACGTTGAGTGCAACACTGACACGCTTGAAAAAGAAAATTCTGGAGACGTACCCAACACTGAAAGGCGTTGGTATAGGTGACCTGCAGCTCTTCCTGGCCAAGAAGGCGGACGGCACGTGGCTGTCTGCTGATGACGCTTTCAAGAAAGTTAAGCGGAGAATGGTAACTGGCGAGGTCCCAGACGAGATCGGCGACATACTTAACGACGACCAGAAGTTGCTCAGTGGAGAGGACACAATTGCGGAGGCCCTCGGTAGCACTTCTCTACCGTCAAAGTACCTGCACTTTTTAGTGAAGCCCCCCTTGAAAAGATGGATCATTCACCCCGAGGAAAGTTCTGCTGTGACCGAGTACAAGCGCATTGCTGAGATTCTAAAGGAGTCGAAAGAGGTGGAAGCTGTGGTGAAGACACTCGAAGATGTGAGAAAACGTGAGGAGCCGATGCCGTTTGCCGTACTCGAGAATTCTTCTGGCACTGGCAAGACGCAGATGGCGTTGAACTTGGAAGCCCAAGGAGATTTTGACATGTTCTACCTGCCGTGCACCCCGTCCGAAGATTTACGTGATGAAGTGTACCAGGCCTTCAAGTCGCGACAGAAAGCTTTCAACGAGTGCATTACAAGTGACATCGCGCTGATGAGAGGTAATGGTTCTGTTGTTGACTTCCAGAAAGTCGGTGACGAGAAACCATTGAAGATATACGCCTTCATCATCGCAGCACTCAGTGGTACTAAAACGTTCGTGGGGGACACTTTCCTCAAAGACGTCAAAAACAGTCAAAACAGTCTTACGTAATCGAAGAGAAAACGAAAAGCCGATCATCTTCTTTCTGGATGAATTTCCTCGCCTGGAGAATGAAATGGCAGATAATGACCACAAAGCGCGTAAAAAACTCGTTCGGCCGATGCTCAATGTGTTTCGCTTCCTCCGTCTGCCGCTTATCATAAGCGCTTCGAATGGCACGGCACAGAACCTCTTTACGGTGGGCAATCATTCGCGACCGTCAGCAGAGCCAGTATCGTGGTGTATGGTGATTCCATCGCTACCGACGTTTTTTACCGCGAAGGGAAGCGCCCAGTCAGTGTTTGAGTGGATTATTCAGCACAGCCGACCGCTTTTTGGAGTTCTGGCGCAGAAATATATGGACCAATTCCCGTACGACGACGGACAAGATCGGGTGGAGTACTTGACTGACATGATCAAAGCGCTGACGCCAGAATTCCGACGGTTGAAACGTACGAAACGTGAAATTGAGTTCGAAAAAGGTCAGCTCTATCTCTTCCTCGGAGTTAGCTATGACGTAGACGATGAGCGTTCCGGTCCATCTAGAGATACTGGAGTTGGAGATGAGAATCAGGTTGGAATGTCGGACGACGAAAGCGATGTAGATGATAGTTCAGACGATGACGAGAGTAAGGAATACTCCGACGAAGAAATGCCAGAAGCTAGGCGTGGACGTGTTGTAAACAGCAGCAAGGAGGTCGACTTGATCGATGATCATTACGGTCGCATGGAGGAGCAGGAGAATTTTGAACTCAAATTGGGAATAATAGGCTTGATGAAGAACGAAAGGAAGTGGAGGTGTCGATGCGTTTTCCCCCGGTTGGATGCCGATATACTCCTTTTTCTAACGATGATGGGGGATTATGAAGGTGATGAAGACGCTCCACAAGACTCCGCATACCTACGCCAACTAGGTCTTCCCAACCACAAACGGAGTCCACTAGATCTTCCATTCCGGGAGAAGTTGAAGGACGTTTCCAGACTATCTCCTGACTTCACGTGGCGTCGCAATGGAAGAACCAGTCGAACTACAATTCAGAATACAAACGACGGAATGGGTCTCGGGGCTCTTGCCGTGGGAGCTGTTGTTCTGGCGAGTCACCAAGGCGGATTTCATGGAGTCAAGTTCGAGACATTCTTTGGCAGGCTGTTGTATGAGTTGGGAGTGCGTGGATCCAATGAACCGATGGCGATCCCAGAGAACGCTGAGATGGAGAATTTCACGATTCCGTTTCTCTCACCTCCAAATGTTGCCTGGCCCGACGAGTTTGTAGCGTTTTGGGAGAACACACGTGCCCAATTCGCCAACATAAAGCGTTCTCGTCATGGCAACAGCGTCGCTTTCACGGCTCATTCTGGTCTTCTCACGTGCGAGTGCAAAGACCAGAAAAAACAGGCGCTGAAGTCCGTCCTCAAAGCGATCCCGTCGACGACGAAGGTTCACTTGGTCGTGGTGAAACGTCTTCGGAAAGAATACTTTACTAGGACGTCGGAGTCGGCAAACGGGCTGGCCTATGTCCCTCTCGAATCGGTCACTGAGTCAAAGGTTGCAGCTTCTGCCGAGACGCCTGCGTCAAGCAAGACCAACAAACTTACTGAGTCCGCATCCGCCTTCCTGGAACGAATCAAACTGCAACATGCCAAGTTTTACCGCATTTCGAGACGGGCACGCGGCGGTTTGGAGGAGTTTCTTGAGCTCATGCAAGCGAGACGAGATCCGTCTCGTGATGAAATGAGCCGTTCAGCTGGTGGCAACATGGAAAGCGTCGGTGGTGCGGGCAAGACTATTCTTTTCATCGAAGTCGGAGACTGGAAGTACGGGAAATTCAAGAGTGCACCAGTCCAGACTGGGAAACAATGAAAATGATTGCTATGCGTCTGCAACATTTTGAGTTGAGGACTGGAGAGGCTCCCGTAGCGATAGGAATCCGTGATAAGACAGACTGCCATGGGACTTCGAGAGAAAGCAAATAACAATATTCTGGTTTAATTCTGGTTTACATACAAGTATCCGATTGTCAGCATGGCAGAGTCATAGCTGCTGCTTGGTTATGGTTTGCAATTGGTTGGAGTAGTCATACAAGTGAGGGATGTAAAGTAAGAACTTGTTTACAAGTATACCAACAATCGTTTTAACGCTGATTGAGCGTTCCATGGATGAAACTCAACCAGCAACATCATGGATTGGAAATGATCAACCCCTGCAAAGATGCAATCCTAATTCTTGGTATTACCAGGAAATATGCCCTTAGCAAGCAGAACTGCCCCATTCTGCAAGTTTCGAAGAAGCGATGGCAGACGTTGTGAGGACAGCTCAAGAGAGCCGCGCTGTGACGGTAAACTGTATCGTCGTTGGTATAGCTGGGCAGTCGGTTGGCATCAAGATCAAGTTAAATGCACAGGTGGACGACGTGAAAGAGCGAATTGTGGAGGCATACCCAGAACTGAAGAGCGTCGGTCGAGGCAAACTGCTACTCTTCCTGGCCAAGAAGGCGGACGGCACATGGCTGTCTGCTGATGACGCTTTTGAACAAGTTGAGAAGAGAATGGTAACTGGCGAGGTCCCTAACGAGATCAGCAACGTGATTGGTAACAACAACAATGTGCTCAATGCAAGAAAAACTATCGCAAAAGCCCTCGGAAATGCCATCCCCCCGCCAGAGCACTTGCACGTTTTGGTGAAAATCATCGGGACCGCACCAAGTACTGCTGTGTCGGAGCACAAGAACCTTGTGACAAGAAAGCGCGGTGCAGAAGCGATGACAGACGTCGAGATGGAAGATGCCGGGATGTCAGACGCAGTGATGGAAGACGCCGTGGTGGCAGCTCAAGTGAACCGTGTAAGGGTAAACTGTGTACGATGTATCGTCGTTGGCATCGGTGGGCAATCGGTCGGCATCGAGATCGAATCGAATGCAACGGTGGAAGAACTGAAAGTGGCAATAAAGGCGAGGCTAATAAAACGACTAAAGGACTTCGAACCAGACGATCTGCTGGTCTTCCTGGCCAAGAAGGCGGACGGCACGTGGCTGTCTGCTGATGACGCTTTCAAGAAAGTTAAGCGGAGAATGGTAACTGGCGAGGTCCCAGACGAGATCGGCGACATAATTACCGACGACCAGAAGTTGCTCAGTGGACAGGACACAATTGCGGAGGCCCTCGGTAGCACCTCTCTACCACCAAAGTACCTGCATTTTTTAGTGAAGCCCCCCTTGAAAAGATGGACCATTGACCCCAAGGAAAGTTCTGCTGTGACCGAGTACAAGCGCATTGCTGATCTTCTAAAGGAGTCGAAGGAGGTGAAAGCTGTGGTGAAGACTCTCAAAGATGTGGCTGAACGTGAGGAGCCGATGCCGTTTGTCGTACTGGAGAATTCTTCTGGCACTGGCAAGACGCAGATGGCGTTCAACCTGGAAGCCCAAGGAGATTTTGGCATGTTCTACCTGCCGTGCACCCCGTCCGAAGATTTACGTGACGGAGTGTACCAGACCTTCAAGTCGCGACAGAAAGCTTTCAACGAGTGCATTACAAGTGACATCGCGCTGATGAAAGGTAATGGTTCTGTTAGTGATTTCAGAAGAATCGCTGACACGAGACGATTAAAGGTGTACGCCTTCATCATCGCAGCGCTCAATGGTTCTCGAACGTTCATGGGGGACGCCTTCCTTGAAGACGTCATTGTCGTACGTAAACGAAGAAGCAAACCGATCGTCTTCTTTCTGGACGAGTTTCCTCGCCTGGAGAATGATATGGCTGGCGATGACCTCAAAGCGCGTAAAAAACTCGTTCGGTCGATGCTCAATGTGTTCCGCTTTCTCCGTCTGCCGCTTATCATAAGCGCTACGAATGGCACGGCACAGAACCTCTTTACGGTGGGCAATCATTCGCGACTGTCAGCAGAGCCAGTATCGTGGTGTATGGTGATTCCATCGCTACCGACGTTTTTTACCGCGAAGGGAAGCGCCACGTCAGTGTTTGAGTGGATTATTCAGCACAGCCGACCGCTTTTTGGAGTTCTGGCGCAGAAATATATGGACCAATTCCCGTACGACGACGGACAAGATCGGGTGGAGTACTTGACTGACATGATCAAAGCGCTGACGCCAGAATTCCGACGGTTGAAACGTACGAAACGTGAAATTGAGTTCGAAAAAGGTCAGCTCTATCTCTTCCTCGGAGTTAGCTATGACGTAGACGATGAGCGTTCCGGTCCATCTAGAGATACTGGAGTTGGAGATGAGAATCAGGTTGGAATGTCGGACGACGAAAGCGATGTAGATGATAGTTCAGACGATGACGAGAGTAAGGAATACTCCGACGAAGAAATGCCAGAAGCTAGGCGTGGACGTGTTGTAACCAGCAGCAAGGAGGTCGACTTGATCGATGATCATTACGGTCGCATGGAGGAGCAGGAGAATTTTGAACTCGAATTGGGAATAATAGGCTTGATGAAGAACGAAAGGAAGTGGAGGTGTCGATGCGTTTTCCCCCGGTTGGATGCCGATATACTCCTTTTTCTAACGATAATGGGGGATTATGAAGGTGATGAAGACGCTCCACAAGACTCCGCATACCTTCGCCAACTAGGTCTTCCCAACCACAAACGGAGTCCACTAAATCTTCCATTCCGGGAGAAGTTGAGGGACGTTTCCAGACTTATCTCCTGACTTCACGTGGCGTCGCAATGGAAGAACCAGTCGGACTACGATTCAGGATACAAACGACGGAATGGGTCTCGGGGTTCTTGCCGTGGGAGCCGTTGTTCTGGCCAGTCACCTAGGCGGATTTCATGGAGTCAAGTTCGAGACGTTCTTTGGTAGGCTGTTGTATGAGTTGGGAGTGCGTGGCTTCAATGAACCGATGGCGATCCCAGAGAACGCTGAGATGGAGAATTTCACGATTCCGTTCCTCTCACCTCCAAATGTTGCCTGGCCCGACGAGTTTGTAGCGTTTTGGGAGAACACACGTTGGGAGGTTTCGGAGGTAGCGGTTGCAGTATGCTGCAAAACTGCTTGCCAGACGAAGGCGTAGTTTCCCAATGATGTAGTGAGACCACCTAAAGATAGGCCAGAGGTCGAGAACGCTGCTGATCGAACTCAGTTGAGAAGTTTCTCGCAGCAGCTAACAACCTCCAAGGACAACCTTTCCGGACAAGTACGACAAGACACCTATGGCGCCAAACTATTTTTATCTCCGACCCGGCGCATTTAACCTCGTTGGGTTCGCTTACGGCAAGTCGGAGAGCGCGACAACGCGTGGGGCCAAGGTGAAGGTCAAGCTTGTACCAAGTGGTCGTTGGCTGGAAGAAGAAACACAGACAATTGAACTGACGCCGGATGAACTTGCCCCACGGGCTGTGTCTGTTGAGGAGGCTCTTGATGGTGCTGGAACGTTTGTAGGCAGCGCCATTTGTACGTCACGGGTTCGGTCAAGAGGTGCACGAGTTTGGGATTACGGCCTCGTAGTGGGCTACAAGTGGGAGCCGACCACACAACGGGGTTGGCTCGATGTCAACTTTGAAAATGAAGAGGCATCAGTTGTATACGCCCCCGGTTTTACTCAGGATGTCGCCGGAGGTCTACGCCTTACGTCCATGCAGCAACCAAAGCACCAGTCTCGTAATGGCGGCCGAAATGAAGAAGATGCACGAGGAGTTATACAAAATGTTCAATGGCCTCGACCAGACCGCTGTACGAGACTCTAAGACACTTCTTACCGCGGTGAAAGGGAAGGCCATTGACGAGTCCAAGGTCATCCCACTTCTCGATATTACCACCTTTGAGGTATCAGAAGTGACGGTTCGACACATTCTCGATTACGTGTTTTATAAAGAAGGTGGGCGTCCACATCCAACAGGTGAAAAATTCGGGGATACTATATTTGATATTGCTATTCCTGAAACCGCTGCAGAGCCGCCCAAGGATGTAGAAGAGGCTGAAGCGCTGAGTGATGGTCTTAGCGATTCCGAGGACGACGAGACTGTTTCGATTGCTGCAGAGGAACAACCCTCAGTCAGCAATCGGGATGCGAAACGCAGGCGACTAACACGGACAACTGCTCCAGCTCAACAGTCTTCACAAACTGCTAATGTGACCGCAACAGCACAGCTAGATGATGAGGTGAGCCAACTCATCTCCCTTCAACGTAGCGGTGGAGTCGGTACCGACGTTGATCAATCCATGGTGCGACGTGATGTGACTGTCCTTGATAAGAACCAATTTCAACCTACTGGAATGCAGACGTCAATTCATTTGGCTCTGGTTAACGGTAAGTACGAGCAAATGACAGCTCAACGTTTTGTGGAATTTGTTCAGATTCACTGGAGAAAGTATGGCTTTTTCCCACACCCTGCTGTTTTGCGCGCGCTGTTTGGCTGGGACTTCGGAACGAGAGGATTGTCAATTTTGCATTTCACCCGGGTGTCAGAGTCAGAGAAGAGGACTCGAGTGCGAGGAAACGACATGAGTAACTTCTCTCGGAAGAATACTCTGTCTGCAGCGCCAGTTCCTACAGACTTTTCGGCCATCGTTGGAGCGGTGGAGGTATTGTGTGCAATTGCACAGCAGTTCTATAAACCGGTCGTCTACGAAACGCTCATGGCTGCATTAAGGTTTCTCGGGGAACTTCGAGTTAGTGATCTCCCATCGTCACCTGAGGCATTAAGTGAAGTGGTCTCGTGGTTAGATGACCGATTGGAGCTTTTCCGCCTGCTTATAACTGAAGAAAATTGGCCCGAGTTAGATCAAGTCAAGTCTCATTTCAACTCGGCTCATGAGTCATTCGTCCGCGTGCATCAAATTATCCTGCGCCAGGATATTATTGCTGCTGTGAAGGTAGTCAACGGGAACACTAGTCGGCAGGGCAATCAAACGAAAACCGGCTCCGAGAGACGCGTCATCATCCCTCCTGAAGTTCGTCAGGCATTGCCCAAACAAGGGAAGAAACCCATCTGCGTGCGTTTCTTATCTGCACAAGGGTGCCGTGGTAAGAATGGCAATTGTGTCATCAAGAATCTCTGTCACTTCAAACCTGCCACGGTACCAGATATTGTCCGAGAATTTATCGACAAAAATTACGGAGGTCTATCGGAAGATCTACTGTGAAGGTGCCTGGACGTGAACAGCGGTTCAGACACGACCAAGGCGCCGGACCGATCATCGCTAGAAAATAAATCGCTGAAAATATCGAGTATTGGACCGCTTGTTAGGCCCAAGCCTTCAAGCCCGTCCATTTCAGGACCGGAGGATCGATTCGTATCGATGAGCCCGTCCACCATTGGGCCGCTCGACCGGCTCAAGCCGGCGAGCTCGTCCACCCATCAGTCACTCAATAGGCCCACGCCTTTGAGTCAATGCGAATTGATGAATCTGTCTTCATCTAGTAGATTTATACGGAAACAATGGCAACGACTGGAGAAAACTACGCTTGCTCGACAACGACTGGCATCCGCTCACAGGGAGGTCGCTGAACTTGCACTTCATCAGGCTCTTCGACGCCACGGCCTCGAGCCTCCAGTGCCCATGCCGTCCTCAGATATTCACGACGGATCTGTAGTCAATTTATTGGATAGAAACAAGCAGGCTGTATACAGTGAATTCATCCGTCGAGCAGGTATTCAGCTACCTGAGCTGGTGCGTTTATTAAGAGGTGAATCAGAGCAAGATCCACGGCCGAACAAAGCCTTGGAGGAGCCACGCGGGGTACCACATTGGGACAATTATCGCTATCGTTCACGATGGAGGCAAATTATCCAGAACGGTGTTACACCAGAGTGGAAATCATCTTTCGTTAGTCAAGTCACTGCACCACCAAATCATGGCTCTGCAGCTCGAGCACTGAATGTCATCATTAAACAGTTGCGTGCTGGTCAGGAATCTAACCGATACCTGATCCTTGATATCGATTTACTACCCCAGCTGCACGGTGTAACTTGTAGCCCATTTGGAGCAGTGCCTAAAGGTGAGGCAGACCTGGAGGACGACGCCAGAATTATTCATGACCTCTCTTTTCCACCTGGCGAGTCCGTGAACGACAATACTGTTTCCGAGTCGGAGGTTGAAGTTTGCTACGATGGCCCAAACGCTCTGGCCAACCGAGTATTAGACGTTGCCGATGCATTTCCCTCGCTACAACGAATGATGACGGGGGATGTCAATGGCGCATTTAGGAATATCCCTGTGGCAGCCGATCACGTAGGGCGTTTCGCTGGCACATTTCCGGAGCTTGGTATATTAGTTATCGATTTGTGCTGTCCATTCGGCTGGAAGAATTCGCCTGTATCATATTGGATAGCCGGAGAAGCTATTAGTCATTTATATTCTAGTGCAGCACCGACATGGGCTTTGCAACCGGCCAGGGCAAAAGGAAACTTTGACGCAAAGACGTGGTGCGATGACCACATTGCCATCGAGCCCGATGTTGGTACAAGATTAGCAGAGGCTCAAATCGCACTTCGCTCGGCTATGGTTACGGTTTTGGGACCTGAAGCGTGTAATGAGAAGAAGTTCTCAACCTGGTTCGAGAAAGGTCGAGCTTTGGGTTTGGATTGGGATCTTCCCGCGAAAACAGTATCAATACCGCCAGCTAAAGTCTCAAAAACACTACGCCGGCTTCACGACATGATACAACGTGAGAGAACGACAAGAACGGGGTTACTAAAGCTACTGGGCAGCTTACGCCATATTGTCACATGCATTAGATCGGCAGCACCATTTTTCCAGCGGGTTGCTACGCTTGCACGTAGTGCTCCTAGATTCGGGTCGGTCCCAGTGTCGGCTGAAGCGAAGGATGATTTACGGTGGTTTGAGTTGATTGTACGAGTTGGCGAACTACACTCCATTCCGTTAGCTCGCTTCACCCGACGCCACAATCCGAATTTCCACATTCACATGGATGCCAGCGATCAAGGTCTCTGTGCTCTGTTCCCGGCACATCGACAGTACTTGCAGGTGCAGTTCACTACTGAGGAGCTCGAGTTAATCCAGCTCTGCAATGACGCGGAGGATAACACGTTCTATATCAACGTTCGTGAACTGATGAGCGCTGTTTTCGCCTCTCTTGTTTGGGGTCACCTGTGGAAGCTCGCACCAGAAGAAGGCGATTCTCATGTACGCTTCTGGATTGATAACATTTCGGCAGTCGCATGGAGTACCGGCATTTACTTGTCATAAGGGCCGTTTTGTCATAAGGGCCGCACTATTTAAGCCAATCAAATCATCGTGCTTTGGATAGTACATTTTTGTTTTGTCATAAGGGCACCTATTACAGTACCAAATGATTTAAGTACGAAATGAGTATGGCTGGTTCCAAGACTTCAGACTTCATTTCGCTCCAGGGTGGGTCGAACACGACTAGGAGGAACCGGCCGAAAACCGAAACCTTATGCTCGGACAGCGTACTCTTACTCAGATAAGTTACGGGCGATCAAGCTCTTTGATGCATTTGGTGATGTTGATAAAACTATTGATGCATGTTTTGATAAAGAGATTGACACTTGTGAGCGAAAAGAAGGAAGAAACTTGTTCGAAGGTGGATTAGAGAACGTCAAGGCATCGAATGCATGTGTTCAAAAGGGAAATATTACACACAGAGCAGCACCACGAGAAGCACGCAGCGCCAGCTAGCTCCCTGTCAATGCGCTGCAGCCATCGCTCCAGCGCCGCCTCATACCTCTTAAAGCCAACAAACAGTGACAGCACACAAACAATATTAGACACACAGCAGCACCACGAGAAGCACGCAGCACCACGAGAAGCACGCAGCACCGACCACACGTACCCAGGTAGCTCCCTGTCAATGCACGCCGCCCCACGTAGCGTGGGGGCTGCAGCGCAGCCGTCACTCCAGCGCTGTCTGGGAGTCCACTCGCTGGTACGTCTGATACAGTTGACATCCTGTTAAGTACGAGCATTTTGATCGTTTGACAATCCTTTCAAATCTTGTCGTACCCTAATCACACGTGCATTTGGGGGTGCCCTTATGACAAGTAAATGCCGGTAATCACAAGGCGAGTCGTAACAGATTTGCTCAAATGCTGCTTCGAATCCTTGGGATTTCTGAGATTCAACACGGTTTCTATTCAACAGCCTCTCACGTTGCTGGTGTGGATAACCAGATGGCAGATGCAGGCAGCAGGGTGTGGAAATCGCCTTCGATGGCTATACTATTTGCTAACTTATGTTCTGGGTGGCAACAGGTGCAAATCCCGAGCGGCTCTCGAAATCTCTCGCGTCTTTGGGAGCACTATTGCGAGCAGGTGCACTCGCTCAGACTTCAAGGAAACATTACTCGCGCGCTTGGAGTCAATGGAATGCGTGGTGCAGCATGATGCGTTACAGTCCATGGCTTACGGCGACAGACACTAACAGGAACGCCGAGCAACTCGGCGCTTTTGCGGTTTACCTTTGGAAGTACGGTATGAATCGCAAACAGAAGGGCAATACATATTCGACGATATGCGCAAAATTGTGCGCAGTTCGATGGTTCCATCGCAATACTGCAGGGTACGACCCAGGCGTCAACGCCAGCCATGCCATCTTGCTTAGGGGTATTCGGCGGTTTACCGATCCTGTAGTGAAGCAGCAGCCCCTGTCTGCGCGGCTGCTCCGAGTGATATTTCATGACGTCAATCTTGCACTGCCGCGCGACCAGCTTTTGTGGGGTGGTCTACTGCTGGGATATTTCTTTCTGCTCAGGCGGTCTGAGTATTTATTTATCGGAAAAAGGGTTCATAGTTATATCTTGCGACTGTCGGATATACGATTCTTCGATACGCGCGAAAATGAAGTACCCCCAAAACGAGCCAAGGTGGTGGGTATTACACTTCATGGCGCGAAAAATAATCAGTTTGGACGTGAGGAAGTCCGGTACCACTACAAGTCCAAAGATCGACTCCTTTGTCCGGTTAGAGCGGCTCGGTGGATCTACAAGGCGGCAACAATATTTGCTACAAGACCAGAAGATCCGGCTCTATCAATGCGGAATGGAGGAATTACGTCGGATGCACTATCGTCGCTGATAAAGAGAGCGGTTTCAAGAAGCGGCCTCGACCCGGCAAGATACTCAACGCACTCTGTACGTATAGGTGGTGCTACGGCCCTGCTCAATTCGGGGGCGGACCGACTTGTTATCAAAGTGATGGGAAGGTGGTTGTCTAACGCCTTCGAGGAATATCCTGTGCTGACCGCGACAGGATCAGCAAAACTCTCTCAGCACATGTGCTAAGACGGGACTCCCCCCAGTGCGTTGAACGGAGGAAGCGCGACAGGCGGCAATTCATTGTGGGGCGACCGCCACGCCACGCCCTTGTGTGGCAGAATGAATATCATTTGCCCCAACGTATCATTGCTGGAAATGGGAGGTTTCGGAGGTAGCGGTTGCAGTATGCTGCAAAACTGCTTGCCAGACGAAGGCGTAGTTTCCCAATGATGTAGTGAGACCACCTAAAGATAGGCCAGAGGTCGAGAACGCTGCTGATCGAACTCAGTTGAGAAGTTTCTCGCAGCAGCTAACCCGCCACGCCACGCCCTTGTGTGGCAGAATGAATATCATTTGCCCCAACGTATCATTGCTGGAAATGACCTTTTTCGAACTCAATTTCACGTTTCGTACGTTTCAACCGTCGGAATTCTGGCGTCAGCGCTTTGATCATGTCAGTCAAGTACTCCACCCGATCTTGTCCGTCGTCGTACGGGAATTGGTCCATATATTTCTGCGCCAGAACTCCAAAAAGCGGTCGGCTGTGCTGAATAATCCACTCAAACACTGACGTGGCGCTTCCCTTTGCGGTAAAAAACTTTGGTAGCGATGGAATCACCATACACCACGATACTGGACCTGATGACGGTCGCGAATACCCACTCACAGTAAAGAGGTTCTGTGCCGTGCCATTCGTAGCGCTTATGATCAGCGGCAGACGGAGAAAGCGGAACACATTGAGCATCGACCGAACGAGTTTCTTACGCGCTTTGAGGTCATCGCCAGCCATATCCTTCCCCAGGCGCGGAAACTCATCCAGAAAGAAAATCATCGGCTTTTCTTCTTCTCTTTTATCACGTACTGCTTTGACGTCTTCAAAGAAAGCGTCCCCCATGAACGTGTTAGCACCACGGAGCGCTGCGATGATGAAAGCGTACACATTCAATCGCTTCTTGTTACTGACTTCCGCGAAGTCACTAACAGAACCCTCACCTTCTATAAACGCGATGTCACTCTCAAGGCACTCGTTGAAAGCTTTCTGTCGCGACTTGAAGGCCTGGTACACTTCCTCACGTAAATCTTCGGACGGGGTGCACGGCAGGTAGAATACGTCAAAATCTCCTTGGGCTTCCAAGTTGAACGCCATCTGCGTCTTGCCAGTGCCTGAAGAACTCTCCAGTACGACAAACGGCCTCGGCTCTTCACGTTTTCTCACATCTTCGAGAGTCTTCACCACAGCTTTCACCTCCTTCGACTCCTTTAGAAGATCAGCAATGCGCTTGTACTCGGTCACAGCAGAACTTTCCTTGGGGTGAATGATCCATCTTTTCAAGGGGGGCTTCACTAAAAAGTGCAGGTACTTTGGTGGTAGAGAGGTGCTACCGAGGGCCTCCGCAATTGTGCCCTCTCCATTGAACAACTTGTGGTCGTCGGTAATTATGTCGCCGATCTCGTCTGGGACCTCGCCAGTTACCATTCTCCGCTTAACTTTCTTGAAAGCGTCATCAGTAGACAGCCACGTGCCATCCGCCTTCTTGGCCAGGAAGAGCTGCAGGTCACCTATACCAACGCCTTTCAGTGTTGGGTACGTCTCCAGAATTTTCTTTTTCAAGCGTGTCAGTGTTGCACTCAACGTGATGTCGATACCGACTGACTGCCCAGCTATTCCAACGGCGATACAATATACCTCCACATCATCTGGAACTTCCATCGCGGCGTCTTCCATCTTGACGTCTGCCATCGCTTCTGCACCGCGCTTTCTTGTCACTAGGTTCTTGTGCTCCGGCACAGCAGTACTTGGTGCGGCCCCGATGATTTTCACCAACACGTGCAAGTGCCCTGGCGGGAGAATGGCGTTTCCGAGAGCCTCGGCGATCGTTTTCAACGGTCGGAGCCTCATGTTTTTGTTGCTAAGTATGCTCTCGATCTCGTCAGGGACTGAACCATTTTCCATTACCTGCTCAATTTCTTCAAAAGCGTCAGCAGCAGACAGCCATGTGCCGTCCGCCTTCTTGGCCAGGAAGAGCAGCAGCTTGCCTCGACCGACGCTCTTCAGTTCTGGGTATGCCTCCACAATTCGCTCTTTCACGTCGTCCACCAGTGCATTTAACTTGATCTTGATGCCAACCGACTGCCCAGCTATGCCAACGACGATACAGTTCACCGTCACAGCGCGGCTCTCTTGAGCTGTCCTCACAACATTTGCCATCGCTTCTTCGAAACTTGCAGAATGGGGCAGTTCTGCTTGCTAGGAGCATTTTCCCTGGTAATACCAAGAATTAGGATTGCATCTTTGCAGGGGTTGATCATTTCCAATCCATGATGTTGCTGGTTGAGTTTCATCCACGAAACGTTCAATCAGCGTTAAAACGATTGTTGGTATACTTGTAAACAAGTTCTTACTTCACATCCCTCACTTTTATGACTACTCCAACCAATTGCAAACCATAACCAAGCAGTAGTCTGCCATGCTGACAATCGGATACATTTATGTAAACCAGAATTAAACCAGAATATTGTTATTTGCTTTCTCTCGAAGTCCCATGGCAGTCTTATCGCGGATTCCTATCGCTACGGGAGCCTCTCTAGTCCCCTCAACCAAACATGTTACAGACGCATAGCAATCATTTTCATTGTTTCCCAGTCTGGACTGGTGCACTCTTGAATTTCCCGTACTTCCAGTCTCCGACTTCGATGAAAAGAATAGTCTTGCCCGCACCACCGACGCTTTCCATGTTGCCACCAGCTGAACGGCTCATTTCATCACGAGACGGATCTCGTCTCGCTTGCATGAGCTCAAGAAACTCCTCCAAACCGCCGCGTGCCCGTCTCGAAATGCGGTAAAACTTGGCATGTTGCAGTTTGATTCGTTCCAGGAAGGCGGATGCGGACTCAGTAAGTTTGTTGGTCTTGCTTGACGCAGACGTCTCGGCAGAAGCTGCAACCTTTGACTCAGTGACCGATTCGAGAGGGACATAGGCCAGCCCGTTTGCCGACTCCGACGTCCTAGTAAAGTATTCTTTCCGAAGACGTTTTACCACGACCAAGTGAACCTTCGTCGTCGACGGGATCGCTTTGAGTACGGACTTCAGCGCCTTCCAAGTGAGTTTTTTCTGGTCTTTGCACTCGCACGTGAGAAGACCAGAATGGGCCGTGAAAGCGACGCTGTTGCCATGACGAGAACGCTCCATATTGGCGAATTGAGCACGTGTGTTCTCCCAAAACGCTACAAACTCGTCGGGCCACGCAACATTTGGAGGTGAGAGGAACGGAATCGTGAAACTCTCCATCTCAGCGTTCTCTGGGATCGCCATCGGTTCATTGAAGCCACGCACTCCCAACTCATACAACAGCCTGCCAAAGAATGTCTCGAACTTGACTCCATGAAATCCGCCTTGGTGACTGGCCAGAACAACGGCTCCCACGGCAAGAGCCCCGAGACCCATTCCGTCGTTTGTATCCTGAATTGTAGTTCGACTGGTTCTTCCATTGCGACGCCACGTGAAATCAGGAGATAGTCTGGAAACGTCCCTCAACTTCTCCCGGAATGGAAGATTTAGTGGACTTTGGGAAGACCTAGTTGGCGTAGGTATGCGGAGTCTTGTGGAGCGTCCTCATCACCTTCATAATCCCCCATCATCGTTAGAAAAAGGAGTATATCGGCATCCAACCGGGGGAAAACGCATCGACACCTCCACTTCCTTTCGTTCTTCATCAAGCCTAGTATTCCCAATTCGAGTTCAAAATTCTCCTGCTCCTCCATGCGACCGTAATGACCATCGATCAAGTCGACCTCCTTGCTGTTGGTTACAACACGTCCACGCCTAGCTTCTGGCATTTCTTCGTCGGAGTATTCCTTACTCTCGTCATCGTCTGAACTATCATCTACATCGCTTTCGTCGTCCGACATTCCAACCTGATTCTCATCTCCAACTCCAGTATCTCTAGATGGACCGGAACGCTCATCGTCTACGTCATAGCTAACTCCGAGGAAGAGATAGAGCTGACCTTTTTCGAACTCAATTTCACGTTTCGTACGTTTCAACCGTCGGAATTCTGGCGTCAGCGCTTTGATCATGTCAGTCAAGTACTCCACCCGATCTTGTCCGTCGTCGTACGGGAATTGGTCCATATATTTCTGCGCCAGAACTCCAAAAAGCGGTCGGCTGTGCTGAATAATCCACTCAAACACTGACGTGGCGCTTCCCTTTGCGGTAAAAAACTTTGGTAGCGATGGAATCACCATACACCACGATACTGGACCTGATGACGGTCGCGAATACCCACTCACAGTAAAGAGGTTCTGTGCCGTGCCATTCGTAGCGCTTATGATCAGCGGCAGACGGAGAAAGCGGAACACATTGAGCATCGACCGAACGAGTTTCTTACGCGCTTTGAGGTCATCGCCAGCCATATCCTTCCCCAGGCGCGGAAACTCATCCAGAAAGAAAATCATCGGCTTTTCTTCATCTCTTTTATCACGTACTGCTTTGACGTCTTCAAAGAAAGCGTCCCCCATGAACGTGTTAGCACCACGGAGCGCTGCGATGATGAAAGCGTACACATTCAATCGCTTCTTGTTACTGACTTCCGCGAAGTCACTAACAGAACCCTCACCTTCTATAAACGCGATGTCACTCTCAAGGCACTCGTTGAAAGCTTTCTGTCGCGACTTGAAGGCCTGGTACACTTCCTCACGTAAATCTTCGGACGGGGTGCACGGCAGGTAGAACATGTCAAAATCTCCTTGGGCTTCCAAGTTCAACGCCATCTGCGTCTTGCCAGTGCCAGAAGAATTCTCCAGTACGACAAACGGCATCGGCTCCTCACGTTCAGCCACATCTTTGAGAGTCTTCACCACAGCTTTCACCTCCTTCGACTCCTTTAGAAGATCAGCAATGCGCTTGTACTCGGTCACAGCAGAACTTTCCTTGGGGTGAATGATCCATCTTTTCAAGGGGGGCTTCACTAAAAAGTGCAGGTACTTTGGTGGTAGAGAGGTGCTACCGAGGGCCTCCGCAATTGTGCCCTCTCCACTGAACAACTTGTGGTCGTCGTTAAGTATGTCGCCGATCTCGTCTGGGACCTCGCCAGTTACCATTCTCCGCTCAATTTTCTTGAAAGCGTCATCAGCAGACAGCCACGTGCCGTCCGCCTTCTTGGCCAGGAAGAGCAGCAGATTGGCTCGACCGACGCTCTTCAGTTCTGGGTACGCCCCCACAATTCGCTCTTTCAGTTCTTCCACCGTTGCATTCGATTTGATCTTGATGCTGACCGATTGCCCACCGATGCCAACGACGATACATCGTACGTTTACCCTTACACGGTTCACTTGAGCTGCCATCACGGTGTCTTCCATCACTACGTCTGACATCCCGGCATCTTCCATCTCGACGTCTGCCATCGCTTCTGCACCGCGCTTTCTTGTCACAAGGTTCTTGTGCTCCGGCACAGCAGTACTTGGTGCGGCCCCGATGATTTTCACCAACACGTGCAAGTGCCCTGGCGGGAGGATGGCGTTTCCGAGGGCCTCAGCGATCGTTTTCAATGGTTGGAGCTTCATCTTTTCGTTGTTAAGTATGCTCTCGATCTCGTCAGGGACTGAACCATTTTCCACTCTCTTCTCAATTTCTTCAAAAGCGTCAGCAGCAGACAGCCACGCACCGTCCGCCTTCTTGGCCAGGAAGAGCAGCAGCTTGCCTCGACCGACGCTCTTCAGTTCTGGGTATGCCTCCACAATTCGCTCTTTCACGTCGTCCACCAGTGCATTTAACTTGATCTTGATGCCAACCGACTGCCCAGCTATGCCAACGACGATACAGTTCACCGTCACAGCGCGGCTCTCTTGAGCTGTCCTCACAACATTTGCCATCGCTTCTTCGAAACTTGCAGAATGGGGCAGTTCTGCTTGCTAGGAGCATTTTCCCTGGTAATACCAAGAATTAGGATTGCATCTTTGCAGGGGTTGATCATTTCCAATCCATGATGTTGCTGGTTGAGTTTCATCCACGAAACGTTCAATCAGCGTTAAAACGATTGTTGGTATACTTGTAAACAAGTTCTTACTTCACATCCCTCACTTTTATGACTACTCCAACCAATTGCAAACCATAACCAAGCAGTAGTCTGCCATGCTGACAATCGGATACATTTATGTAAACCAGAATTAAACCAGAATATTGTTATTTGCTTTCTCTCGAAGTCCCATGGCAGTCTTATCGCGGATTCCTATCGCTACGGGAGCCTCTCTAGTCCCCTCAACCAAACATGTTACAGACGCATAGCAATCATTTTCATTGTTTCCCAGTCTGGACTGGTGCACTCTTGAATTTCCCGTACTTCCAGTCTCCGACTTCGATGAAAAGAATAGTCTTGCCCGCACCACCGACGCTTTCCATGTTGCCACCAGCTGAACGGCTCATTTCATCACGAGACGGATCTCGTCTCGCTTGCATGAGCTCAAGAAACTCCTCCAAACCGCCGCGTGCCCGTCTCGAAATGCGGTAAAACTTGGCATGTTGCAGTTTGATTCGTTCCAGGAAGGCGGATGCGGACTCAGTAAGTTTGTTGGTCTTGCTTGACGCAGGCGTCTCGGCAGAAGCTGCAACCTTTGACTCAGTGACCGATTCGAGAGGGACATAGGCCAGCCCGTTTGCCGACTCCGACGTCCTAGTAAAGTATTCTTTCCGAAGACGTTTCACCACGACCAAGTGAACCTTCGTCGTCGACGGGATCGCTTTGAGTACGGACTTCAGCGCCTTCCAAGTGAGTTTTTTCTGGTCTTTGCACTCGCACGTGAGAAGACCAGAATGGGCCGTGAAAGCGACGCTGTTGCCATGACGAGAACGCTCCATATTGGCGAATTGAGCACGTGTGTTCTCCCAAAACGCTACAAACTCGTCGGGCCACGCAACATTTGGAGGTGAGAGAAACGGAATCGTGAAATTCTCCATCTCGGTCTCTGGGATTGCCATCGGTTCATTGAAGCCACGCACTCCCAACTCATACAGCAGCCTGCCAAAGAACGTCTCGAACTTGACTCCATGAAATCCGCCTTGGTGACTGGCCAGAACAACAGCTCCCACGGCAAGAGCCCCGAGACCCATTCCGTCGTTTGTATCCTGAATTGTAGTCCGACTGGTTCTTCCATTTCGACGCCACGTGAAATCACGAGATAGTCTGGAAACGTCCCTCAACTTCTCCCGGAATGGAAGATCTAGTGGACTCCGTTTGTGGTTGGGAAGACCTAGTTGGCGTAGGTATGCGGAGTCTTGTGGAGCGTCGGCGTCTTCATCACCTTCATAATCCCCCATCATCGTTAGAAAAAGGAGTATATCGGCATCCAACCGGGGGAAAACGTATCGACACCTCCACTTCCTTTCGTTCTTCATCAAGCCTAGTATTCCCAATTTGAGTTCAAAAATCTCCTGCTCCTCCATGCGACCGTAATGATCATCGATCAAGTCGACCTCCTTGCTGCTGTTTACAACACGTCCACACCTAGCTTCTGGCATTTCTTCGTCAGAGTATTCCTTACTCTCGTCATCCTCATCGTCTGAAATATCATCTTCATCGCTCTCGTCGTCCGACATTCCAACCTGATTCTCATCTTCAACTCCAGTATCTCTAGATGGACCGGAACGCTCATCGTCTACGTCATAGCTAACTCCGAGGAAGAGATAAAGCTGACCTTTTTCAAAGTCAATTTCACGTTTCGTACGTTTCAACCGTCGGAATTCTGGCGTCAGCGCTTTGATCATGTCAGTCAAGTACTCCACCCGATCTTGTCCGTCGTCGTACGGGAATTGGTCCATATATTTCTGCGCCAGAACTCCAAAAAGCGGTCGGCTGTGCTGAATAATCCACTCAAACACTGACGTGGCGCTTCCCTTTGCGGTAAAAAACTTTGGTAGCGATGGAATCACCATACACCACGATACTGGACCTGATGACGGTCGCGAATACCCACTCACAGTAAAGAGGTTCTGTGCCGTGCCATTCGTAGCGCTTATGATCAGCGGCAGACGGAGAAAGCGGAACACATTGAGCATCGACCGAACGAGTTTCTTACGCGCTTTGAGGTCATCGCCAGCCATATCCTTCCCCAGGCGCGGAAACTCGTCCAGAAAGAAGACGATCGGTTTGCTTCTTCGTTTACGTACGACAATGACGTCTTCGAGGAAAGCGTCCCCCATGAACGTTCGAGAACCATTGAGCGCTGCGATGATGAAGGCGTACACCTTTAATCGTCTCGTGTCAGCGATTCTTCTGAAATCACTAACAGAACCATTACCTTTCATCAGCGCGATGTCACTTGTAATGCACTCGTTGAAAGCTTTCTGTCGCGACTTGAAGGTCTGGTACACTTCATCACGTAAATCTTCGGACGGGGTGCACGGCAGGTAGAACATGCCAAAATCTCCTTGGGCTTCCAGGTTGAACGCCATCTGCGTCTTGCCAGTGCCAGAAGAATTCTCCAGTACGACAAACGGCATCGGGTCCTCACGTTCAGCCACATCTTTGAGAGTCTTCACCACAGCTTTCACCTCCTTCGACTCCTTTAGAAGATCAGCAATGCGCTTGTACTCGGTCACAGCAGAACTTTCCTTGGGGTCAATGGTCCATCTTTTCAAGGGGGGCTTCACTAAAAAATGCAGGTACTTTGGTGGTAGAGAGGTGCTACCGAGGGCCTCCGCAATTGTGTCCTGTCCACTGAGCAAATCCTGGTCGTCGTTAATTATGTCGCCGATCTCGTCTGGGACCTCGCCAGTTACCATTCTCCGCTTAACTTTCTTGAAAGCGTCATCAGCAGACAGCCACGTGCCGTCCGCCTTCTTGGCCAGGAAGACCAGCAGATCGTCTGGTTCGAAGTCCTTTAGTCGTTTTTTTAGCGTCGCCTTTATTGCCACTTTCAGTTCTTCCACCGTTGCATTCGATTCGATCTCGATGCCGACCGATTGCCCACCGATGCCAACGACGATACATCGTACACAGTTTACCCTTACACGGTTCACTTGAGCTGCCACCACGGCGTCTTCCATCACTGCGTCTGACATCCCGGCATCTTCCATCTCGACGTCTGCCATCGCTTCTGCACCGCGCTTTCTTGTCACAAGGTTCTTGTGCTCCGACACAGCAGTACTTGGTGCGGCCCCGATGATTTTCACCAACACGTGCAAGTGCTCTGGCGGGGGGATGGCATTTCCGAGGGCTTTTGCGATAGTTTTTCTTGCATTGAGCACATTGTTGTTGTTACCAATCACGTTGCTGATCTCGTTAGGGACCTCGCCAGTTACCATTCTCTTCTCAACTTGTTCAAAAGCGTCATCAGCAGACAGCCATGTGCCGTCCGCCTTCTTGGCCAGGAAGAGTAGCAGTTTGCCTCGACCGACGCTCTTCAGTTCTGGGTACGCCTCCACAATTCGCTCTTTCACGTCGTCCACCAGTGCATTTAACTTGATCTTGATGCCAACCGACTGCCCAGCTATGCCAACGACGATACAGTTTAGCGTCACAGCGCGGCTCTCTTGAGCTGTCATCACAACGTCTGCCATCGCTTCTTCGAAACTTGCAGAATGGGGCAGTTCTGCTTGCTAGGAGTATTTTCCCTGGTAATACCAAGAATTAGGATTGCATCTTTGCAGGGGTTGATCATTTCCCATCCATGATGTTGCTGGTTGAGTTTCATCGATGGAACGTTCAATCAGCGTTAAAACGACTGTTTGTATACATGTATACAAGTTCTTACTTTACATCCCTCACTTTTATGACTACTCCAACCAATTGCAAACCATAACCAAGCAGCAGCTACCATGACTGAAGCAGCCGCTGTTGCCGCGCCAGCTACGCCCGTGGAGACGGCGGACGTGCCGCCCAACCACACGATCTATTTAAACAACCTGAATGACAAGATCAAGACTGACCGCATGAAGGCCACGCTCTACGCGACGCTTTCCCAGCACGGCAAGATCCTGGAGATCGTCATGGGCCGTGCGCGACGGCTGCGAGGTCAGGCTTGGGTCACGTTTAATGACATCCCGAGCGCATCCAATGCGTTGCGTTCGGTAAACGGATCGACGCTGTTCGACAAGCCTGTAGCCATCCACTTCGCCAAGGAGAAGGCCGACGTCATCGCAAGACGCGAAGGCACCTTCGTCCCACGCGAGAAGCGGAAGCGCGAGCCCAAGCAGACGCCCGTACAGACGGCCAAGAAACAGGCAGGAGAGAATGGGAAGGCAGCTCCGGCTTCGAGAGCACCACCTGCGCCGGCACAGAACGTACCTAACAAGATTCTGTTCCTTCAGGAGCTGCCGGAATCGTGTAACCAGGAGATGCTGAGCGTGCTGTTCAAGCAATATCAAGGCTTCAACAAGGTCTCTTCGGTTTTAAGCTCACAGACGTCCTCAAGGTCTTTCTCGCGAAGAAGTATGCTAACAATCGGATATAAACCAGAAGCAAACCAGAATATTGTTACTTGCTTTCTCTCGAAGTCCCATGCAGTCTTATCACGGATTCCTATCGCTACGGCAGCCTCTCCATCCCCTCAACCCAACATGTTACAGACGCATAGAAATCACTTTCATTGTTTTCCACTCTGGACTGGTGCACCCTTGAATTCCCCGTACCTCCAGTCCCCGACTTCGATGAAAAGAATAGTCTTGCCCGCACCACCGTCGCTTTCCATGTTGCCACCAGCTGAACGGCTCATTTCATCACGAGACGGATCTCGTCTCGCTTGCATGAGCTCAGGAAACTCCTCCAAACTGCTGCCTGCCCGTCTCGAAATGCGGTAAAACTTGGCATGTTGCAGTTTGATTCGTTCCAAGAAGGCGGATGCGGACTCCGTAGGTTTGTTGGTCTTGCTTGACGCAGGCGTCTCTGCAGAAGCTGCTTCCTTTGACTCAGTGACCGATTCGAGAGGGACGTTTGCCGACTCCGACGTCCTAGTAAAGTATTCTTTCCGAAGACGTTTCACTACGACCAAGTGAACCTTCGTCGTCGACGGGATTGCTTTGAGGACGGACTTCAGCGCCTTCCAAGTGAGTTTTTTGTGATCTTTGCTCTCGCCTGTGAGAAGACCAGAATGGGCCGTGAAAGCGACCCTGTTGCCATGACGAGAACGCTCCATATTGGCGAATTGAGCACGTGTGTTCTCCCAAAACGCTACAAACTCGTCGGGCCACGCAACATTTGGAGGTGAGAGAAACGGAATCGTGAAATTCTCCATCTCGGTCTCTGGGATTGCCATCGGTTCATTGAAGCCACGCACTCCCAACTCATACAGCAGCCTGCCAAAGAACGTCTCGAACTTGACTCCATGAAATCCGCCTTGGTGACTGGCCAGAACAACAGCTCCCACGGCAAGAGCCCCGAGACCCATTCCGTCGTTTGTATCCTGAATTGTAGTCCGACTGGTTCTTCCATTTCGACGCCACGTGAAATCACGAGATAGTCTGGAAACGTCCCTCAACTTCTCCCGGAATGGAAGATCTAGTGGACTCCGTTTGTGGTTGGGAAGACCTAGTTGGCGTAGGTATGCGGAGTCTTGTGGAGCGTCGGCGTCTTCATCACCTTCATAATCCCCCATCATCGTTAGAAAAAGGAGTATATCGGCATCCAACCGGGGGAAAACGTATCGACACCTCCACTTCCTTTCGTTCTTCATCAAGCCTAGTATTCCCAATTTGAGTTCAAAAATCTCCTGCTCCTCCATGCGACCGTAATGATCATCGATCAAGTCGACCTCCTTGCTGCTGTTTACAACACGTCCACACCTAGCTTCTGGCATTTCTTCGTCAGAGTATTCCTTACTCTCGTCATCCTCATCGTCTGAAATATCATCTTCATCGCTCTCGTCGTCCGACATTCCAACCTGATTCTCATCTTCAACTCCAGTATCTCTAGATGGACCGGAACGCTCATCGTCTACGTCATAGCTAACTCCGAGGAAGAGATAAAGCTGACCTTTTTCAAAGTCAATTTCACGTTTCGTACGTTTCAACCGTCGGAATTCTGGGGTCAGCGCTTTGATCATGTCAGTCAAATACTTCAACTGGTCTTGTCCGTCGTCGTACGGGAATTGGTCCATATATTTCTGCGCCAGAACTCCAAAACGCGGTCGGCTGTGCTGAATAATCCACTCAAACACTGACGTGGCGCTTCCCTTTGCGGTAAAAAACTTTGGTAGCGATGGAATCACCATACACCACGATACTGGACCTGATGACGGTCGCGAATACCCACTCACAGTAAAAAGGTTCTGTGCCGTGCTATTCGTAGCGCTTATGATAAGCGGCAGACGGAGAAAGCGAAAAACATTGAGCATCGACCGAACGAGTTTTTTACGCGCTTTGAGGTCATCGCCAGCCATATCCTTCCCCAGGCGCGGAAACTCGTCCAGAAAGAAGACGATCGGTTTGCTTCTTCGTTTACGTACGACAATGACGTCTTCGAGGAAAGCGTCCCCCATGAACGTTCGAGAACCATTGAGCGCTGCGATGATGAAGGCGTACACCTTTAATCGTCTCGTGTCAGCGATTCTTCTGAAATCACTAACAGAACCATTACCTTTCATCAGCGCGATGTCACTTGTAATGCACTCGTTGAAAGCTTTCTGTCGCGACTTGAAGGTCTGGTACACTTCATCACGTAAATCTTCGGACGGGGTGCACGGCAGGTAGAACATGCCAAAATCTCCTTGGGCTTCCAGGTTGAACGCCATCTGCGTCTTGCCAGTGCCAGAAGAATTCTCCAGTACGACAAACGGCATCGGCTCCTCACGTTCAGCCACATCTTTGAGAGTCTTCACCACAGCTTTCACCTCCTTCGACTCCTTTAGAAGATCAGCAATGCGCTTGTACTCGGTCACAGCAGAACTTTCCTTGGGGTCAATGGTCCATCTTTTCAAGGGGGGCTTCACTAAAAAATGCAGGTACTTTGGTGGTAGAGAGGTGCTACCGAGGGCCTCCGCAATTGTGTCCTGTCCACTGAGCAAATCCTGGTCGTCGTTAAGTATGTCGCCGATCTCGTCTGGGACCTCGCCAGTTACCATTCTCCGCTCAATTTTCTTGAAAGCGTCATCAGCAGACAGCCACGTGCCGTCCGCCTTCTTGGCCAGGAAGAGCAGCAGATTGGCTCGACCGACGCTCTTCAGTTCTGGGTACGCCCCCACAATTCGCTCTTTCAGTTCTTCCACCGTTGCATTCGATTTGATCTTGATGCTGACCGATTGCCCACCGATGCCAACGACGATACATCGTACGTTTACCCTTACACGGTTCACTTGAGCTGCCATCACGGTGTCTTCCATCACTACGTCTGACATCCCGGCATCTTCCATCTCGACGTCTGCCATCGCTTCTGCACCGCGCTTTCTTGTCACAAGGTTCTTGTGCTCCGACACAGCAGTACTTGGTGCGGCCCCGATGATTTTCACCAACACGTGCAAGTGCTCTGGCGGGGGGATGGCATTTCCGAGGGCTTTTGCGATAGTTTTTCTTGCATTGAGCACATTGTTGTTGTTACCAATCACGTTGCTGATCTCGTTAGGGACCTCGCCAGTTACCATTCTCTTCTCAACTTGTTCAAAAGCGTCATCAGCAGACAGCCATGTGCCGTCCGCCTTCTTGGCCAGGAAGAGTAGCAGTTTGCCTCGACCGACGCTCTTCAGTTCTGGGTATGCCTCCACAATTCGCTCTTTCACGTTGTCCACCAGTGCATTTAACTTGATCTTGATGCCAACCGACTGCCCAGCTATGCCAACGACGATACAGTTTAGCGTCACAGCGCGGCTCTCTTGAGCTGTCATCACAACGTCTGCCATCGCTTCTTCGAAACTTGCAGAATGGGGCAGTTCTGCTTGCTAGGAGTATTTTCCCTGGTAATACCAAGAATTAGGATTGCATCTTTGCAGGGGTTGATCATTTCCCATCCATGATGTTGCTGGTTGAGTTTCATCGATGGAACGTTCAATCAGCGTTAAAACGACTGTTTGTATACATGTATACAAGTTCTTACTTTACATCCCTCACTTTTATGACTACTCCAACCAATTGCAAACCATAACCAAGCAGCAGCTACCATGACTGAAGCAGCCGCTGTTGCCGCGCCAGCTACGCCCGTGGAGACGGCGGACGTGCCGCCCAACCACACGATCTATTTAAACAACCTGAATGACAAGATCAAGACTGACCGCATGAAGGCCACGCTCTACGCGACGCTTTCCCAGCACGGCAAGATCCTGGAGATCGTCATGGGCCGTGCGCGACGGCTGCGAGGTCAGGCTTGGGTCACGTTTAATGACATCCCGAGCGCATCCAATGCGTTGCGTTCGGTAAACGGATCGACGCTGTTCGACAAGCCTGTAGCCATCCACTTCGCCAAGGAGAAGGCCGACGTCATCGCAAGACGCGAAGGCACCTTCGTCCCGCGCGAGAAGCGGAAGCGCGAGCCCAAGCAGACGCCCGTACAGACGGCCAAGAAACAGGCAGGAGAGAATGGGAAGGCAGCTCCATCGTCGGCTTCGAGGGCACCACCTGCGCCGGCACAGAACGTGCCTAACAAGATTCTGTTCCTTCAGGAGCTGCCTGAATCGTGTAACCAGGAGATGCTGAGCGTGCTGTTCAAGCAGTATCAAGGCTTCAAGGTATGTTGTACTAGTTGACAATGGGTAGATCTGAGTGTGAACTGATGCTCTTTGTGTTGCAGGAAGTCCGTATGGTGCCAGGTAAGAAGGGTCTGGCGTTCGTGGAGTTCGGTGACGAGGCACAGGCGGCCATCGCACTGCAAGGCCTCTTCGGCTTTAAGCTCACGCCTACAGACGTCCTCAAGGTCTCCTTCGCGAAGAAGTAGGTCTGTTGAGAATGGGAAGGGACGAGAAGCATCAGCCCACAAAGTAGTCGTCTGTAGTCGACGAGAGGTTCTACAGTAGACGTCCATAGCAGTCAGGAGATCCGTCCTCCTGTTGAAGACAAGTAAATAGTCAGTTGAGACTTGATATCGTCGACGTCGGGAGCGTCAGCATTCCCTCGTTCTTCATCTGAGCATTTTCCTATGGCCAGCATTATTTGACTTCAGTTTTGTATGGTGGTGTTTTATACTCGCAATAATTCAAACCATTAAATCATTCGCCATCAAAGCTCCCAATAGCTCCCGACCGTCCTCAATTCCTCCCCATGGCGACACCAACCACCGGCCTGGAGGCGCGCGACATGGCGCTGGCCAAGAACACGCCGGAGCAACTTGCTGAGCACCAGCGCGTCACGCAGGGAAAAGTGCGCACGCGTTTCCCACCGGAACCTAATGGATATCTGCACGTGGGCCACGCCAAATCCATGAACATGAACTTCTTTGAGGCCTTCGAGAAGCTGAACGTCCCCATGGACAAGCGCGAGACCTACTTCCGCTACGACGACACCAATCCGGAGGCTGAGAGCAACGAGTACATTGACGCCATCGCCAACAACGTCCACTGGCTAGGCTACACCCCCACGAAGGTCACGTACAGTAGTCAGTACTTCCAGGAACTGTACGAATTGGCTCTCAAGCTCATCCGTAAGGGCAAGGCCTATGTGTGCCACCAGAGCAAAGCTGAGATCGAAGCTTCCCGTGTCGTTCTCCAACAGTTCCATGCTACACCTGGAGCTAAGGACGAGAAGGACGTTTCTGAGGCTGGAAAGTCTCCCTTCCGCTCACGTTCAGTTGCTGAGAACCTGGCAGAGTTCGAGAAGATGCGTCTTGGTCTGTATGGAGAGGGTGAGGCCTGCCTCCGCATGAAAATGGATCTCGGCAGTCCCAACCCGAATATGTGGGACCACGTGGCCTACCGCATCAAGTTCGTGCCCCACCCGCACATTGGAGACAAGTGGTGCATCTACCCGACGTACGACTACACGCACTGCATCGTGGATGCGTTGGAGCACATCGACTACTCCATCTGCACGCTCGAGTTCGAGACTCGTCGTGAGTCCTACTACTGGCTGCTCAATGAGCTGGATCTGTTCAAGCCCAATGTCTACGAGTTCGCTCGTCTGTCCATGACCTACACGGTGCTCAGCAAGCGCAAACTGCTCAAGCTCGTGACGTCCAAGACGGTGCGTGGATGGGACGACCCGCGTATGGGCACGCTCAATGGTCTTCGTCGTCGTGGCTTCACTCCGGAGATCATCAAGCAATTCTGCAAGGAGATCGGAGTTACCCGCGTGCAGTCGACGATCCAAATCGAGCGGCTACACTCTGTTGCTCGTAGCATTCTTGGTGAGTCCTCGAAGCGTGTCATGGCTGTTCTTGACCCAGTGGAGCTCGTCATCGAGAACTTCAGTGACGCACCTGAGAAGGACGCTCTTTCGTTGCGGGTACCGGACTACCCACAGGACACGAGCCGCGACGCGCACCACCAGGTTCAGCTCACACAGAAAATTTTCCTCGACCGCAGCGATGTGCGCACTGAGGACTCCAAGGACTTCTACGGCTTGGCGCCGAACAAGCAGGTGCGACTGAAATACGCTTTCCCGTTCACGTGCACGAAGCTGGAGACGGACGCTAGTGGACGTGTGACGAAGGTGGTGGGCCAGATGGACTGGACTAACGCAGCCAAACCCAAGGGCGTGCTTTCATGGGTGCCGGCTAACAGCCCGAAGGTGGAGGTTCGCGTGTACTCCCACCTGTTCACGGTGCCAGAGCTGCCAAGTGACGTGAAAGACTGGGAGTCGTTCGTGGACTCGAAGAACTCGGAACGTGTGTACGCTACAGCCCGTGTGGATCCCGAGTCATACGTGAAGAACTTGGGTGAGATCGTGCAGTTCGAGCGTATCGGCTACTTTGTGCCGGACCAGGACTCGACCAAGGACAAGAAGGTGCTCAACCAGATCGTGGCTCTGCGTGAGAGTGGAGGTGAGACAGCCAGCGGCGCTGCGTCTTCAGGCGCAAACGCGAGTCGCAAGGACGCGCAGATGCAGCAGCTGGCGCTCAAGATGGAGAAGATGAAGCTGTCGCCGGTCGAAATGTTCAAGAAGCAGCCAGAGCTATACTCGCAGTTCGACGCCGAAGGTCTCCCGACTCACAATGCTGCTGGTGAGGAGCTGACGAAGAGCCAGCGGAAGAAGCTCAAGAAGGAGCAGGACAAGCAGAAGAAGCTGCACGACTCGTACCTCGCCAAGGAGAAGGCGTAGATCGTAGAGCACAAAAGAGCTGATAATGACAAGGTGAAGCCATGTGTGACGCACTACCGTCAGCACTATTGCCCCACACTTCCAATTGTAGGCACTGTTTTTATCCAATCGGAACTCAGGTCCGTTCCACCACTTCTATTATTCCCACCGACTCTGCTATGGTGGCCGCTGATGCGCACTATGTGGAGCCGCCTGCGCCTGGCGGCGCCTCTGCGGACGTGAAGGTGGTGGGGGTGAGTGAGTCCAAGGTGGTGACGATAAGGAGCGAGCGATCGCCGCTACTGTCCAAGCCAGAGGAGGAGGTTTACCCTTTGCCGTGGTTCCGCAGTCCCGAATGGACGAAGCGACCGCCGCCTGCGAGGAACCCAGGACGTCGTCGACAAGAAGAGGTCAACAAGAGGGTATCTGGCTGTCCGACAGCTCTGATATGTTGCTACAGCTCGTCAGGTTTGGACGCTGGCTCGGAATCGGACATGGAACTTGGTTATCTTGCGAGGAGACCAGCGAATGCGAGCGAGGCGGAGGACGAAGCTGACAGCTTCAAACAGTGCATCCAGTTCCTCGTGGGGCTTATTGTGATCATGGCTATGGCGCTCATCCTGCTGATCATTCTCCAGCCGAAACCCGACAGCTCCCGTTGAACGACGTGACATCCATTGAAAGCTAGAGAATTTAAGAGCGAGAGTGCGAGGTTGAGGGACACCGCTAAAGCCATAAGATGTACATTATTCCCCGTCTCGAACCCGCAAACGAGTCAAGTCCCTGCACCAGGTAGCAGCAAGTCCCAATAATAAGCTAATGTATGCGTGAACCCCAACAAGCATATCCGATAGTCTAAACGTAGCGTTGACTCATGCCCAGCATGGTCATGATTTCCACCAATAAGATCGTCAATTGACCTATAATTATTTTGATAGCGTTGATTGGTTGAAAACCATACAGCAGATCACCAGCCTTCCAGTACCAACGAACAAGCGGTCAGCAGAGACCGAGGCGAAAATGGCGGCGATGCTCGTGAAGAATGCGCTACAGCTGAGTCTACGTGCACGATCAGGCGCCTCGAGCGTTCGTGCCCTGTCCAGTATTTCCACCGGCAGCTTCTCGGCTTCCAATGCGCTGCCGAATCCGGCCGTCCTGATGATGGCCACGCCCACCAGCCACATGAGTGCGTCATTGGCATCCTAATTCATTTAGCTTCCGTCTCTCTGATTGATAATTTATTCCCACTGTAGACGCACTGATGCAGAGTCCACTGGTATTCGAGACGGGCGTCAACCGCGTGCAGATCGACGATTTCCTACCGCAGCTTGACCAGATCGGAGAGCTCGAGTGCCCCACGGAGAGCCTCAACGGTGAGAACGCTGCCATTTTATTACTGTTCCTCTTGCCAATAGAAGACTCACTTTTTTGTTTAATTTCAGAACCCCTGCAGGCTATTAAGCGTACGTACCAGCCGAGTGTACTGCGTCGCAAGCGCAAGCACGGCTTCCGCACTCGCCGTGTGTCCATTTCGGGCCGTAAGCTGCTCAAGCGCCGCTTCAACAAGGGCAGATGGCGTATGTCGTTGTAAGTCTCGCGATGATGAAGGATAGCAATACGTGAGGCGTACGAGGGAAGGACATCCGCAGTCGTATGCAGAGGAGACAGGTGCAGCTGAAGGATGATGCGTGAACGACCCTTTTCTTTAGGACACATGCAGCCACGCTCAGGCGAAGTTCAGACTGGGAACCTCAGTCTGCATAAGCAAAAGGCTGCAATAGACTCACAAGTGAACATTATCTGGCAGGTATACGCAGACGGTTATCTCTATTTCAGCATTCTTGCATGGTGCAGGCTTGCAGTTGATGTCTATTGCAACACCTTGCCCATGTACTTCTCCAGTTCAGGCGAGAAGACCTCGTAAATGAATGTCACAGGTCGTCCACCATTCCAGAAGAGGTAAGAGCGACCCCAGAACGGCCCAGGAGCTCCGAAAGCCTCCTCCAGCTCCTTCGAGTGTCCACAGAAGACGCTCTTCATGTCACGATACAGCTCCGTCTTGTGCTGTAGGATGTTCTTGCCGATAGGAATCTTCGTGTCCTTGAACACAGCTCCCACGTCCCCCTCACTGATCCACGACGCTGCGTAACCCAAACGTTCGCCACGAGCGTTGCGTAGGAAAACCTGGCGTCTGCAACGAGGTGCTGTAATGGCTTCGATCTCGGACGGCGCATTATCTACGCTGTCTCCAACCGGGAGCATTCCGAGCACGTCCACCTCAGTGGGGGAGCCTGTGAGCAGTCCCAAATGGTGAGTGGGTGAGCCATTTCCAAACAGAAACAGTCGCCACGCTGCACTCATATCTGCGTGGCCAAGCTGGGTTGCAGGTAGTCAAGAGAAGTTTCATAGAGCTAGTTAGTCATTGCTCGCAGCCAAACAGTAGCAGGATGTCAAACCAGCATCGAGTCAGGAGAAGCTTCGAACGTCACGTTGAGCTTATGCCAGTCGCAGCCATTGTTGACCTCTTCATTGACAGAAGCAGTTAGCGTGGTGGTGGTCTCCTTTGCTTCAGCCGTCGTGTGGTCTGCCACCATGTCTACAGCTTTGTGATGTGCGGTGTTCCTGCACTGAGGTCGCTAATAGAAAATAGTAGCTTTTATGGCGCTTTTGATTGGCTTGCTTGCTCCCTGAACTTGAAAACAAATCAGAATCCTTGTCTTATCACGGATTCCTATCGCTACGGCAGCCTCTTCAGTCCAACATGCTGCAGACGCATAGCAATCACTTTCGTCGTGTTAAAGTCTCGACTGTTGCACCCTAGAATGTCCTTACTTCTAGTCTCCGACTTCGATGAAAAGAATAGTCTTGCCCGCACCACCATCGCTTTCCATGTTGCCACCAGTTGAAGAGCTCCTTTCGTCATCGCTTGCCATGCTGTCACCAGCCGAAGAGCTGGTTTCATCACGAGGCGGATCTCGTCGCGCTTCCATGAGCTCACGAAACATCGTCAATTTGCCGTCTGGACATCCACGTGTAAGTCTCGAAATACGGTAAAACTTGGCATGTTGCAGCTGGATCCTTTCCAAGAAGGCGGATGCGGGCTCAGTAAGTTGTTTAGTCATTAAAGTAACTGTCCTGAAGGCATTTCACCACGACCAAGTGAACCTTTGTCGTCGACGGGGTCAATTCGAGGACGGACTTCAGCACATCCAAAGTGAGTTTTTTGTCTCTGCACTCACCTGTGAGAAGACCAGAATGGGCCGTGAACTCAATCCTGTCGCCATTACGAGAACGCTCCATATTGGCGAATTGAGCACGTGTGTTCTCCCAAAACGCTACAAACTCGTCGGGCCACGCAACATTTGGGGGTGAGAGGAACGGAATCGCATCTCAGCGTTCTCTGGGATTGCCATCGGTTCATTGAAATCACGCACTCCCAACTCATACAGCAGCCTGCCAAAGAATGTCTCGAACTTGACTCCATGAAATCCGCCTTGGTGACTGGCCAGAACAACAGCTCCCACGGCAAGAGCTTCGAGATCCATTCCATCGTTTCTATCCTGAGCCGTATTTTGAGTGGTTGCTCCGTTTTGGCCCAATACCTCCCTCAACTTCTCATGGAATGGAAGATCTAGTGGACTCCGCATGTTGTTAGGAAGACGTAGTTGGTGTGGAGCGTCGGTGTCTTCATCACCTTCATAATCCCCCATCAACGTTAGATAAAGGAGTATATCGTCTTCCGGCCGGGGAAAACGCATCGACACGTCCACTTCTTCTTGTTCTTCATTAAGACTTTTGCTCCAAGTTGGAGTTCTAAGATCTCCTGCTCCTCCATGCGACCGTAATGGCCATCGATCAAGTCGACCTCCTTGCTGCTGTTTCCAACACGTCCCCTCCCTACTCCAAGTGCATTAGATGGACCGGTAACGTTGTAGCTAGCCGCGAGGAAGAGATACAGCTGACCTTCTTCGAAGTCGCTTTCACGTTTCGCACTCCGGAATTGTGGCGTCAGCGCTTTGACCATGTTAGTCAAGTACTTCAACTGATCTTGTTCGTCGTGGTTGACTATATATTCCTGCGCTAACGCTCCAAAAAGCGGTCGGCTGTGCTGAATAACCCACTCAAACGTTGGAGTGGCTCTTTCCTTCGTGTCTGCAAAATTCGGTAGCGATGGAATCATCATACACCACGATGCTGGACCTGATGACGGTCGCGAATACTCACTCACAGTAAAAAGGTTCCGTGCCGTGCCATTCGTAGCACTTATGATAAGCGGCAAGCGGAGAAAGCGAATCACATTGATCATCGACCGAACGAGTTTTTTACGCGCTTTGTGGTCATTGTCTGCCATATCATTCTCCAGGCGAGGAAATTCGTCCAGAAAGAAGACGATCGGCTTTTCGTTTTCTCTTCGATTACGTAAGACTGTTTTGACGTCTTTGAGGAAAGCGTCCCCCATGAACGTTCGAGAACCACTGAGTGCTGCGATGATGAAGGCGTATATCTTCAATGGTTTCTCGTCACCGACTTTCCGGAAGTCAACAACAGAACCCTCACCTTCCATAAGCGCGATGTCACTCTCAATACAGTTTTTGAAAGCAACCTGTCGCGAGTCGAATGCCTGGTACACTTCCTGTTTTATGTCTTTTGACGAGGTGCACGGCAGGTAGAACACGTCAAAATCTCCTTGGATTTCCAGGTTGAACGCCATCTGCGTCTTGCCAGTGCCTGAAGAATTCTCCAGTACAACAAACGGTATCGGGTCCTCACGTTCATTCACATCTTTGAGAGTCTTCACCACAGCTTTCACCTCCTTCGACTCCTTTAGAAGATCAGCAACGCACTTGTACTCGGTCACAGCAGAACTTTCCTTGGGGTTAATGGTCCATTTCGGCAAGGGGGGCTTCACTAAAAAGTGCAGGTACTTCGACGGTAGAGAGGTGCTACCGAGGGCCTCCGCAATTGTGTCTCGCCCATTGAGCAACTTCCGGTCGTCGTTAATTATGTCGTCGATCTCGTCTGGAACTGAGCCATTTTCCATTTCGTGCTCAATTTCTTCAAAAGCGTCACCATCAGACAGCCACGTGCCGTCCGCCTTCTTGGCCAGGAAGACCAGCAGATCGTCTGGTTCGAAGTCCTTTAGTCGTTTTTTGAGCCTCGCCTTTATTGCCACTTTCAGATTTCCCACCGTTGCATTCGATTCGATCTCGATGCCGACCGATTGCCCACCGATGCCAACGACGATACATCGTACACGGTTTACCCTTACACGGTTCACTTGAGCTGCCACCACGGCGTCTTCCATCACTGCGTCTGACATCCCGGCATCTTCCATCTCGACGTCTGCCATCGCTTCTGCAGCGCGCTTTCTTGTCACAAGGTTCTTGTGCCCCGACACAGCAGTACTTGGTGCGGCCCTGATGATTTTCACCAACACGTGCAAGTGCCGTGGAGGGAGAATGGCGTTTCCGAGGGCCTCTGCGATCGTTTTCCATCGTTGGAGCCTCATGTTTTTGTTGCTAAGTATGCTCTCGATCTCGCCAGGAACTGAACCATTTTCCATTTCCTGCTCAATTTCTTCAAAAGCGTCATCAGCAGACAGCCACGTGCCGTCCGCTTTCTTGGCCAGGAAGAGCAGCAGTTTGGCTCGACCGACGCTCTTCAGTTCTGGGTATGCCTCCACAATTCGCTCTTTCACGTCGTCCACCAGTGCATTTAACTTGATCTTGATGCCAACCGACTGCCCAGCTATGCCAACGACGATACAGTTTACCGTCACAGCGCGGCTCTCTTGAGCTGTCCTCACAACATTTGCCATCGCTTCTTCGAAACTTGCAGAATGGGGCAGTTCTGCTTGCTAGGAGCATTTTCCCTGGTAATACCAAGAATTAGGATTGCATCTTTGCAGGGGTTGATCATTTCCAATCCATGGTGTTGCTGGTTGAGTTTCATCCATGGAACGTTCAATCAGCGTTAAAACGATTGTTTGTATACTTGTATACAAGCTCTTACTTTACATCCCTCACTTTTATGACTACTCCAAACCATAACCGCTACCATGACTGAAGCAGCCGCTGTTGCCGCGCCAGCTACGCCCGTGGAGACGGCGGACGTGCCGCCCAACCACACGATCTATTTAAACTGTTGAAACGATAGGGGCATCTGGAGGAGTCGACGCGTGTACGGGGTCAGACCAAATGAAAGCAAGGGCCAGCACCACGATGGAGTACCCTCCCGTGGCTGCGGTTTTTAATGACAATCTCAAATTAGCCACCATTAAACAAGTGCTGCAAGTCCTACCACCGTTCACCACGTAACCGCAACACCCTTCCAGCTGGGCATTCCACCATGTGCCAATTGCAATACGATCTTATTCACGACTCAAAAGCTGTGACCAGCTTTCGTGATCTACATGCAATGATAGGCTATCATTGATAGCGCAGCACTTCACCGCAGGCTTCAACTAGACGGTGGATCTACTTCATATGACGTCGGTGCATGCAACATTTAATAGCAGTAAGTATGTACAGCAAAGACCTTTGCCAGTTATAGCTGGAGCTTGATGCAAAGAGTAGCCACTTCGTCTTAAGTACGATGCAATATCTGAAAATTTTGAGAACGTCCGAAAATCGTTGTCGTACTTAGGCGGACGGCTGATATCCCTTAGTATCCAGTGTCGGCATCGGCAAACCATCAGTGACCTGATACATTAGCCATGTCAACCCATTCGCAAAGCTATTTGTATGGACGTCCATGTAGAGTGAGAATGCATCGATGTAGACTGCGTCGATATCATACATAGATCGCCTAAACTCTATGATAAAGCGCCGTTTGTGCACTCCCTACATTGCGAACTTAAAGCGTACTTATCGTAACTCCTTTCATCGGATTGGTCCAAATACCGTCCGTTTTTCTATAGACAACCCCTATTCTCTCTTGAAATCTGTAAACCACATACTCGACGCAAGTGAATCCCTCTTCCGTTTCTTCGCCAGAGACGGCGCAGCTTTCCAACCTTCAGTGCAAAAGCGAACCGGCCCCAACGAGGACGAAGCTCCAGGGCATTTCGTCGCCTTCACTTCACGTAACGACTCGAGTGGCTCGCAGCGTACAGTAGACAGACAGGAACAAACACATCATGAGCACATCCGGACGCCCCAGCGGCGTGGGTCGAGGCTCCTTCTCGGCCGGTCGCAGCTCCGAAGTCGAGCGCATCATCGCAGCCGCAGACGTCGACACCACTTTCGCCGGCAAGAAGGCGCGGTACCGCGGTCGTCGCTCGGTACACGATTTTTATTATACCGGTATTCAAGAGTGATGATCACTGACATTCACTCCTTTTTGTTCCAGACATGGCCCGGAGCTCTTGCTCTGTTGCTGTTGGCTGTCGTGTCCGTGGCTGGTCTCACCTACTACGGCATTAAAGTGCACGATGACGTGAACGAGACGGAAGCTAATAGTGAAGCTGCGGCTGAGGCCAAGTACACGGACGGCACACAGATTGAAGATGGCAGCCCTACCGATTCAGCGGATATTACCGTCACGAACCCCAAGACGTACACGGACAGAGGCTGTGAGCAGCCCAACTACATCAGTAAGAACGGCCGCATCTACGCTCAACTGGCAGACGGAACTTCCACGCAGATCGACATCAAGGGCATCAACTGGAAGGGGATGGAGGACAGCAAAGGTGTGCCAAAGGGTCTGTGGGACAACACGGTGGACGGAGACTCGCTGTACCGCTACGCCTACTTCCTGCACTACAACAAGTTCAACGTCGTCCGGTTCCCGCTGTCTATTGACGCTGTGATGCGTAACACGGACATTGACACGAACCTCATCAACACCAACTCGAACCGAGCTCTGGCTACGGCGTCACGTTACAATACGTTGCTGGGTCTGCTGGTACAAGGTCTGGGCCAGTTCAACATCGGTGTAGTGCTGGACTTCCACGTGTTGTCCTCGTCGGACGACGACAGCTCCGGTCTGTGGTACGGCTCGTCCATCAAGCTGGCTGACATCAAGACGGCGATCACGAACCTGGCTGAGGCCATGTGCGACTCAACGCATTTCAACATCATCGGCATTGATCTCAAGGATGGTCTCAGTACTGACGCAACGTGGGGAGACGGATCGGACACGGATTGGTCAGTTGCAGCCACGGAGCTAGGAAACCACCTGGTCAAGGAGTGCCCGAAGTGGCTGGCGTTCGTGCAGGGTGTGCAGGGTGAGAGTCACAAGGACACGTACGGGGACCGTTCGATCAAGAACACTTTCCTTCCTGGATCGGATCTTTCTGGTGTCAGCTCAACTCCGATTACTCTGGACACGGACAACAAGGTGGTGTACGCGCCTAAGTACTTCTCGAGCTCGTATTTGCCACGTCTTTTCTTCTTTGAGGACGGTTCGACGAGCGGAGACCTACTGGAAGACTACGTTGAGTACAGTGACGAAGACCTTCTGGCCAACGTGAAGCTCAACATGAACTACTCGTTCGGAGCAGCTTTTGACTCTGGAAATGCGGTGGTGCTGTCGTCTTTTGGCGGTCTGGTTGGTGACCTCGATGGAACGCCCAAGCTAACGAGCACGCGTATCATCAAGGACGTCATTGCTCAGATGGCTGGCTCAACGGAGCCGTTCCTTGCTGGTGGCTTCTGGTGGACGTTGAACCCCGACTCTCTATGGCCGTACCCGGCCCCTGATGACTCGAACTCAACGGAGCAGGGTCTGGTCGACGATACGTGGCGTGTTGCAAACATGGATGTTCTGGAGACACTTGCCTCTATGAACAAGACCATGACTAGCGTGAAGTTTATCCCATGCTCTACTTAAGTCGATGAGGGAGGGATACGCAAAGCCAAGCAGCTTTTGGCGCTTTCATTACCAATTCATTTGCAGTTGTTTTTCTCTTTTCTAGCTTTGTGGAGACGAGGGAGACGGTAAGATATTAGTACACACTCTTCTTTTCTCCATCTGCATCTGCATGGTCATTAATTACCGCAGAGAGGCTGTCTACAGTACTGCACGTATCTCAATGCTCTCATTCCTCGCTTTACTTCCGCATTTTCTGCGCGCGGCCATTGCGTTTGGAGCCTACCGCCGGTTTATCAGTTGTAGGAGGAAGGAATGACGAAGCGAAGCCACTTGTGGCTACTGTGGGCGTTGTGAAGCCTCCTGCCGTCGCGCCAGTCGTCAATGGAGTAGCCGTGATACTCGTAGTCGTAGCAGGAGGTGCCACGGACGTGGCTGTGCTACTTGTGAGGTTGAATGATACTGTCTTGGCAGGAGCAGATGCCGCAGTTGAGCCGAAACTGAAGCCGCTAGTAGGAGCCGCTGCTGTGGCTGCAGGAGCTGCTGTACCGAATCCAAAGGCGGAAGTAGCGGCAGGGGCTGCGGGCGCTGGCTGGGGAGTCACAATTGTAGGCGCAACACTTGTACGGAAGCGAATCTTGTCGATAGCCTGGCGTTTGTCCACCTCGCTGCTCTTCTTGCGCTTGTCGAACGGGTTCTGGAACGTTGCGGGGTTCTCTCCGTGCCGAACCAGGTCCTCCTGCATCTTCACCAGGAAAAGTTGTCGCATCTCTTCCGCCTTCTCGTGAACTTCCGCCACACGAGCAGCAGCCTGCATGAGCGCTGCATTCTGGGCAACCAAAATCTGTTGCAGCTGTGCCGGTGCAGGTGCTCCAGTCGTAGATCCACTTCGTCCTTCATAGAGGGGCTTAAACTGAGCCTCCACCTCTTCAATCTGCGACTTGATTGCTGCCATCTTCTGCTCGTAATGGCCCAGCAGCTCCCAGTAATACGGCGAGGGCATTTCCACACGTCGCATGACATGGTACATGTTGGGAGTACCCCCATTGCTGCTGTCCAGACTGCGACGAGTGAGCGTGGCAGCGTCTACCTGATGAAGCAGCTGCCGAACGTCCTGACGTACATGCTGCACAGCGGCAGCTTGACGGTCCTGTCGGTTGCGTCGAGCCAACACCTCCTGTTCCAACTTGGCCATGTTCTCACGCAGCATCTCCATTTGGCGAGGCGATACCGTCTTGAGGAAGGCGTCTGATTGGTCCTGTTCCTTCAGGAAGGCATGGAACTGCGTCATGTTCTTCTTCACATCTTCCGGCAGCGCCTCAAATGCCGTCTCCAGCGTAATTGGAGGACCACTAAAGCACAATAAAAAGATACATCAGTACACTATTCCACCAAAAAATAGCAGAGAATTCCACACGCGTACGTTGGTTGAGCAGCTGCTGGCTGAGTAGCATTAGCACCGAAGCCAAAGCTTCCAAACCCACTTGTAGGTTGCGCCGGTGTCGCTCCGAACCCGAATCCTGAAGCTGCAGGAGCTGCAGCACCAAAGAGACTGGTCGTAGGAGCCGCAGATGCTCCAAAGCCAAAGCCTGTAGTGGAAGCAGCAGGTTTTGCACCAAAGCTGAAGCCGCTAGAGGCCGCAGGAGCTGCCGTGTTACCTCCAAAACTGAATCCTGAAGAAGCTGCAGGGGCCGCTGCTGCTCCACCAAAGCTGAAGCCGCTAGAAGCTGCAGGAGCCGTCGGTGTAGCGCCAAAGCTGAAGCCACTTGAAGCTGCGGGGGCGGCGGAGGTCCCACCAAAGCTGAAGCCGCTGGAGGCAGTTGGAGCTGTAGAAGTCGCTCCAAAGCTAAAGCCACTGGAAGCAGCAGGAGCAGCGCTGAAGCCAAAGCCTACAGAGGGAGAAGGGGTGAAGTGAGAAGGAGTCACTAAGGAGAATAGGCAACAGGGTGCAGCGAACCGGATGAAGCGGCGGGCGCGGCCGCCGTGGCGCCGAAGGAGAAGGCCATGAGGACTTTGGTTGGGCGGAGTTTTATGACGAGGAAACTGACTTTTAATTGGTTAAAACAAGATTATTTAGTTTTATGGTGATTGACTTAAATTGAAATTGATTGCAAACGTTTCAACAGTTTTAACAGCCAAAATCCGAACAATTATTTTTCAAAGCCAATTCACTAGAAAATTACACAGTATAAATTATTAAACAGAATAATTTATTTAAAATAAAGTTCATAGAGTGTTACGAGACTAGGCACAGAGTAGAAATTTGTAGGTTGGTTGAGCTACAAACAAACAAAATAATTAATTGGGTATGGAGAAACCGATTAAATGGCCAGACGAAATGCTCATGAAAACACAACGGTTTAGAAGTGCGCTGCTGGTGTTTTGGTCAACAACTTCACTTTTAACAAAGGTAAATTGATGTCAATCTACCTATAACTTCTAGGGAAGCTACTTCTGACATTGGTCAACAAATGAGTTGTTTCCGTGCATTCGACAGATTACTATTAAGAGTCGTTAGAATGGTCTAAGTGACACCAATACACCTGACTTTAGGAAAGAAATTCGACAGGTTGCCTCTTTACAATTCAATGCTCTTGGTAGTTGTGTGCCGCTTATCTTTCATATTCTTGTTGGCTTGCAACAAAGGAAATATGCAACCCTTATCAACTACTACATCATGTAGTCTACATGTAGTAATTAGTAGGACAGGATGCTGCTCGGGTGGCAAAAATGAAGCGTGTTGCCTGAGGGCCTGGCCGAGGTGATCGTCAGCGTTGCAGCTCAACGAGTTGTTGGGTGCCTAGACGACTACGTACAGATGGACCTGTCTCAAGGGGTAGCACAAGGCCGTATCAAGGCACCCACGAAACCAATCTATATTGTACTTGTATGCCTTTCGGCTTTACCTCGCTTGCTAACACTTTGCTAAAACACGGCGAATGCGCATCGGCGATCTTTTGGCGTTTCGCTCCGTCTCTGATCACATCGCGAATTGACGAGCGCAGACCGTCACATGGCTACATGCCAGCAGCCACCTGGAAGATGGCGCGACTTGGTCTGCTTGTCACGGGCCTGCAGCAATCACCCGTTGACCACATGGGTCGGGTCATTCAAGTCGAGGTGCAGATGGCTCGGGCAGCGTGACCCGGCCCCTTCACCTAGAGTAGCGTAAATTCCATCCGGCAATCCACCATAATTCCACGTTTGGGTAAACTCGATCTCATATTCCGAAAAGAGACGCAAGATTCAGTGACATTTTCTTTACCACGAGGCAGAACCAGAGAAGGACCATCATCCGTGACAATCAGGCACTTTTTTGTCGCTGTAATCGACGAGCAACATATTCTAAAACAAGATGTGGTTCACAAGCCACTTTCAAACGATATGACGCACAAGGATAGCCCCACGTGCCAGATACACGCGCCTGCCTCGCCTTCACCAATATGGCACGCTTACAGCGGTCAGCGGCTCGTCCTTGTTCCGCCGCAAAGCAGAGCAGGACCAGTCTCTGGTGCAGGGATGCCGAATACGGCATTTTCATTGATACAAAATCTCATGTGCTCGTAAATAATGCCGTGCAACTTTGAAGACAGATAGAATAGTGCAAGATCCAGAAGAAATCAATAGAGAGGTTTCTGCAGGCGATATTCCCAGTCCGTTCCTGTCCCACAATCAGGATAGGGACAAGGATCAGGAAAACAAAACACCGGTTTCTGTCGCTACAATTCCCGTTCGTGGTCCGCAGGCATCACTATCAACTCTACCAGGTGCAGGCGATGGCGGATGAAAACCACTGGAGAGTAGAGCTAGAAATCCTGCAATAAGCGTCGTGGAGGCGGACTACAGATGACACGCGCGACGCTCTTCCCAACTGGAGTAGCTGGGAGCGGCTCGCTTTGCTCGCTCTGGTGGCATAGCTGCACAGGAAATAAGGGTGCTGTTGGTTCCTCTGTTTGTTCATGGACTCGTGATGTACCGACGTGCAGAAGCCATTCGAAACAATCTACCCGCAGCATAAGGATCAGGTGATGCTGGAACTTGAGGCGTGTCGAGCATTTAGCACTTAGTGTCGAGCATTTAGCCCGCGTGTACTGGTTCAGCTAGTCCAGACAAGAATCTACTACTCGTGGATGACAAGCTACACGTGTGCGTTGAAAAGAGAGTTGATGAGCTTTGGTTCTTACGCTAATAGCTTCATTTTTAAAGTTCCAAGTTCGCGATGCTCCTGACGAAGTCAAACACGCCGTCCAAGAGTGCTACAGCTACCCGATCTACTGGTGGAAGTCACGGCTCTGACGAAAGACGCGCGAACACCGGCCACATCGAAAGGGAAAGTCTAGCTCGCTGTCAGCGTTAGAGTAGCTTGATAAATCAAACTGAACCAGAGGAATCACTGGGCGCTCGACGCAGGTGTTCAAGCTCAGGTAACGCAACTTCTTCTTGCGGCTGAATCCTCTGCGCGTCATGATGTACCATTGCAACAGCTCTACTTGTCCGACCGCGGGGGTGGGGAAATCGATAGGAAGGGGCCAGTGCGCGGAAAATTGGTTGTGGCAGGGAGCTCACTCAAGAATTCATTCCTGAGAATCGCAAAATCTCAAGACAAACTTAGCACGAATTCCTGATAAAAAGCCCTATTCACGCCAAAATGCCTTTTTTTCGTTCAATTGTCTTGAACGGATAAGGACCAGGACTGGCAGAAACCTCTCTAATAACTGCAATATATTCCCAGCGTAAACTGCATGCTAAAACCGCAGTGTCAATTGCTCATCAGCTAAAGACATTCATTTACCGTGTGAATGTCCCAGAGGCGCTTGTTAACACGGAGAGAAAGGATTTTCTCGAGGGTGTACGGAGCAATGCGATGACGTTCGTGCCCATACGTTATACGGGCAAGACTGAAGAATCGCTCAACGATGTTTGACGTAGGCGGAATAGCTGCAAGCAGAGCATACGTCTGCACTCGTTGGGCTCGCTTCCTTTTTCGTTGCAACTGGGCAACAAATGATTCTCCTTCACTCTCTTCTTCCGATTCACACTCCTGTTTTTCAAAAGGTTGAAGCAGGAGGCGCTGCGCTCGAGTGAGTTTAGCTGCATCTCCAGCCAGAACCTTCGTGCATGCAATCTCGAAGTCGGGGGTATGCACAATATCAGCTCGTGGCTCTGTTTTAAAACAAAAACAATTAGTTCACATAAGTATACAAAAACTATTAGCTGAAACGTACCCAATTACTGGTGGAAGGATGGTTCGACGTCAATTAAGCCATCCAGCCACACTCGTGCGTCCAGCATTGTAATGTTGTCGGACTGAAGCGCCTTGCTGACGTTCTGCACTCGCGACAGGTCCACCAGGAGGCCGCGTAGGCGCTTGATGGCCCTCGGACTTGGTAGCAGCTCCGCGACGTCGTCGTCTTCCACAGGTAGAAATTCGGAAATTCGGAAATAGCGCTCGACCATTGCATAGGTCGATCCCCATCTCGTGTCCTGGCGTATGATTGGCCGAAGTGGAGTTTTGAAACTTATAAAACAAAAAATACAATAACAAAATTAGTACTTCAAAGTATTATGAGTATTAGCATATAAAGTCATTAGCGCTTACCGAAGGGCTGCAGCGTAGTTCAGGGTCTTCATCTTGCGCATCAAAGTTTGGAGTACAATGAGATCGTCCTCGTAATCTCTCAGATAATCCTGAACCGCCAAATTGAGCCGGTGGCTCGCGCATCCCACCAATGGAACGCCCATTAGGGTTGCTAATAACCTGTTTACAGCACAGTTGTCTGCAACAACAAACAGACAGTTGCGTAGGCTCTTACCATAGTCGCGCTCTAGCATTGTAGATAGAAAGGCCAGGTGCGTACGCGCGCCATGATCGTCGTCGCTCTCGTTAATTAGAGGCGCCATGGCAAGGAGCGGAAAATGGCTCGTTCCTGCACATTCGTAGCACGCGAAGACCGCAAGAAAGTGCTCCGATGCGTGAGACCAGCCATCAATGATGATTCCGAACTGGTCAGGCATTTCCTCCTTGATTTTAGCCTCAACAGCGAGGGTGACACCTTCCATAGCTGCATGGAGCGTCTCAACAGATATTGGAGCCAGCGTAGTGTATCTAAACAGTAGTATTAGCAGGTGAAATGTACAGAAATAAAACAATATTCACATTGTACCGGCGTGCAGTCATGTTTTCACAAAACTGAAGTGGAAGGTTACTGGTTAAAATCCAGTCCAGCCACCCGTGTACGTCTCTCGCGCGCTGCCGAATCCACGCTTGCAGCGTTCCGCGTCCGTCGTCGGCTTCCCGCATGACGTCGGCGTAGTCGGGATGCTGACTCCGAACGTGTTGAATTAGGTTGCTGTAGCCGGTCCGGGGTCCTTGACGACGTAACGTCCCGCAACGACATCGGAACAGGCCTTCAACAGTTTCCTCAAAGGCGTCGACCACAGCCGTGTAGTAGAAGCTCGCTATACGGGCGTTCGTGTAGTTTTGCGTTGCCATCGGAGAAATGGAAAGTGAGGTCTGAAGGCGTTGGGGTTTCGATCAATCACTGGCAGCCAACCAAAGCTGGCTGGCTGCGCTGAGTTGAAAATTCGTAACTACTGAAATCTGATTATATCCGTAAATAATTGTATCAATGTGGATATTTAGGAAAGTAAATAATTTTAGCCCGGTTATTGCATTGTATTTTCCGTCAATGCATTTTTCGGGATCCCTGCTCTGGTGCTGCTGCACTGCTTGGACCAAGCCTTGGTCGCAGCGAGGCTGATTATGAGGCAAGCCGAGTGGTGCTAGAGTATTCCGCCTGCCCGTCCCAGCTGCGCCGTTCAATTGATTCAAATGGAAACCCCAACGCCGGCTATCCGATATCCTAAGAGAGAGTTAACCGATAGACACATCAAGTGCTCGCTGGCAACGCTCCGGACTTCGATTGCAACGGTGAGGAATTTGCGACTCGCAAATTGCGAGCAAGAACTATAAAATGCTGGCTGACATGGAGCTCCGAGATATCCATCGGAGCCAGGTGATGCTTGGCGCCGTCAAGTCTTTCTTTGCTCGAACTCGGAGCTCTACGGCGTAGAGCCAATGCAAACGGCTACGCCAACCTAAACAAGAACGACTGACGACCCATGTGCGCTTGGCTTGGGCTGCAGCTGGAAGGTGGAGCCTATTGTTACGAACAGAGGAGCAGCTACACGTAGGACACAGACCAACTCGTCTCTCTCTGCAAGGTGTAAGTTACCAAAAGGTACGTCAAGGGTGGTGACAGAAGCTCTGGCCATTTTGGTGAGCTGTTCTGCCGTCTGTCCGTCTGTGGCGGCCGAAAAAATAATATCGAGGCTCAAATTTTTTGAGACTCGCTGCAGTTTGCGGCCACCATACAAGCGATCCTGCTGGACGGCCATAATACTGCTGGACGGCCATAATACTGCTGGACGTAACCTGCATGTACATGCTGTAATTTTTTGGTGATGGCTACATTTTCTAGAACCTTTAATACGTCATGAATCCCATTGTATGTCATATTTTGACCAGCATGGACGCAGAACGAGAGCTCTTCATCCAGCAGCTCGTGGCGGCGCTGCAGGAGAATACGACGCTTTCTGGCGGTGCCTCCTTGCTCCCATCACCTTTGCCATCATCTGCTGAAGCAGGTGATACCGGTTCCAGCTCTGACAGTGCCACAGAAGGCGAGAAATCGCCCCAGGAGTTCACTGGACTCTTTCAGTCCGGCGTATTATCCAACTCCAGCGGCGATAGCGAGCGACTGGCGAAGGATGCGTACTTGCAACTGCAATTCGACTTTCCTCAAGTACAAGAGACGTCGATTGAGGCGCTGGCGGAGCTCTACAGACGTATATCGACTGAGAAATCGACTCGACACGTAGCAGCTGAGATTCCCCTTACAGCCACATTACTGGACGGTGTGGCGTACTTAAACGACCAGGGACCTTCGTCTAAGTCCAATTTACCGCAGAGACCATCACGTAGCTCGGAGGGCAGTGGCTTATTAGCTGCTTCTATCTTCTTGCTGCTCTTTCGCTGGTTTTTGGAGGCACCAGAAGACCCTCAAGTGGAGACGCTGCTCTCCTCACTGGAGGTTAAACAGCAAAAATTGGAGCAGAAGAGATCTAATGACCCTCCTAGTGTTGAGAAGCAGGAGCAGGAAACTGAAGACGAGCTCATGGAGAAGTTTGCAGCTCAAGAAGACCCGGACGACCTGAGTGAGGTGTACGAGGGTCACTTGCCAGAGCCTCGTGATCACCGCATTCCCATGTGGAACCACCAGAAGCCCGCTAAGCCAGTGTCAAGAACGGAAAAGCTACAGTTTCTGTCCTCCCAGACGTACTCGTCGTCTTTTGAGCCTGTATCCATGGAGAAATGGGAACATTGGCGTCTGGATGACGAGCTTGTCGCTATCATGCGGTTGCTCGTTAATCAGCCAGCTGACGACACTACAGCGCAAGCAGACAAGCGTAATTCGGTGCTGTATGGACCACGTGGTGAGTGGAGTAGATACCTCTACGTGTTACGAGACCGCGTACTCCGTTTTTCAAGCGCCAGTCGCAATGCGTTATGGCGCTTAAAAGAGCTGATAGAGTCCCTCCAATCCGTTCCCACTATTGCACAGCACCGTGTCCAGCCGCAACATCTAGTGTATCGAGTGTTGGCCGAGCTCGCGATCTCTCGAGAGTTTCATCATGGTGCGGCTCAGCGGGCGCAGCAAGGCTTAGCGTTAGCCATCCAGGAATTGCTGCCTCTCATCTCAAAGGAAATCCACCAGCTCGTATCAGTTCCAAGCACAATCAATCGTCAAGACAAAACACCAGAAAACGAGACGGAAGACGATGGAGATGCTGAATTGGCTGTGGTTTTCTTGCAGTTGCTGCACTTCATGCTCTTGACATCGCCCAACGCTCGTACAACCGTCGAGAAGCTCCACGAGAGCGGAATGTTGCGGACTCTGCTGATGCTTGTGCCTGCAACAGCAGTTACCGACGCTCAGAAGAAGCAACAAGCTCAGTGTCTGGAAAAACGCTGGTTCCCAGCTCTTCTTCGTCTCCTGGGTGAGTGTGCTCTGTGGCATCCAGGATTCGCTGGGTACATCGTTCGTGTTGCCAAGTTTGTTGCTCTGCTTCCGACGTTGAGAGAGCAAATGGTAGCGGAGGAGCTTCTGTTCGCACTCGCGTTCTACCAGCATCAAGTGCAGGTTAATGCTCCAGTGGGTGGAAGTCAGACAAGAGTCGACATGTGGGAGTCGTTTGTGTCGGCTTCAGTATTCCCACAGCACTGTGAGTCGTATCTTGATGCGATGAAGAAGGTAAAGCGAGATTACTCGGTTAGACGTGCTGGATGCCTATTTCCTAACCTTTTTGTTATTCTGTAGCTTCAAGATGCAGTTTTCGTACTCGACTGCTTGGAGAAGGTGCTCCCAGTCTTGAGGCCTACGATGCAAAAGGAACTACAGCGCAGTCTACAGAAAGTCTACTCCAGTTTCGCTCAGTCTTTTGAGTATCCGACTTTTGAAGCTACAGAAGCTGCTCGTCAGAAACAGCAATTCGAGCAGCAGGTGGCAAAGGAATCAGACAATGAGAAGAAGGAGAAGAAGGAGGAAGACCGTGGCCAAGCGGAGGCGCTGCAATTTACAGCGTTACGGAATAAGTTGCGACAGAGTCTCAAGTCGCTCCTGGCTTCACTCTCAACGGGTTCCGATATCGGTGGACGCGCGTCGTCCAAGTTAGACTAAAACTCCAAGGAATAGAATCGCTTGTGTTTTGTGACCAAACGAGCCCCAATGATCCAGTTTTCTCCTCCGAGCGTTAATCTCCATGTACGGTAGGCCCTAAGACGTAAGAACACAGATCACTTAGCTTTCACAGTCTTCTATGTGTGAACTTCAAGTATTTACAAGTGCAGGCATGAACACTCCACAAGACACTATTCCATAGGGCTTTTTATTCGGACGCGTCCGTTAATTTGATATCCAAGATATCAAAAAGCGTTGCGTCTACTAACATGAAAAACTTCACTTGAACTAATGGTTCGCGCGTGCTCTACGTCGAGCTCTAGCTCTTTCAGCACAGTGCCAATCAGCATGAGCAGCAAATTCACCATACGTCCGCTTTCGTTTCCCGCACGCTGGAACAGGACACACGAGATCAACTTCTTCTTCCGATGACGATCCAGATTCTTGGTCCAACATACCGTCCAAATCTTCGCAATGAAGAGTGAAGCCAGGAAGAACGGTACCACCATCAAGATCTCTCCACGCGCTATTGCCAACGCGTCGAACTCCTTGGCCGTGTCGCTTGTATTCGTACATGATTTTGTTCCTTGGATCAATGAGCCATCCCAATTGCACACCGTGAGGAAAGTACTCGCGCCGCATCTTGTGATCGAGAGCATCAAGCTTTGAACGTGGACCAGTGAGAGTGTCGATTTCCACCACGAACGTCGGAGCAAAAGGTTCTCCACCACGAGTCCATCGTTGAGCTTCAGTCAGCTGCCTTGCATCATCTCGAGGCACATACGCCACATCGGGGACCCGGAGCGTTGTGTCATCCAGCACGTATTCACCTGCATCTGTCACTCTTCCACCATGGTCATTCCACGCAGCCCAATTCAGCAGCGCTTTGCAGATGTATGGTCCGATCACGCCGCGTCCGAACACCACCATCCGAAATGGAACAAATTGGTCTTCGTCGATGAAGAAACCAGGCTGCTCGCCAAGTGTTGGATGGACCAACGGACCGATCTTCTTCACGTGCTGGTTTAGCTGCTCGAGAGACACACCAGCGTAGTCCTTGACACGGCACAGAGTCTTCTTCGACTGTAGGTCACGCACCAGTCGCGCAAGCACATCTTCGCTATCTTTCGTCTTGTTAGTCATGGTTGTTTCTCGCACTGGCAGTCCTTGGTCTTTCTTGACCTTTGTCCAGTGTGGTCCACGCTTCGAATGAATATGACTTCAACAATTCAAATTTGATTCGTGTCATCAGTGACACGACCAAACCAAGTCTTTATTCTATTTCAAGCCTCTCCTCCAATCAGATTTCACACTCTCAGTAGTCGAAACCTTTTTGAGCTAACAAAACACCAGCACCACAAGTCGCAGTAGGAGTGGCATTGTGACCACAATACGGATGATCTGGCTCGAGGTCAACTCCTGCTGGCCATCCACTCAACCTCACACGGCAACCACACGCGCCTGATGATGCTCAGTCCCGCTAGAAACTCCCACTGTTGAGTTAAATGAGACTCTCACGCTGCAAGCAAACGTCGCACAAACGCGAAGAGAGACACAAAGCAGCGAATGCGACACCGACGATGGCTTGATCAATCTTCAGAGCGAAGCCGCTTGGATTCGTCGTTGCCCACTAAGCAAGATCCTCGCTGCCAGGCTTATTTACTCGGAAGAAAGTCATTGCGTTGTGGTACATGTGCATTACATTTCCGCTTTAAATACTGTACGGCTATTGTCGACTCTACATTCTCCTGCATACTCCACTTAGAACAAACACTCAAGCAGGTCCTTCAGGTCTTCCTCGGAAATAGCCTCCGGGTCTGTCGTAGGCGGGTTCAGGAACGAGAACTGCTGCAGCTGGTCTTGTACAGGGGGTAGGAACGTCATCATGTCAAAGTCCAGACCATCTAGCACAGGGAACTCATCGCACGGCGACTGCATCGTCGTGACGGGGGACACAACCTTAGCTCTTTGTTGCTGGATCTGCTGTCGGTACCGCTGCTGTCGGGAGCTACGTGAGTTGGCAGGCAGCGGCACCGAACGGTGTTGCGTCTTCATATGCCGCGTGAGGTTCCCCGCAGTACTGAAGGTCTTGCCGCAGCCATCGACTACGCACGAGTGGATGGAGTTGCCGTTGTGCACCTTCTGGTGCTTGGCCAGCATGTCCTTACTGGTGAAGATGCGCGTGCAGCCCGCCACGGGGCACTCCATCTTGTGCAGTGAGTGCAGACGTTTGTGACGTGCCAGGTTCCCCGATGTGCTGAAGCGCTTGCCACAGGATTCGATGGGGCATTGGTGGGGCTGCTCGCCCGTGTGTGTCTTCATGTGCTCGTGCAGCGTGAATTTGCGGTGGAATCGGCCGCCACACAGCGGCACGGGACACGCGAACGGGCGGTCCTGCTGCGGATCGCGAAAACGCGTCTGGTTCATCATGTTGGGGCGAACAGCGGTGCTAGCGGACATGGTGCAGTGGCAGAAGTGAAGGCGTTTCGACAGGCGCGCTCCAAATCGAAAAGTGAGTTGAGTTGAGCTCCGGTCAGGCTTGCTGCGAGACATACGGCGTCGCTGATGGACCCTAGCCCAGGCCGCTCCAGAAACGCGTCAGTCAACTTGTACTGTCTCTTGTCTTAGGAGGACACATCAAAAGATAATACCGAGCGCTGCGAGTTCGCACTTCTCCGTGTTTGGTGCCAATTCGACGCGAACGAGGCGTTTTCAGTGCGACTAGCGCGTGTTTTGCTTTGGCGCTGCCGAATCCCAATCAGGAGATGACTCGATTCCAAGTTCATTGACGTTATTAACGCTACTGTAACTACGTGGAGAATGAACTCCACTGCTTCTTTGATTGTTCAATTGTCTCTTTTGAAAAGCTAGAAATAATTCGGAGCATGTCGCGGCTGTAATCCGTTCAACTCTCCTTCGAGCAACGCAACGACAAAACGTCCTCAACATGATCTCGAGATCCAGGAATCCACCGAAGATGCTCCTCCTTGCGATCTTCTGGCGAGTCAAGCGGTCTCAACGCGAATCAGTCTCAACACTCGGGGCTATCGCATCAAGACACGTGGGGCTGTCCGAAAAAAGCTTCAAGAAGTCGCGGTCAAAACCCCGATTGCATATGCCTTCGTATAAATTTAACTTCCGCCTGGCAAACGCTGCAAAATATCGCAATGTACAGATTGGATATGGGCAGGTTACGTCCAGCAGAATCGCTCGTATGGTGGCCGTAAACTGCAGCGAGTCTCAAAATTTTTAGCCTCGATATTATTTTTTCGGCCGCCACAGACGGACAGACGGCAGAACAGCTCACCAAAATGGCCAGAGCTTCTGTCACCACCCTTGACGTACCTTTTGGTAACTTACACCTTGCAGAGAGAGACGAGTTGGTCTGTGTCCTACGTGTAGCTGCTCCTCTGTTCGTAACAATAGGCTCCACCTTCCAGCTGCAGCCCAAACCAAACGACATGGGTCGTCAGTCGTTCTTGTTTAGGTTGGCGTGGCCGTTTGCATTGGCTCTACGCCGTAGAGCTCCGAGTTCGAGCAAAGAAAGACTTGACGGCACCAAGCATCACCTGGCTCCGATGGACATCTCGGAGCTCCATGTCAGCCAGCATTTTATAGTTCTTGCTCGCAAATTCCTCACCGTTGCAATCTAAGTCCGGAGCGTTGCCAGCGAGCACTTGATGTGTCTATCGGTCAGATTCTCTCTAGGATATGCGTTGGGGGTTCCAATTTGAATCAATTGAACGGCGCAGCTGGGACGGGCAGGCGGAATACTCTAGCACCACTCGGCGTACCTCATAATCTAGCACCACTCGGCTTGCCTCATAATCAGCCTCGATGCGACCAAGGCTTGGTCCAAGCGGTGCAGCAGCACCAGAGACTGGTCTTGCTCTGCGTTTGCGGCGGAACAAGGACAACAGAGCGAGCCGTTGATCGCTGTAAGCGTGCCATATTGATGAAGGCGAGGCAGGCGCGTGTATCTGGCACACGTTGCTGTTGCTGTGCTGGTGGGCTATCTTTGTGCGTCGTGTCGTGTGAAAGTGGCTTGTGAACAACGTCTTGTTTTAAAATATGTTGCTCGTCGATTACAGCGACAAAAAAGCGCCTGATTGTCACGGATGATGGTCCTTCTCTGGTTCTGTCTCGTGGTAAAGAAAATGTCACTGAAACTTGCGTCTTGTTTTGAAATATGCGATCCAGTTTACCCAACCGTGGAATCACTGTGGATAGCCGGATGGAATTTATTTATCTGGTACGTTACTCTAGGTGAAGGGGCCGAGTCACGCTGCCTGAGCCATCTGCGCCTCAGCTTGAATTGGGCGACCCATGTGGTCAACGGATGATTGCTGCAGGGCGTGACAAGCAGACCCAGTCGCGCCAGCGTGATCGTCCAGTTGGCATTCCTGCTGGCATGTAGCCATGTGACGGTCTGCTCGTCAATTCGCAAAGTGTGATCAGAGACGGACCGAAACGTCAAAAGATCGCCGATGCGTGTTTATCTCGCAATTGCGGTCATTCGTGTTTTAGCAAAGTGTTAGCAAGCGAGCAGGCACGTGATACTTTCGCACTACGCAATAGATTGGACCTGGTTCCTGATGGGAGACACACGCGAGTCCATTCAGGGCGATGTGGCCTGTTCGTCGAGCTTTTAGTCCTTTTGTCGCAAGATGAACGCTCACGAGGCTTTTTTCTTGATACGCCACCGTACAAAGGTTGTTTTAGCGTGGTTGCACTTGTTTGGTTAAAGTGTACAAGTAGATGAGGCATGTTGCAGCACAAAACTGCAGCCAGGTTGAAGTTGACATGTACAGACAAGAAAATAATGATTGACTGACTTCCGTCCACTTAGAAGCTGCTGAATGCTGTGCTGCCACTGCCACTGTTTCGGTGGGTCATTTCGTCTGCTTTGGCAGCTCCATCAAAGGCTGCAATGTATCCAATTGCTGCTTCCAGCATCGTGGCGTAGTATCCAGTCTCGCCAATCATCAGCGCCGTGATCATCGTCTCGCTAATCAAATGACGAGCCACAATAACACTTCGCAGGCGACAACGCGCCAGTACAAAGATGAAAATGGGGAGGAAGTCGTCAGCTGCCATCGGAGTCGGTTGTCTTGAGCTCTCCTTGCTGTTAGCTTCGAAGCCGTGTTCCCGTGCGTGGGTTTCGTAAATACATCGTGCGACCTCCACAAGCACCGCCGCCTTCTCCGATGGCAACGAGTAATTGTCCATGGAGTTCAGTAGAGCGATCGCTGACTTCCACTCGGACGGTGACTGATGCGACACTTGAATCTCCAGGAAACTCTGGGGCTGAGCAGCTACAAGTGCCCGCAGTCGCTCGAATCGCTCCTCTTCTTCCTGTCTTAAGCCACTTCCAGCCCCTAACAATTGGTAAATAATCTCCTGCAACGGAATGAACGTCCGACGCTCCAGTTTGTACAGTGCTGCACGACGCGCTAAGGCCCATTCATCATCAGTCGGCGCCCGCTTCCCATTGAGTGCTGAATCCCCAAGCTGGCGAGGTGTACTCGGGTTTGCCATATCGGCCAAGTGCTCCATGATCATCTCCAGTGATCGCTCCAAGAAAAACCGGTAGTTCTTCAGCGCCAAGAGGCTGCGAGCATCCTGCAGCGTCGTGACATTCTGAAGCTCTTGCGGTGTCGCGCCGAGAGAACCTTCGCGTATCTCTTGGTCGCTGTCCGATTCATTGCCGCTGACTCCAACTGGAGCCCACGGCTCCGATAGCCGCGTCCAAGCCGACGCACCCATTGCAGTCACCGAAGATCCAGACGGTTGCTCGTACTTTTGCCTGAACATGACCAGAAAGCTGGCGATATGCTGCCGCATCGTGAGGCTCGCGAGAAACTGGTCGCAAGCACGCAACAGCGAGCGCAGCGTAGGAGATGCGGAGCTGACGGCACTCAATACGCCGCCCGGTTTCGCATGTAACGAGGCCCATAGCCGCAGTACATCGCCTCCATTGCTACTTCTTCTCTGGCCGTGAGACGAGGAGGATTCGCTCTGGTCGTCATAGTCCTCCTCGTCACTGAAGTCGTCCGTGACTGCTCCTCCGTGTGCGTGGCTGATCCCACCCAGATTGTCCTGAAAAGAGCTGCCGTCCAGCGCCATCGCCTCTGCACTCAGCAGTCTCCGCTGTGCCACACTCTCCCGTAGGTCACAATACGGTCCTGGCCCGATGATCATTCCTTGAGGGTGATACGAGTCCCGACAGAGCAAAGCGTCCTCGATACAGTACATCCAATTCTCACGATCACGTAACTGAGCCGCCTGCAGCAGCAACGTATACTCCGGTCCCACTTGAATGGCAAAGCTTGCGTCCCGACCACCAGCCACATGAACATCCACGTAATGAACACGAGTCTGCGGGTGGAAAAGCAACACTTCGCCTTTGAGTTTCGTACAGGAGGAATCCGTATAATAGCGCAACACCGACCTCTCCAATACGAAATACCGAGCTTTCCAGTTCTTCCGTACGTGGCCTCGTTTTCTTAACCAGCCACTCATAGAGTCCAAAAAGGCATCGTCGAAGGCGCTAGAAGATGTTCCACCCGAGATGCTGCTCCTGCCTGAACGCAGTCGTCGATAACGCACCCATTTCCGCCTCCGGACACGCAGACGTTTACCTGAAGAACTGGCTGGTAAAGAAGACGACAATTCTCCACCTGAAGATTGACTCAACGGGTCGATTGATCTCCCTCGTGTTCGGAGCGACGGACGTGGATTGAAGTGGGAAAAGCTGGACGCGTATTGCCATCCATCGACTGCATCACGTGGACTGTCTATCGGAACTTCCAGGTGCCACGGACTCACCCACTCCCAACGTGGCCCCACTAGGGACTTCCCAGACACAGAAGTCACAGCAGTTGGAGCTACATGATGTCTGGCACCTGTTACTGGTCTTGAAGCACTGGTAGCTGACCTGCTGCGCTGTTTTAATGTACTGGGGCCTGCTATATCAGCTGGCGGCGGCTCTGGTAGCGAAATGTCCGGGAACGTCGCGGATGGGACCCACTCGAGCAGTACATCTCCTTCCTCTTGTTCTTCTCTACTGAGTGTACGTCTCCGTCTTCTCTCCATGTTGTGCCGCACCATTCTCATGTATTTATCAGGGTCCAGTGGTAGTAAATGGCCTTTAGAGCCCCAGCCCAGCACCATCTGATACCGTTGATGCTCGAACACTTCCTCAGCCACGATCACAGGTCTCTTGCTCTCTGTACGGGCACTGGAGCCGGATTTCTCTTTGTTCTGCTTCCTGGTGCGTCTTCTGCTGGTCTTGGGGGCGAACAAGCTGCTGTCGTAGAGCGACGAAGGAGGGGGAGGGACGACATCTGATTCCAAAGGCTGCGAGGGCTTCTCCGCTTCATTCGGCTGTGAATTATGTAGAATTGACAGATTGCGTAGCTCCAAGAGGCTTTTATTGCCGCTCTGACGGCCACTAGCGACGTCCAGGAAGCTGCTACTGCTGCTGTTGCTGCGGATGCTCAAGAGGAAGCTATTGGCGTCCAAACTGCGCGTAGAAGAGGACGTCGAGATGATCGTAGCCGCTCCCGAGCGAGAGGAGGAGGGCGCAGAGGCTACGGCCAGCCAATAGGACGCGTCACGAGCGCTCACGGGCGGCATCGAGTCCATGCGAGGCAGCGGCGGCTTCTCCGCCATTTTTATCGAGATTTACCCCGATTTACTCGTGATTTACCCCGATTTACTCACTCTAGGTCATCCTCACTCTAGGTCGATTTGGTCCAACTGCAGATTGCCGGACTATTTCTTGAACTTATTTCAGTACATAAGTACCGTGAGTTTAGAGATTTTGGGTGATTACGTATACTTAGCCCTATTCCAATACGTAATCAGTGCCATTTTATTTGTGGGAATTATTTGTGGGAATTACCACATTTGCTTGCCATAAATAAGTTTCTAGTTATGGCAATTTCCATAAATAACAAATTTCTGGATTCTGATTGGCTGAGATTTGTCTACGTAAACGTGAACCCTGGTCAGACACGTGAGACATGCCGGGCTAGGGTGTGCCATAAATAGAGTTTAAGCGAATCATAGCTGTCAAAAAGAGGCCCAGAATGCCATATTTAGAGTTAGTTGTGGCTCGGTTTCAGACCCCTGAGACATGGAATTGCCATATTGAGATGGAAGGCGTAAGCTCTCTCCGGAAATAGCTTGCAATTTGTGGCTCGATGATCTCTCACTAGAAGAGACTTAAGCATGAGCCAGAGGAAGCATGTACCCTGGAAGCCGCTTCGACCTACGCGGCGTTTCCCTTCTTAGCCAACTACCGACGTCTCGGAGGAGCAGCGCAATAATCTGGTGAACGCGACCCTGAAGCTAATGGAGTTGTCCGTGTTGGCAACTTGACTTGCGCTTGACTTGGAGAAATGAAGACTGATTGTATTCAGCTCTTAAACTAATGTAAATGTAATATGCATGAGTAGTTTCTTAACTGCTCCTTCTTCTCATAATCTTCATCCACGTTCGCCTTCGCATGAAGATACCTTCACCATCTCATCTTTATACGACCTCTCAAGACCGCACAATCCCGCTTGATCTCCAGCGAGTTCCGACAGTCCGTCATTACCCGCGAAAATAGTGGCCAGCTTGTCCGTAGTGCAGAGGAATCTCGTGACGGACGATGAGTCTCATCATGAGATTGGATGTGGCGTCGAACCTGATTACTAGTACAGTTAAACCTGTACTAAATGATAAGTCCCGTGGACCAACCTTGTATCATGTATAGCAATATTATCAAATTGTAGAGCAGCACCCCCGTCTTGAAGCAAATATCCTATACTCGTCCTCGGCTACAAATGAGGACTATTCTTACCCAATTGCCACCACAACGTCTGAGCACCGCGGCGCTGAAAGCGAGGCACTAGTGTCATTATCTCATTTTCACCATGGGTCGTAAGCAGAGCACGTCGGCAACCTAACGTTCGAACACAAGAAAAAGATCTGCATCTGGCACGACGATCATCCATCCATGACCCAAACTGAACTTGCTGAGAAAGCCAAGAAGGAGTTTGTGCTTGACAAACAGCCTGGACAGTCGACAATCTCAGATCTACAGTCGCGTCGTACACAAAAGGTCGTTATTCCCGAGCTCGACGAGGCCCTCGCGACTGTGCTGTCAAAAAAAATCCGGGGTATCATGTTAGATGGCAACAGACGACGATCACCAGCTACTTTCAGAGTCAAAACTGACTATTGATTGGGCTCAAACCTGTATCAAGTTTGAAGTTTAAGAGTTATCATTTATACCCCATACATTTTACTGACTACCAACTCGGTGGAACGACTTCGTATCATCTATAACAGGATATAACGTAGTGCAATAATCATTTAGTACGGGTTTAACTGTATTATGTTCCTCGACGAGCCGGCCAATGATCCGGATCAGTGCTCTTTGTGGCTCGGTGAATGCTCGAGATGATTTCAGGCTTTTAGATCGCAGTACAACCCGGCCACGAACTTGCGGGAGGTTATCAATGCTAGTATCAGCCGTGACGAGAAGGACGCGGTCGAGTACGGCTAAGGAATATCCGCTGTACTTCAACACTACAAAACAAATCACGACAAGTTTCTGGAACGAGTCACGAAGCAGCGGCTCACGTACTGGCGCGAGCCGCATGTTCCTCTTCCAGATCGTTGTCATCCTCGATATGACGTTCTACACGTTGCCGGCTGTCAGCGTCAAGCACGTAGCTCAGGACTCCTGAGTCAGGAGGACTCGCTTCTCGGCTCCTTTACTGTGTTGGAGACCATGCGCTGGGCGGCCAAGCTCAGCCTGCCCAACATCGTGACAGGTGACCAAAGGGACAGTATTGTTTGTGTGAAACCCACAGCAGCGCAGCAACATCAGTATGCTGTAAAAATAGTTGTCATTGCCATTTCCTCCGTTTGGGCACATTACAATGACTCGAGGGGCAGCTTGGAACTCATGCAACTGGACTCTTGACGATCAGTGGCAGTCTCAATGGCAGGCACATCGCGATCGTTTGTCGTTCATCCAATCCGCCAGCTCCGTTTCCGCGAAAGCCTGTTCGTCGGCCCTTGCAGCGTCCTCACACCCTCGTCGTCTCCACACTGGTAGAAGCAGTTGGAACAACTGCAGCCCCATCAAACTCATCGCTAGATCCAAGTCACCCGCGGTGAAATCACGCCAGAAGCAGATCGAGCACGACAACCTCGTCCTAATCAAGAAGATCATCGCGTTAGACAATGTCAAAGTGAAAAAGCCAAAGAAGAAGCGAAAACCAGCACAGAGATCGACCTCAACAGTATCCTCTACAGCTCGCAGTGGCGAAAGAAACACCATTATCGTACCGAAGTCAGCTCATTCCGATCATGAATGTCTGCGGACGTTAGCAGACGTCCCGCCGTCATCCAGCCACGCCCTGTACACTCGAAGCTCAGCCACCATGAAGAACAATTTCGTCGAGTATAATGCTCCAACGATGTTCCATGCCTCCAATTCCACGTCAGCTGCAGCTCGAGTCCGGTCACGAGTTCAATCCAAGATTCTGGACGAGAACAAGAAGATCCTACAGCGGATCCTCAGCGCTCGGACAACAGTCGATCGCTCGGAACTGGAACGGCATGGAGAGAGACACAACAAGTTGCGGACGATCATGTCCAGACACAATTCCACGTCTAAACTGCCTCAGCGCAGTCAAGATCGACCGCTGCGAACGTCTCGCAGTCAAGTGACTTTGCATCGAGACAGCAACAACTCGGTTATTCGTACTGATCCAATGAGCCATCTTAAGTCTCGACCTCGTTCAGCTTCTCAAGCTGTTAAATCGCATACAGCACGAAGAAAAAGCGAGAGTAGTGAGTCGCTGGTCTCAAGGATACGGAAGATGACGATGGAAAGTCAATACGAAGGCAAATAAACCCATGACAGTAATGTTTAATCCCTGTAAAAAAATAAATGCTTCTACAGCTCCACGCCTCCCTCCCAGTCACTCGGGGCCATTCGCTGGAACGTGAGCTTGATCGGAGTCTGCGCCATCATCTTCGCGAAGAATTTCGTCAGCACCGTACCTGATCCTTCCAGTCCGAGGTCCGAGACGTAGGCGTCGCCCACACGAATCAGCACGTCACCCACCCGCACGTCGTCGAAGCTCCTGCACGTGCTGCGTTCCGTGTTGAGCAGCATACGCAAGAACAGCTGCGGCTCTTGGTTCCGGTCGTCGAACTCGAACTCGTTCTCGTCCGTGTACACGCGCTGCACAGAGAACGCAAACTCGCCCGACTTCCATGTCACTTCGTAGAAGTACTTCGGTTCCAACACAAACGTCGACGAGCCGTTTGATAAGCCGGATAGCACGCCGATAGACGGTGGCAATTGGTTCTTCAAGTCCATGGGAGCTCTAGCTCGTGAGCGACGGACGTAGCTGGCGACTGATGTCGTGGATGACGGAGGTGGTGCACGGTTGCGACGGGTGCTACTCAGGGCACGGCCTGTTGTGGCAGGAACTGGAGGGCGGCCAAGTGCACGAGATCGCGGGAAAGCCGACGACGCTGGCGTATATGACATCGGCGGTGGCGCGTGCTTCGGAGATTCTCTGCCGTTTGCCGAAGAAATGGGAGAACCGGCGTCTGAAATGGAGGAAATGTTGGTACGGCCTAATGCGTAGAACGCCAGGTCTCTCGCTGAAAGTCTCGACACTGGGGCCTGCTCCTCTTCGTCCTCTTCCTTGACTGTAGATAACTCGGTAGCTGGAGGGGTCGGAACATCTTCCTCTTCCATATCAGCTTCGGGTTCCTGGTTACTGCCTTTAGCATCCTCTGGTGGCGAGTCTTCGTCGCTGTCATCTGAATACGCATCCATTTCCACGTCCACTTCTAGCACGTGAGCTTCAAACATCGAGTACCCGGACGACGACAAGTACTCGGAATCACTGTCGAATTCGTAGCTGTCGTCCGTGTCGTATGTTGACGTATCCCCAGCATCCTCTTCCTCCGACCTGCTTGGCTCTTCGGGTTCCGGTACCACCGACGGCGGTGGTGATTCTACTACTTCAGGTACCTCCGTCTCTTGGTTGTCTACCTGTGTATGGTCGCCATCAATTTCAGCCTCAACGACAGCAACTTTCAGCGTGGCAACCTCTTGCTCCAGGGTATCATCAATCTCCGGAGTATCAACGACAGGTTCTTCAGGCTTCTCTAGTTCTTCAGGTTTCTCTGGTTCTTCCTGCTTCGGCGGGTTGTTCTGCGCCCCTGAGCTTCGTCGTCGAGGTACCATATCCTCAAAGGCAGATATCTTAATATCCGACTTGGGCGGTGGGTTGTTAATTGAGCTCCGTCGGGTCCGCCCCACTGGCGACGTTGGGATTGCCTGGGCGATATCCTCATAAGCAGAGAGCTTAATAGCCGACTTCGGCGGATTTTCAACCGAACCGGAGCGTCGTCCACGTGTAGCAGCGATCGGTGACGTCGGGCCTTTTCCTTTTGCACGAGCATTGACGTTCTTCATCTCCTGCTCTCTCTGGCGTTGATGACGCGCCTCTCGCTCCTTCCGACGCTTCCTCTCCTCCTTCTCCAGCTCCATTTTCTTCATTGACTCTCGGAGTTCGTCCTCGTGTCCTTCAAAGCGGACACGGGACGTCGGAGGACGTGCGATGCCCGACCTCATGGCCGACGGCGGACCGTTCAGCGCTGTATTGAAGTACGTGCTGGACGGAGCTCTGTGTCTGTGCTTGTCCTCTGGAACCTTGCTCTTACTGTGCTGTGAACCTGTCATAGGCGGTCGAGAGCTCGAATAGACCAGATAAGGCGTCGACATGGGCGGTGGCCCCCCGTTAAGTGGGTCTGCATCTCCCTGGGAGTACTTGGACCTGCTTTTGTATTGCTGTTGAGCATATCTACTCGAATGGTGTCTGGAACTCGTATCGTACTTAGACGAAGGCGGTCGACGGCTAGAAGGCGGCGGCATCCCGTAACGTGCGGTTGAAGGCGGCGGTGGCATCCCATGGTGCCTACTGGACGGTGGCTGCCTTATCGTCGAAGCAGGAGGAGCGTAATGTCTCGAGGCTGTAGCTGGCATGTCCTCCATCAACACACTCTTAACTGGAGCCTTGTGCATGGCGCTATTGTACTCAGACGACGGAATGTACGACGAACTGGAGCTGCTGGGCGCGTTACGTGCGAGCCGACGCTGAGCGCGTTCGAGCTTGGAGCGGATCTGATCCATCATGGCGCGTTCGGCCGTCATCGGCGCGTCACTGCGGCGCGACGGGGGCGGCGCATTGCTACTGTGAACACTACTGTGCATTGTGGCGGGGCTGATGCAAATGGGCGAATGGCTTGGTGGTGTCTCTGACAGAAGGTTTCCTCTGCCATGGCCATTCTGGAAGGGTTGGGTGCAGGAATTCACTGGAACTTTGTATGATGGACCCGTTACTCTCTGTACGTGAGGAAGGTTTTAAGGTAGTTTTAAGGGATGTGTAAGGAGTCTGGATCCAGCCAACAATTGGAAACGACCAGACTTCCCAACGACTAAAAGGTTTCAACACGGCACGTGCGTCGATGTCCTGGGCCACTGGAGTTGATGGAGTGACTGCAACTCGATGTCGGACTATGAAATGAAGTCTTGGGATTGAAGTCTTGGGGTCGGATCTCCACAACCTGAATGACGAGTTGACAGTTTTCCGCAATGACTTGACTTGCTGCTGCACTCCAATTGAATCTCCACTTGTTGGAAACTCGGGCTCGAATTCCACCAGGTAAGTGGCCTACTTCCCGTGTTCCCAAAGCTCTCAATCATTTAGAGTGAACAGCACTCCACAAAAGATATGCTTGCTGACACCGCAATTTCAGCACCGGTATTCGTCTCACCATTGCATCAGTGCATCGTCCCCCACCGCTTGTACTGCAATGCCCTGGAGCCGAGAAAATGCGACAACCACCATCCAGGTTTCCATTAAAATCCGCCCAGTACACCGTTCAACGCGTCGCTAATAGCGTACATGCGGCGTCGCTCGTGCTTGACGTGGCCGATGCCAACGCTCTGCCCACCGCTGGCGAACGCCATCATCTTCTTGCCCCCAATACTGTCCGGGTCGCCACGCTTCTCGTAGAAGAAGACGTCGTTCACCACGCGGTCCAGTGCCGAGTAAATATGACTAGGAACGGCAATAGTCGATACGGTGTCGAACAGAGCCTGCTCCGAGACAAGTGCGTTCCACACATCCTGGTGGATGACATTGCGCTGCAGTAGCGGAAGTGCCACGTCCATCTCAGCCTCCATCAACTGTGGCGCCAATAGCTCGTGAATGGCCATCGCTGTGCGGAAGAGAAACACCGTTCCGTCCAGCAGAAAATTGTCAAACACACGCGCCGCCGACTCGAGCGGCAAAACCTGCAGGAATAGCGTCTGCAGCCAGTTCATGAGGTACATGGAGCACGAAAACACTCCGATCTCCCGCAAATGAGCGTGCAGGTGCGGCAGTCTTGAGTTCAGGAACGTGTCGAAGAGCGTGTAGTACACGTTGGCCAGGTCAGCATCCAGCAAGTAAAACGTGAAGAGGTGCTCGTTCACCATGAGGTTGGCCAGGCACTGGAAAGCCAAGTAGCGATCTTGAGGCATATGAAGACACAGCATAGCGGCTAGGTATGACATCCCTTGGATGTATCCCAGGTCTGGGCGATAACACGCGTACGTCTCGAGCACTTCCAGCAGGAACGCGTAGTACGGACCGCTTGAATCGAAGAGCTTTAGTGACGGGAATGTACGCGGCAGGTCTGTGTCGATTAGAGCTAGAGTATGTTCACGTCCTCCATCAACCGTGCCATCTTTCTCGTTGGCTCGGTCTTTCTTATAGGCAGCAGCTCGTCGACGGTAGATCTTGAACATTTCAGGAGTTATCTTCAATTTGTTCCCGATAGCCATGGGCCACACACGAGCTCGAATCGAGGGCGGAATGCCTTGTCTCCATAGTGAATGCGCCAATGGAGTGTCCTTATTCTCTTCCCAGTCGCGCAGTATCCGAGTTCGCCAGAGCTTCTTCGCACGCCGTAGTTCCTCCTCCTTCTCGTGAATGGCTTCACGAGGCACTTCGCTTACATCCATAACCAAAGTAGGAGGAGAACCTCGTCGATGACGACGTGTAGCAGTTAGCGGAGTTCTTGGTCGTCCAGGGGAACCTTGACCAAAATGTGGGCTCTCATCACTAGGTTCACTGCCCTCTGATAGCAGCCTGCTAGTGCGAGCCATCTCCAGTCCATTCACTGCCGCTCCAGTCTCCATCATCGTCTGGGACGAGGGCTGTCCATACAGTGACGGGTGTACTTCAAGAGCGATAGTATACTTGTGTCCACAAGCAACAACCAGCTCTGTTTGGGAAGAAAAACAGTCGATACGTTCGGGTTTATCCTTGTTCGCAGTATGCCCAAGCCCACACGCGCCGTAAGAGTTCAACCCCCATGCAAACATGATGCGCTTCTCTGTCGTAGCGATGGAGTGGAAAGCACCACAATACACACGCACGATCTGGTCAGGAGCGCACAGAGCGTCTGGAGGCACCTGGACGCGCGCAGGGACCGGTTGATAGACGTCTCCTGTACCGAGTTGACCGTACTCTCCTAGTCCCCACGAGTAAAGCTTTCCACTTGCCGTTAGCACAACAGTATGGGTATATCCACACGCAATCTCCACCACAGGAGACCCAACTGCTACTTCCCGAAGTTTCTCGACGCAACGAGGCACCACCTGATCTTTATCCACATATCCCAAGCCACATTGCCCTTCTCCTGTCTTCCCCCACGTGAAAATACTGCCCTGTCGATCCAACGCAGCCGTGAAGTTCCAGCCGCACACAATCTGCGAAACCCGTGTCCCCTGCGGGAAAGATACAACTTGATGCGGTGTATCGCGCCATTTGTTATCCCCCAGTCCCAATCGCCCGTTGCGGCCACGGCCAAACGTGAATACGGTCCCTTTAGCACTCAGCACTGCCGTATGAGCTCCACCACAGCTAGCACTGACCACGCTTTCGCGCAGCAAACTCATGACCTTACGAGGGACAGCGCGGTCTCGCATATCTCCATGACCAAGACGGCCATCCTCGCCACTTCCCCACGTATACAACTCCCCAGCATCGGTAATGGCCAACGAGTGCTGTGCTCCACAAGCGATCATGGCGATAGTTGTGCGGTGAAGTGCCTTCTCCAACGCGAGTTCTTCTACTAGATGCGGAGTCAGAAACGACGAGTTTAAGCTGGTTCGCGTCGAATCGTCGACCGAGCTAGAGTTGTTAGTTGCAACGGTGACAGCTGCGGTCTTCTTGTCCTCGTTATCGCCATAGCTGTAGACGTCTCCAGTGGATGTCAGATACAATAGGTGCTCACCTCCACATGCCACTTGAACAATAGGCTGCCCATTAAGCAATGAAACCTGCTTAGGTCGAAGTACTAGCGGGACTCCGCCCTCCAGGCTAGGTGGCCGACCCCACACCCACATACTGGAACTTGGCTCCTCAATGACCTGAGTCGACACGTCTTCTTCGTCCAATAGATCTTCTACTTGTGCTTCATCTTCAACGCTTCCTTCTCCTTCGTCATCACTTTCATTGCCATCCAATTCTTCTACACTTTCGCCATTTACATCATGATTTTGTTCAGAAACTGGCATTGTAGGGTCATTCAACGACTGCATGTCACCATCGTGGTCAGCTGCTTGAACTGATGACGGCTGAGTAGTGCCCACCAGCGATATGCTGACACCACGAGAGTTTTTGCGGCCACGATGACTGTTCCTCCGGCTAAGTGACGGCTGGGACTGACTGCGTTGTCTCGGCATTCCCCGTACGCGCTCAAAGCCATGCAGGCGATCATGCATAGTGGCCAACATCTCGCTCTGGAGTGCCACCAATGCTGTCATACTGTTCTGCACGTCGTTACGTAGCTTCCCGTGTAAACTCTCTCGTTCCTGCTGTAGTCTCCGCACATTGGCATCTCCATTGCTCGCACTGTTGTGTCGTGTCCAGTACGTGTGCTTAATCTCCGGTAAGACGTCGTGACTCAACGTTTCCAATGGACTCAGCACTGCGTCCTCGCACTTCTTCTCGAACTCAGGCTGGAGCGACTCCAGCATTTGCGTCAGCGCCCTCACAAGTCTCGTTGCATGGGTCTTACTGTCCTCCTCCATCTTGCTCTGTCCCTCATCTTGTATATCCAGTAGGACGTCAGCAAAGAGCGGCATATCCGCCACTCGCTTATATTCGTCCAGCACCGCCGCAGTCGCCCCCCACCATGCCGTCGTGGCCTGCATGTACGCTCTCACGCAGTGCCACAACGCACTGAGATTGCCCTCAGCCTGCAGCACCTCATTTCTGAACTGTGCGGACACATCTCCCGTTGGCTCAACGTCCTCTGGGTCCAGTAGCTCTTGGTCTGAGTCTCCATCGCTCTCCAAAAGGCCGACATCTTCACTATCTGTCACACTTTCTGCCTCTGCCCACGTCGTCGTCGCAGCGGGAGGTTTGGCCCAGTCGGGCAGCTCTCCTTTCACCGGTTTCGGTGGTCTATTGCGATGGTGCGATACAAAGTCACAGAAGATCTGCATATCCAAACCAGCACTAGAGCTCGTGTCATGGTGCATTCCAGCCGCGTGCTGCATCGACAAATGACCTACGACCTCCCGCAAAAAGCTCTGGAGTCCGTCGAAGCGCTGTTGCAGCTGTTCATTTGTCAATGGGAAGACTTGCAGTGCGTACTTAGGCGGAAGCCCGACTGGCGGATGGAAGTGCAGTTTGGCCGCTAACGCTGCGATCTGTGAGTAGCGGCGGTACACGAGGAAGTCTGAGCTGGTGGTGCCCACCTGTAGCACATAGGCTAGGAATGGCTTGCGGTCGTGTGCGTGCTGGGCCTGGTAGAAGCCCAGCATCTGCACGTCCGTCAGCAGCCCGAAGCCGAAGCCGCCCATGCTCGAAGAAAGATGAAGAATGTTTGTCTTTATCAGGATCGACTCAGAACATTCAATCTGATTCGAAAAGAGGAATCAGTGACAATCACTCCTTCAAAAAAATGACCGAGCGCGCGGAATGGACGCTGGCGCTGCGGCAGGTTTTCCATGACGTGCAGGTGCAGGCAGTGGAGGCCAGTGGGTACATGCGCAACCCGTCAGGTGTAGCGCATCAGCGGACGCTTGTACCAGCTGTACGGCGTCTCAATGCGCTGTTTAGTGACGAGGTGCTGGACGGCAAACGAGGTGTAGTGGAAGAGGTCTTTCTGCAGTTCCTGGATGAGTTGTGGCTGGCTGTAGCGAGAGTGTTGGTAGCCCCTAAGATCAGTGATGTGGTTCTATTGGCTGTGGCTTCCCTCACGGGCGAATTCTTCCACCGGAAGAGCAGCAAGAGCAAGGAAATGAAGGGTAAAGAAGAGCTTCGTGCAGAGCTGCTCAAGAAGCTCATGGAGGCCACACAGGCTGAAGACAGAAGTGTGAGGCTGAGGACATGCCACATGCTGCAGATTGTGGTGAACAGACTCGGGTTTATTGAGTAAGAGAGGAGAAATTGAACTGAGTGCTGCTATTGATGCACTGATACTCGTGCTATTGCAGGGAGGAGTTGGAGACGCAGTTAAGAAAGACAATGCTGCTCAGACTCAACGACAAGTTGACATCCGTGAGGATTCAGAGTATCTACGGGCTTAAGAACCTGCAGGAAGATCCCGTTGAAGGGGAGAAGGGCGAGGACGAAGTGACGCGAGAACTGAGGAAGCTTATGGTGTCGGACCCGTCCAAGTGAGTTGCAAACAAAGGTCTATTCTGGCGTAGACTTTTTTTACATTGTTCTGCTGATAGGGATGTTCGTAAGGCGGCACTGCTCAACTTAACAATGTCGAAGAAGACGTACCAGGACCTGCTGATCCGCATCCGTGATGTGAGCGAAGATGTTCGCCACGCTGCATTCCGGACGATCGGCAATGAGATTTCTATGGAGGATATTCCAATAAACGACCGTGCGCACCTTCTGGATCAAGGTCTTCAAGACCGTGCAGTGCGCGTGCGTAAGGCGTGTGAGCAAATGGTGCTGAAAAAGTGGTTTCCTGAGTGTGGCGCGTCCCCAGTGCTGCTTTTGAAAGCTTTGGATATCGAGCAGTACCCCGAGATCGGCTCGAAAGTCTCGCGTCTATTGCTAAAACATTTCTCGGAGCAACCTCGAGCACTGCTAGAGAAAGAAGGAGTTGTCGAATTCAACGCATTGGACATGATGTCGGAGAACAGTGAAGCCTTCAACGCTGAAAGCGTCTTCTTCTGGAGAGAACAGTGCTACTACTATCAGAAAGTCGACCATGACCTGGACAAGGCAGCGGCTATTCTTCCCAACGTGTCTGATTTCAGCAAGATGCTGGCGGCGACCTGCAGGGCCGAGAGCGATGTGCTCTTTATTGCGCAGCAGCTGCTGAAATTTGGGCATTTGCTGGATTTCCAGGATGAGTTTGGGCGGCGAAACCTGCTCGATGCGCTGCAGAATCTCCTGCGCGAGCTGGGAACTGACAGCCAGTTGATTAAGGGCATCATGGAGTTGATGGCTTTTGTATACTCCGGGAGCTCGGAACAAGAGTTCATTCAGGTTGTCGCTGAGATCATTTCAGATATGTATGATCCAGTTGAAGCTGGTAATCAAGAACCCTCGGCATCTCAGCAAGAAGATGTGGAGGTCACTCCGTCACAGCTGGAAACATCGGCTGAAGATGATCAACCAGCTCTCAGCTTTGGCCCTCACTTCAACACGTTGAGTGAAAAAGATCGGGAAGCGGCTGAAGTCAAGTTCGAAGAGCTTGAAAAGCGCCTCGATACGCTTGAGTTTGATTCGGACGAGTACAACCAGGTTCAGGCGGAGATGGTAGCACTGGAGGCACTTTTGCAGGACCCGAAAGTACTGAGCTGGCTGCGATGCCTTGAGATCGTAGCACAGCTTTTGAAGCTGACGTCGCACAATTTGAGCGACCCTATCGTGGATGGTATGAGCCGCTATATCCTTCCTGCTATCGACAGCGATGTGCCAGCATTGCGTGAAGCTGGACTGGAAAATCTTGGTTTGTTCTGCTTACTTGACAAGCGTCTTGCGGAGCGATATTTGATCGTATTTTGGCGTGCATTGAACAACCCGGAGGAAGAAAGCGAGGTGAAACATACGTGTGTTCAGGCAATTTTGGATATGTGTTTCAGTTTTGCGAATCTTCAACCACATATTTTCGGTTCCAAGCAAGCTGAAGACGATGCTGAAGCTGAAGAAACAAACGAAAGTGCCAAGCCGAGCGAAGCTGTGGAGGGAGACAAGATCAATGATAACGATGAAGACAAGGACAGAAACAAGGATCAAGATGGAGACGAGAACATGAATAAAGAACCTGAGCCAGTAGCAGTCCCGGAAAAACTGGACTTGGACACCATTTTCATTGGTTTGGGCCAATTGATCACTGTCGACGACTTAGACCTCCAGAGCACGATCGTGGAGGGCTTCTGCAGGCTTTTTATGATGAACCGGATTGACAATATCACAGTTCTGGCTATCTTGCTCGAAACGTACTTCAGTCCCAAGCTTCAAAAGGTACAGACGCTTAGTGAACACGGATTCCAGTCGAGGTCTCTCCAGCTGCTAAGCATCTTTTTCCCGGCGTTTGTTATGGCGACGTCGGCCAATTGTATGTTGCTGGAAGAAGCTGCTACGCATTTAATCCAGAAATCGATGGAGAGGCTAGAAATGGAGACCAGTTCCATGCTTGACCTGGGGGCCTGCTCAAAGTACGTGATGCACTTGCTGAGCCACAACGAGCAAGAGGAAGAGGCAGCAGTGCAAGCAGTAAACCCCAAGAAGAAGCGAGCGAAGAAGCCGGAGCGACGGCGATGCGCACACCACAACCGCATCGGCATCACTATTTGTTTGGAGATGCTGGCGCTGGAGAAGGTGTCTGCTTTGGAGTCCATCCACCACGACGTCGTTGTTCTCCGACAGAAGGCGCTCCTTAAGATGATTTCGTGGGTGGAAGTGACGCTCGACGAGCAACGATCTGCTGCGTTGTTCAAATACCTGCTGCAGGAAACCACTTCGTCCTGTTTCAGCTCTCAGAAGGCTCTGCTTCGCAGTGCTGAAGCAGTGCTGAAGCGCACGTCGACGAGCTACTCGGAGCAATGCAAGGAGCAAAGCGATGACCAGCAGGCTGCAGCTCTGGAGCAAGATCAAGTGTGGGCCCATGATCTCGTGAAGGAAAGGGAGGAGGTTCTACACGAGGTATTGCTGAAGGCAAGTGCGGATCACGAGAAGTTGCTCAAAAAGCAGAAGCGAGAGAAGCAGCAAAAACGGCGCTTCATCTCGTCCGACACCTCAGAATCGAGTGAGAGTGAGAGCGACGAGGATAGCGACGACAAACCGCCTGCTGCGCCTGCACGGCGCGAGGCATCTGCTCGTCGAAGCAAAACGGCGGCCGTGAACCGGATGCACGAGAAGGAGGGCGAGTTCGAGGCCAAGATTAGGCAGGCGCTGCAGGCCGATGATGCCGATGAGAGCGACGAAGATGAGGACGAGGACGAGGAAAGTGAGAGCGACGAGGAGGACAGCGAGAGCGATGCGAACGAAGAGGAGGAGGAGGAGGCGTCTGAAGGTGAAGGCAACGAGTAGGTGGAGAAAGGTAGGCAGTGAGCACGGTGGTTGAGTGGAGAACCAATTGAACAAGTTGGTACTGTGTCTGTCAAGTTCACGCCCAAATATGCTATACCATCCTGATTGTGCAGTCGGCCAAATCGTTGGGCACCAGAACTTCTTCTAGCAGAAGCAGGTTGGGTTGGTAATGCTAAGGTCAAAGAAGAAGAAGAGAAGAAGAAAAAGAAGAAGAAGAAGAAGAAGAAGAAGAAGAAGAGATACAAGAATTTAAATTGAAGGGGCGTTGCATTCAGCGTCGAGTGTATCCGGACTGGGTTCAACGCGATCCGTCGCTTGGAAATTCTCTCAAGTCTCACGTAGACCCGCACAATGCAACAACGCGCCGCTTGAACGAGTATGCTTGCGTTGCTTGGATCGGCGTTGAGTGTTGAAGACTGACAGGTAGTAGGAGCTTCTAGCAAGAAAAAAAAATACCACTCGACCATTGAAAACACTCCACTCATCACATGAGTGATCTTCTCTTCCAAGTTATGGTGATGCATCTGCAGCATTGCCTCCTCTGCCTGGGACACGACTCGTGTCACACGAAGCTTGACATACATGCACGATGCCACCGCGTCAGCGCCCCCTCACGAAAATATCTGCTGTCGCCACCGTATCACCTACTGGGATCGTTTTGATCAGCACCCCGACACTTCCTCTGCAACTTCCTCGCTATCATGTCAGCCTTGGACTGAGTGCACGCCGATTTCGATCCGACTGGTGGTGGTATACTGAGAGCAAGTGAGCGGCCGTTTCGAAGGTAACTGCTTAATAACGGTGCTAGTCTGGCTGGTGAAACGACACGTAACTTCAACTTCGGCTCTTTTATGTTCTTTAGCTTTCACGCGACGGTTTAGCGTTGCAAGTTGCTTGCAACGCACTGTGAAGCGACTTGTTTGCCAACGCTCACTCGATCGGTGGAGGCGTGTACTGTGTCTTAAGACTAAGAAGCATGCCATCGCATGTCGCTTAGTGACTCGCTTCGTTTTAGAAGCTGAGACTTGAGAAAGTTATAGAGATTTCGCAGCCATACCATACATAATGCTTCGTATGTTTGTTAGGAGGTTGCACCGTCACACGAAGAAAACTAATTTACCACCTATCGACGATAATGCTCTCCGCTGCAAGCATTCATGGGCTCAGAAAGTTGATGGTTGCGCAACTCGCTCGCTTAGCTCTTGGTGTATAGCGGCAAGAGTCCTCATTGATCGTCTCCGACATCTGTTCAGACGACTTCGTCGTCATGCTTCGTCACTGTTCTATCGTCAGTTTAGAGGAAGACACATGCATATTGTACATCTCTAGTTTAAAAGGATACTCTACGAAAACATTTTTTTAATCTATGGTGTATTTCGTTGAGTATTTGCTGGTTATTTACAGCTATGTTCAGTGTATGGTGAAATTCTACTAACTACATGGGGAGCACACGCTTAGACTCGGAGCTCAAAGTCACACGGGCTGTAATTGCTCGGACACTCGAGCTTGACAGCAACAGGCATCGCTGGTACAGTTGCAGCAGCGGTTTTTGCTACCGCAGAGTTCTTCGCCGCCATTGTGAGGCTGTAGTGTAGTCGACAAAGGCCCTTGATCTGCCCGTTCTTGTTGCAATCCGGCAGGCGGCACAACCGAGCGCCACCGTGCAGCTTGCACAGCCCTTTAGACTGAGCCGACTTTTGACAGCCAGCGACCGAGCAGCGACGACCGCCACCATGAGCGATGCAGTGGCCTCCACCCTGGTCGCTGATCTCACACCCGGGTGTTGTACACCGACGACCGCCGCCGTGAGCCTTGCACAGGCCTCGCGAACGAATGCCCTTGGTACAGCCAGGCATACGACAGATGCGCGACGCTGGTTTCTTCTTTTGCATGCGGCTAGGGCGGTTAGTGCGTCGGTATCCACGGCGAGAAGCCGCTGTCGGTGACGTGAAGAGCATCGAAGAGTGGTGGACGCCAAAGCTAGCGAGTCCTGTGTTGACACGAACCTTGGGGTCGTTCAGCATTGGGAAGAAAACTGTGTTACGGGCTGCCCCCATTGAGAACGCTGGCACGCGGAGAGCGGCCGCCATGTTGGGCGAGATGGATCCAACAGACGGACGACGTATCGTACTGGTAAGCTGAGGCGTCGAGGGGGCCGACGTCGTTGGTGCAATTACAGGGTTGAACAAAGTGGTGGGGACCTGGTCCTGTGGGTCGGGGGTCATAATGTCCTGGAAGATCTCGTCCAGCATTTCCTCGTCGCTGAGGGCCTGGTTAAGCGAATTGCACAGCGCTGGGTGCATGTTCGCGGTAGAGAACTGAACCTGAGTCTGTTGATACGGCGCTGCCTGTATGCCGGAATGGAAGAGCATGGGCGTGTACTCGGAGTCACTGGATCTCCAGTCGGAGGGGATGGCGTGCGACATCGTCTGCTGGGTGCCGAACTGGGACCGAGACAGTTGAATGGAAAGTGACCATCGTGGAGCGCAGGAAATCCATAGAGGGACGGCTACGCTCGCACGCACACCTGGTGGCTTGTAATTCTTCCATCTATTGCGACGGTTATCCTTCTAAGTCGATAACGGCCAAAGCTGGCGTTCCGTCGAATCTCGTTCGATTGTGCTGCAACGAAAAAACAGTGAGCTACTTGGAGGGGAGTGGCAGCGGAGTCAGGACACCGGGGCTTTGGAGCCGATACACTGAAATGTCAGCAGCATTCAAGTCACCTCCGGACCCCCACGTACGAGGGCGACCAGCTCCAGTGCCCGGAGCTGCTGGCGACAAAGCGCTAGTTACGACCGCCAGGCGGAACACGTGCATAAAGGACAGGTGCGAGATGTCTTGACTTGCGAGGACTGGCACTGTAGTCATTGTCTTGAATCGTCTTTGGGATAAGGATCTGTATTTCCAATGACTAGCTTAACGCTGTGGTAATTGTTCTATTGCCGCCAGCCACTAGCCTTCCAGGCGAGTTTGCTGGCTCCCAACTGAAAGGACCCACGGCCGTAATGCATGTAAGAATCATGCTATGGGTAACGGGGCCTTATAGAGCCCCACACAATCCTACCGCCCCTGGGTTCGTCGAAAATACGCAGAACCATCTCGTCTGGCATGTAGAAGACGTACTGGACTGTCAGCCACGTGCGACTCGTATCTCGCGTCGCTAGAGAAACAATGTTGAGCAATGGAATATGATATTGGTTTAACATATTCGAGCACATGGTCTCCGTTGCGAGTCAGCGACTCTTGGTCTCAGCTACCGGTAGATCCCCAAAATGTGAGCCTACACAATCTCTAGTCACTTCAAGCGACATGCGATGGCGTGCCCCTTTGTAATATACGCCGTCTTACCTCCACCGAACGCGAGCGTTCACAAGCAAGTCGCTACATGTAACCCCAAATTCACAGCGCGTTGCAGGATTCGTCCGCCCTCCAAGTTGCAACGAACCGCTGCATCTCCTCGTGAGCCAATCGCGTTGCAATTGAAGGCAAGAAACAGCATAAACGAGCCGATGTTGAAGTTGCGCGGCGTTTCGTCAGCCAATCCGAGCCGAGCCCCCAAAAGATACATTATAATTTACGTTACGCCAGACTAAGCTACCGTTGAGCAGCGGTTACCGGACGAAACGGCCGCTAAGTATGCCACCGCTAGTCACTCTTGACTCGGAAGTCAGCGGTTCGAAATCGGCGTGAACTCAGTCCAAGGATGACACGGTAACAGGGAAGTTGTTGGGGAAGTGTCGGGATACTGGTCAAAACGGTCCAGAGCACGCTGAGTGGGTGGTACGGTGGCGACAGCAAATTTATCCATGAGGAGGCGCTGACGAGCACGAAGCGTTTCGCCCCGGAGCTCCAAATGAGGTGGCGCCGCACATGTCAAACCTCGTGTCCCAGGCTCTGACGGCGAGAGTAGTTGGATTATCCAACTTGGATAGTGTTGGTGAGCACTAGCGCTGCAGCAGCGAAAACATGTCAGAAAACTGGAAGAAATAAAGGAGGCGATCCAGTGATCTCTACCTACCACTTGGATGAAGAGAACAGGAGAGAAGACCGACCAGACTGTAACTACTACATGTACCAGTACGAGTAGATTCTCTTCCCGATGCACCTCTTCATCAACCAACTCCCTCGCTGACGATGTTCAAGCGGCACGTTGCTGTATTGTGATGTAGTGTATATCGCCCAGCTATAGTCTCAATCCGAAAATGTTCCTGGCAACGGATGCTACGCCAGTGCTGGCTTGGCATGGATACATCTACCCAAACTAGATTTCTCGCACTGAATGCAACGCCTCCTTCAATGTACATCTTTGCAAACCTTCTTCAAGTCCTTCTTCTTCCAGACCATTACAGACTCACCCAGCTGTACCAACAGAAGTACAACATGCACTACCACGGTCTCACTTCGACCTGCCTCTGTTGGACTTAGCACACGTCACTTGCTCAAACAATTGCTCAACTCTCAGCTATTGCTTGTACGCACATACCGTACGGGTTCATGAAGAATGAATTGACAAGTCTTACGCCAACGACTTGACTCACTGGTCTGACGATTGGATGGGTACTCTCTAGCAGCCTCCGCTTGAGCCTTCACTTCTGTGCTTCTCGCAGACCATGAGGATGGCGAAAGGAAGAGCAATTCGATTGTTCACTGCGCCTTAAGTTTTGCCACCACTAACTCTTTTCACGAGTTATAATAGAACGGAACGACAAGATCATTAAAACCGGTTAATTAATTGGGTCATTTTTTAGAATGGAATCAAAAATAATTTATTGCAATTATTACAATACGCATTTTCACGACATCCTGGAAAAATGTACCCACCAGACTCTGGTGGGTACTCGAACTCTAATCCAACGTACCCCTCTGGTCCAGAGGGGTACGTTGGATTAGAGTTCGAGCCTTACTGGTTCCTACCGGTTTTCACAAGTCAAGAATTTAGCAAAACTTGAGGAGCATTTTTGCAATAATGTGATCACGTATACATCGTACTTAGTCGAGCCGCTCTTTTTCTGACTCAGACAAACCAGCGAAAGCCCAGCTCAGTATTTCTGCCCATGGCTGCTGACCAGGCTGAGCAGCTCAAGCTGCAGGGCAACCAGTGCTTCCAGAAGGGCAAGTTCCACGCCGCCATTGACATGTACACAGAGGCCATCGTACTCGCCCCCGGTCGCTCCACGTACTACTCGAACCGCGCGCTGTGTCACACAAAACTGGAGAAATGGGAGAATTGCCGCGAAGACTGCGAACTGGCGCTCAAATTCGACGCTCTCAACGCTAAAGCCAGCTACATGCTGGGCACAAGTCACATGCATTTATTGGCTTTCGATTCGGCCGTGGACGCGCTGCAGACAGCACTCAACAGTGCTGAAAAGACCAAAAAGTCCAAAGCTTTCCAGGAGGACATTGCGACGGAGCTCCGGCGCGTTAAGAAGCGCCAATGGCACCACAATCAGAAGCAGAGAATCGCCAGACACGACAAAGTGAAAATCCAGCTGGAGAAGCTCTTCGGGGACAGACAGACAGCGGAGCTTCTGCACAAACAAACAGGTAGCAACACTCGGACGGGAACAGACGAAGCGGACGCTCTGATGGCGTACGTGGAGCACATGGCCTCGTGCTACGAGACGGACATGTACCCGGGTGAAGTGCCCGACTACTTCATGTGTCCTATTAGTATGGAAGTCATGATTGACCCAGTGACGACCCCCAACGGTGTTTCGTACGTATTTTATTTGTTTACCGATTCTTTATGAATTTACAGTAATTGTGGATCTGTTTATTGGTTTTAGATACGAACGGCGCTGTTTGGAGGAACATTTGCGTCATAATGGCGCGATAGACCCACTGACACGCAAAAGACTGACACTAGATATGCTACGGCCCAATACGTCATTGAAAGCTGCGATTCACGACTACCTCGACAAGAACTCGTGGGCGTTCGAGTATTAGCGTAGACCCTGCCACGTTTTTTTGAGTGATGCACCATAGGAATGTATTAACAATCGAAGCTTAAGTACGTGCAGGATCCTACACTCTAGACTTCTACCTCTTCCAATCTTTCATACTGAAGGTCTTTCACAGTTTCACACGCCGTAGAACTTGTTGATCCGCAGCCCACTGATACTTCATTCGCTTTCGGAGGGTAGTACATTACGTAGAGCACTACTTGGGCCATACACAAGACAACGCCAATTGCGTTCGGGGTTAATACGAGCATGTCGTCTTCCACTACGCAGTGTACTACCCAAATGACACCGTTCGCCAGAAAAAGCACGCTAATAGCGATTGGAATCGTCGACGCGTCCTTGTTTTTAATCACCTCCTTAGCCGTTTCCAGCGGTGAGACGTACAAAGCCAAATTAATGAGCCCACTGAGCACTCCCAGGGTGTTCTCTACGGCATCGTCAGACTGATTCGTAGCTCCACTCGTCCCGAGACTGTAGTACAGAGTGTAACCCGCCAGTACGTAGAACGCGACCCCGTAGAGTTTGTTAATACGCGCGTGATCCTGGGTCCAGTGGTAGTAAATTCCTGCACAGAGGATGGAGGATAGCATACCAACCCCGTACACCACGAAAAGCGGGGGGATGCTGTTGACCACATGCGCGTACATGACCCACGTGTAGCAGTTGCAGAAGGTGAGGATGGCAGGTAGAATGGAAACCGAACCGGTCGATTGGGTCTTGCAAATGTGCCAGAAGGAGGGCAACGGAGCGAGCACTGCCACAACTGCAGCGGCGGTGGAGAGAAAGTGGAGGAGACTCGGAAACATTTTTGAAAAGTGGTGCAAAAGGCAACGTGATCAGTCTGGAAAAAATAAAGAGAAACGCAGATTGGTTGAGAGTCATGTACAACGTCATCAAAGATTTTGTTATCGGGTTCTCCGGATCACTACAGATTAACGTCATCAAAGATTGCCACTGAAATTCTTCAAGTGCAACACGAATAAAAAAGTTACCACAATATGACTAAGTAATTTATTTTTTGCATTGTAATTTATTTTTTTGCAGTATATGGTCTATTCTGGTTTACTTAGCTATTCAGCATCATGACCAACGTGATAACTCCATTTCCTGTCGGGGGGTTGGCTTGGCTGTCTTGGAGACGCGTGTGGTATTTAACACGCGTCGAGAACGTTCGTCAAGGCGAAAATGACACCGTAAAGTTACTGGTTCATGTGCATGGGGAACCTTCGATGAAGGACAAGTGGGTGACCGTGTACCAAAATGGCTCCAGTACAGTTGGAACTCCGCCACTACGACTGCTCCAAGTGTTGCCCAATGCACTTCCAGGAGTTGGAACGTTCCCAAGAGTAGGAAACCACGTTCGGTTGCTTGTTATGGACCAGGAACTCATCGAACGCATCGATTCTCGACGCACAGACGATAGCGATATTGAAGTGCATACATGTTCACTAGTGGGGATCGTTGTGAAGGTTTTACCTGCACGTGACGCATCGCTGGTCGACGTGGTGTATCCCACTGATCTCGTAGCTCAAACACCCAATGAAGTACAGTGGCAACGTGTCCAGATCGGCAACGGATATGTGAGTTTTCTACCTTGTTACGCACAACTCAATAGTTTACTTAGTGTAAAGTTTATTATGCAGATTAACGTGATCTCTGAGTCGCAGTTCGTCCATCTTCAACAGAGGCTTCTTGTCGCCTTGACAAATACATAAGAGCTCAACACACTGCGTTCTATTCGGTCGTCTATTGGACTTCTTGCTCTCTTAACACTTTCTACAGGTCGCTATTGATGCTTCCGCTTCGCTTCTTGGCGTAACTCGTACGCTCCGAACTCTTGATCTTGACTGCGTAGCTGTCTTTCGTTCTCACTGGCGCGCCATAAGCGAATTTACGGATTTCACTGCGCTGGATCGTGCGAAAGTCCAAGTCTTCTTCGTCATCATCTAAAGCGAACTCTTCCAGATCATCTTCGTGCATTGCGACTTCAAGGTACGGATTCAGTGGTAACGGACGGAAGCGGTAGCCCGTGACCGAGAAGAAGACCAATGCAGCCAACTCGCCAACTGCTACAGCGATCCACGTGGCATCATAGGGCAAACTGGCCTGAAGGAGCTGCAGCACCAGGCGAGTCACGTAAATGTAGCAGATCACCAGCAAATAGAAAGACCGGAACTGCGTGAGCTTCTGGAGGTTGATAAACGCTTTCCCGTCCGTAGCAGCAGCCACTCGGAGTTCGCGAATTGACCACACGATGGGGAACAACACAGCGGCACAACAGGCCACGTCTGTGAGCAACAGGACGTCTCTCCAGCTCACCCAAGCGCGAGTTCCCACTGATGTTTCCGACTGTAAAATCTGAGCCGTGTTGCTTACAACCTGCAGCACCAGTACGAGCGACAGCACTGACTTGTCCCGTTGCGATAGATGAGGCTTCAGAAGCGACCACCCCGTGCCGATGAGCAGCAGAACCGAGAAGAGCAGAATTCCCTTCAGACTCATGAACGTGTACGTTACTGCAGTCCACGCTGTGAGGGTATCGCCATTTTGCTTCATGTAGTAGACGCGCATCGCTTCCGCAAAGAGAGCCACCGTCTTGACAGTCACTAGAACGGCCATGAGCCAGTGTACTCGCTGTACGAAGTCCAGATGCACGACCAGACATCTCCACCACACTGCAGCCGCGCACAGGAAGAGCAAACTCGTGGTCAGATACACAACTGGGAGTGGTGCATCGCCAGCAGATAGAAAGTCATTCGGTCCGTTCTTAAACATTGCATCCATCTACAAGAACTTGTCAGTACATTTTCTTTACAAATAAAAAAAGTATTTATTTTACTTACATGGAAGGAGACCTTGAGTCCAGGTGTGCATTGAGCGTAGAAAATGTAGTAGAATCCGGTCTTCAGTGGTCCATTATGTGCTCCACCTTCTCTTCCTTTCAATTCCACTTGTTGGTGTCCTCGACTCACATTCCTAAAAACAAAAAAAAACACACACACAGAATCGATCAATATAAAAAACACCATCTCATAACCGTAAGAAAAATAAATTACCACGTAAGCGCATCAGTCAGGTCGATCCATCGATTGTCCTGCTGCAATTGCAACGCGCATTTGTCTCCATCGCCACTGGCTTGTGCAGTTATCACCATGGGATCCTCCAGATCCAGATCTTCACTGCTCACTGCATCGTCCAGCAACGCCACAGTCTCCCACAGATCGTCCTGATGCACAAATAACAGTCCTGCCAGCACTTCCTCAGCGTCTTTGGGCGAGTCAATGACCACTTGCGACACGCTCACGTCCATGCGCCCGCTGGGGCCGAAACCGAAGCGCTCGATGAGGAAATGCGAGCGATCCTCGCTCTCAAAGGCCCACGACTGCTTCATGGCCGAGGCAGCCTGCAGCCCCAGCACGAAGAGCGCCAAGAGCGACGCTATTCTCCCCATAATCGGTGATGTGTAATGTTCAGTTAATGAAAATCAGGTTCGTACTTAAATGAACATATGGCTACATAAAATGTATTTTTCAGCTTTTGAAAGATAAATGGAAAACTATTGGCACCACGTTGACAAAGATGGCTATGGCCTTTATTGAACTAACAGCACACTCGACGTAACAAGAAGCAGTACGAGGCAACACTCAGCTAAGATCATAGAGAATAAATCAAGTTCACAAAAATGGTAGACTGCTTCCAGAGACACACTTTCGATTTTGCTCTTCAATACCAACACTGACTCCAGAACAGCTACAGAAACTATGGTCACTTTCCTCGATGTTATGCGCGTGATCTCCACCATTACAGCAGTCCTCGTCGCTGTTTCACCGGCACCAGACTACTGGAAAATCTACAAGACCCAATCGACTGGCGTCTCCTCGATTCTCCCGGTGGTCATGATCTTCTGCAACTGCTACGTGTGGGTCCTGTATGCCTACGTCGTGGAGAATTTCCTACCCCTTTTTGCCAACTGTTGCTTCGGAATGCTCACTTCCATCGTCTTTGGGGGAGTTTACTACCGTTGGAGTAAGGACCGCGTCCATATCCATAAAGTCTGCGCTGTTGCCTTCGTTGCGTTGGCCCTTTACACGGTTTACTACATTGTAACGAGATGAACTGCCGTTGGGCACTGAAGACAGCAGTTGATGACGGGCGGAGATCAACGGAAGATCGCGATGTTTGTACGTTGAAGTTGGTGGCCGTTGACGAGCATCTGGAAGAATGCCAGTAGCAGACGGAGAAAACGCCCTGACCGGAGCTTCGAAGCGAGCTTCAGTTGGAAACTAGACGAGTGGAGTGCGACTAGAGAATTTGCGCCGTGAAGCAGAACCGAATTTGCCGAACGGAGAGCAGGTGAAGAACGGAACTTGACGAGAGGAGCGCAAGTGAGCTTCTTTGTGGACGAGCGTGCAGCGGACAGAAGGACGACTGGTGAACGGAGGACGGAACTGAGCCTAATCAACGGACGAGGACAGTGGAGTGACTGGGTTTTGGGCGGCATCCAGTGTGCCAAGCCAGCGACAGACCGAGTCGACAGCGGGCTGAAGCGACACGTACGGTGCGGGATCCAAGGACAGTAGCGCTACTGCTTCGACGAGTTGACTGAGGAGCGAACGAACTGAACGAACGAACGAACTGAACGAAGCGAACGAATTGAACGAACGAGAGGTTGTTGGGCGAAGGGACGGAAGTGGACGAACGAACGTAAGAGCACGAAGCTCAACATATATTAATATAAATAGGGACGGTGACGTTCCGGCGCAGGTGATCTGAGCCAGCACTGTGTTGTGAGTTGATTGCGAAGAAGACCAAAACAAAGAACCCGGCGAGACAAACGTAGCAAGTGCTGTCAGCCATACTACCCGCTAGCGAACAGGCGTATTGGGTTCGTCACATGGTGGTCATACAGGGGCTTCTAGCTAAGAAACGAGAATTGCGAAAGCAACGAAGTAATACGATGACGGCAACAGTGGTGACGCCAACAATGACTGCACGAATGACCCGCAGTAAAACGGCCAAGCCAATTGAAGTCGAAGAGAAACACGAAGATAATGATGATAGTGAAGGTTCAAATCCGGTGTTGAGCATCGGACAGAGACAGCCAACCGAAATGACTGACACGATGACTCAAGACCGAGCTGTTGAACCCACTAGCGATACGCCCACAGAACCTTACGACGATGGATCAGATGAACCACATGAGCCATCCGAGGTCGGAGTGTCAGATTTGGAGCGTACGATGAAATGGCTGCACTCAGCGATGTCCAAAGTCGATATGAGACAAGGAACCACTTCGGACAGGGTGAAGCAGTTGGCAGCTGATCTTCAGCAATTGACGGCGAAGTTGGTAACACCGCGAGTGGATGGAGCATCGTTAGCAGATAACGAGCAGCCACCAAGCCAACACGTGGAGCATGAAGACTCGGAGACGCGAGACTTGAGCAGCAGTGATGGTCGAGCCCGAGATTTATACCGTAGCGACCATGAAGATGTAGCACGGGAAGCAGCGACTCCATCACACCGAGTCAGAAGGACGCAAGAGCCAACAAGACACATGCGTGGAAGACCACGTGAACGGCGGAATGATGATCGTGAGGGCGCCGCACGACGACCTACACGACGTGAACGTAGTCATGGCGGACATCAAGAACGCCGAGCCCACAGCAGAAATCCTGATGAACGACGTGGACGACGACACCGAGAACGGAGATCACGACCACGGCGAGCTGTTCCCGACTCGAACCCTTCCGACGGAGATGGAAGTTCCAGCGGCGACAGTTCCAGCGACGACCAATGGAATGAGTCTGGACGAAGCCACGAGAGTGATGAGAGTAGCAGCTCCAGCAGTGAGACTAGCACTGAAGAAAGTAGCGACTCGAGCAGAGAGGATCGGGCAGCGCGACGACGTGAACGGAGACTACCAAGACGTGGAAGACGGAACGAACGGCGAGGACAACGAGAACGCCGAGGGAGACGGGAACGACGGTACCGTGAAGAGCCGAGACAACGAACTCGAACACGGAACATAAAGGACCTGGAACTTCCAAGTTTCACGCCGACACCAAGAGCATCGGTATCCACGTGGGTCGATAGAATTGACTTGGCGTTGAAAGGAGCCAAGGAATCCGGTCGCGGAGAGTGGTCTGATCGTTCATTGTACTTCATTCTTGGAAATAAATTGATGGAGAGTGCTGCACGATGGTGGGTAAACATGGATCGCCGGCTGCATCACAGAGATCGCACCTGGACGAAGTTGAAAGTGGCGCTGTTGCGGCGATACGGTCCCCGAGTGGATAAGTCAGCCGCAGAAGCTCGAGTGAACGCCAGATTCAGGTTGAAGAATGAGCCTTACGCGGACTTTGCTGCTGGTTTGCGTGAAGCGGCGGATCGTAATGAAGTCAGTGAACGGGTGTTTCTTGCGCAGTTTTATCGTTGCTTGGATCGGACGGTACGACAGTTGGTTAAACAGCCACCAGTTCCGGTTACACTGGAGGAAGCGGTGGAAAAGGCCGTGGAGATTGACGACCCGATGGACTACCTGATAGGAACTCAGCCTGTGAATCAGAGCTCCCATTCATTACAGCCGTCTGGAGATGGTAGCCGCATGGTGATAATCCCTGGAGTCGGTACGCTGGCTATACCTACTGATGGCACGGAGAATGTGACGGATGATGCGAAGACAACCGCCAACACGTCAAGTGCACCAGCGATATGTACGAACCAGCAGGGAGTATATAACTGGCCGGCTGGAGTCTACGAGTTTCCGCCAGGACAAAAATGGAACGGACGGTTCTGGGCAACACCAGGCAACCCAGGCAAGAAGAAAGCTGAGAAAAAGAAAGCAACGCTAAAGGTGAAGTCCGAGGGAACGCCTAGAACGAAGAAGACGTCAAAACGAGCGACACCTGAGTCCAGCAGTGAAGATGACACTAAGGAACCATCAGTGAAGCGCCACAAGACAACGAACTCGACGAAAATGGCTGCTACCAAACGGATAACTTCCGATGAACGGCCGTACGGTATGACAAGAGTGGTGGAAGTTCGTCGGTCGACGCAGAGAGATCGAGAACGAAGTGACGCGTCATCTCAACCGTGTTTCCATTGTGGACAACGTAATCATTGGGCGTCACAGTGTCCGAATGAACCAAGATGTTACGCATGTTCCCAGAGAGGACACTTTGCCAGAGACTGCCCCGACGTGGACGCCAAGAAGAGGAATGATGAGTACTTGAAGAAGCGTGCGGAGGAGCTGAAGAAATCAGCGGAAAACGAAAACCGGGCGTAGCGACGGAGATGCGACGTCCGAAACAACACTCCACTCTCCGACACACAGCTGATGCTGTAAGCGGTGGACGGGAAAAGTCTGCACTGCTAGCGGTGGCGTCCCAAGATGAAGGGGTTGGAAATGTCATCGAACAGATGAAGACGAGTACGGTGGAGCGTGACAATGAGAAAGCGGCGATTTATGTGGCGACTGTGAGACCTGCGATGGCGACTACCCGATACCGATGTATACGGCTGGAAGAGACGCTGGAAAACTCGGTCACTAGTTCGGTGGAGAATGAGAATAGCGACACCGGAGTTGAGACTGGAGAAGGCGGACATTCTATCAGCGGTGGTGTACGAGTTGTTGCCAGTGATGATGTTGAAGCTGGAGAAGGCGCAGTAGCCGGAGTCTTGGACGGTGAAGAACGCGCAGTGATACGGCGAAAGGTGACGTACGAACGACGACAACGGCGGAGAGCAGCGCGTCGAGCAGCTCGGCAACGGCATCAAGATAGAGTTGCTTCTCAGAGCCAGGGCAAGTATCGACAAGAAGAGAACGTTGATAAGAAGACAGCTGAACGACGAAAAGAAGCTGTTACGGCGATGCAGGCGCTCGTGGAGCGACGGAGACAACGAGCCATGGCACCTTCAGTAGCCGAAGAACGTGAACGAGAGGAGTCGATGCCTGTAAAGCTGGTGAAACATCTTCGAGATCGAGCTGAAGGGACTCCATTGGTGGCCAAAGATGCTGAGGAGTACGTGAGTTCCGCGGATGGTCTTCCAACAGCGAAAGTGCGAGTGAACAGAGCCTGGAAAGACATTAAACTGGACAGTTGTGCTCGTTATACGGTGGCTGGTACCGCTTGGATGCAGTACGGTGATCGACTGGAAACTGAAGCACCGGTAAACTACGTTGAGGGGATCGGAGGCTTCTTGCTGGACGTGATTGGAGTATGGCGATTCCAATTCAGAACCGTGTTTGGAGAACTTGTGTGTGTCGAAGCTTGCATTGTGGACGGCTGTGACGATGAATTTCTCCTGGGCGTGGATTTCCTGAAAGAACATGGCGCCAAGCTGGATTTTGAACGCAACGAGTTAATCTATCGAGCCAAAGAGAGAAGGGTGGTGATCCCATTTCGAACTGACGAAGTAGAAGGAGGAGACACCCGAGCCCGAATAGCAGCCGTACGGATGGTACGAAGAACTCAGTTGACGGGAAACGCGGTCACACCCGTAGAAGTGTCCGTTGCTGCACCTGATGGAGAGCTGGGAATGTTTGTGCCTACCCGATGTACTGGAGCAGTGATGTTGGCCTCTACAGTGACCAGAGCACGCGACGGTAAAGCCATAGTGCCCATGATCAATGCAGCGCCGGGAAGAACTAGGCTACCTTCGAAGAAAGAATTGGGCGTCTGGATACCCATTGCTGATGACATGGAGGTGCTAGAAATTAACGGCGAATTGAATCGTGATCGTGTGAAAACTTGGCTGGACGAGATCAGTAACCAAGAGCCGCTCAATAATGAAAACGATGTGAAGATTGGTGTTGAAGACGAGGACAGTCGTGAACTGATCTTGAAATTGTTGAGAGCCTACCGGAATTTGATCGAGACTACGGGTGACTGTCCACCGCCGACGGCATTACCTGTGGAACACCATATTGATACGGGAGATGCAGCTCCAATAATGCTAAAGAGACGGCGGCAGGCGCAGACTGACGACGCGATCGTTGAGGAGAACGTGCAGAAGATGCTGGCTGCTGGCGTAATTGAAGAGGGCAATGGAGCTTGGGGTTTCCCAGTCGTCTTAGTACGTAAGAAGGATGGAGAAGTCAGATTTTGCGTAGACTATCGCGCACTGAACAAAATCACACGCAAGGATGTCTATCCATTACCACGTATTGACGAAACCTTGGAAGCTTTGGGTGGAGCACTGTTGTTTTCGACTCTAGATTTGAAGGCGGGTTACTGGCAAATTTTGATGGCGTTGAAAGATAAAGAGAAAACTGCTTTCATGACGAAACAAGGATTGTATCAGTTCTTGCGGATGCCGTTTGGTTTGATGAACGCGCCTTCAACGTTCCAACGAATGATGAACGGAGTTTTGAGAGGACTAACCTGGTCGACATGCTTAGTATATCTCGATGACATCGTGATCTATACGAAAGGAGGAATCGAACGACACGTGGTCGAGTTGGCATGTGTGCTGGAACGACTGTCACAAGCAGGACTGACCTTGAAACTGAAGAAATGTAAATTCGCCACCGAAACGATGGAGTACTTAGGGCATGAGTTGTCTAAGGACGGCGTGCGGCCATTGGATCGACTAGTGACTGCTGTGAGAGACTTTCCTAAACCTACCGACGCTGTAGAAGTGAAGAGGTTTGTGCATCTGGCGGGGTACTACAGAAAATTTGTGCCAGGGTTCGGATCGATGATGGAGCCCCTTACCAAATTATTACGAAAGAAAGTGAAGTGGAAGTGGGGTGCGTCACAGGAAGAAGCATTCATGGTGGTCAAAAAGATACTAACGACGAAACCAGTGTTGCGATATCCGGATTTTAAGTTGCCCTTCAGGTTGTGTACCGATGCATCTACTGTAGGACTTGGAGCGAGTCTGATGCAGGATGAAGGAAACGGGTGGCAACCAGTGGCATACGCCAGTAAAGTGAACAGTGATGCCGAAGCAAAGTATGGTATTACGGAGTTAGAATGTCTGGCGGTAGTTTGGGCCATCAAGCTATTCAGACCTTACTTGTACGGACGACATTTTGTGGTGGTGACGGATCACGCAGCGTTGAAATGGCTGATGACCAGTACAAATTTGACGGGAAAGTTACATCGCTGGGCTCTTATCCTCCAAGAGTACGACTTTGACGTGGAATATAGACCGGGAAGCACCAACGTTGTGGCGGACGCACTGTCCCGAGCTCCGATAACGACGAAAGCGCTGGCGACAATTGGACGGAGGCGTAAACGTCGGAGAACACGGATGGCCGGAACGCTGACGAACGACGCGACAGTAGCTGGTGACGATGTCCCTAATATACGAGAACCGAATCAGTCAGAAAGCGAGAGCGGAGAGACGACGCTGGACGTACTGCCGGTGAAAGATAAGCAGTCTGTCGGAAATGAGCAGTCGACGCTGAACCAACCTGTGGCGAAGAAACAAGCGGGAAGTTTGCGGACGACGACGACAGGAACGAAGGCTGTAAGCACCGCAACGATCTCGAAGAAACTGCTGTCGCGAAGCGCTGCGCTGAAACGAACTCCTGATGAAACTAAAGAGGTACAAGGGATGTATGCAGAATTAGAGACGCCGCTGGAGACTCTGACAACGAAAACATCTCAGAAACGAACGAGGGAACCGCGTACAGAAACTCCTACTGCTACTGCTGCTGCGAAAACAACGGAGCGACCGATGACGAGTATGGACGCTGTAATGTCGCGAACGAGCGGGGATACCAACACTACAGCGACACCGCAATCGTTGGAGACAATGCCGATACGAGGGCGAAACACGAACGTGACAGTGGCGCCTTCAGAGCCACCCGGTAGACAGTTTGTAGAACACGAACGAGCACGTGATGAGCGACGACGAATTCGAGCGCGGGGTGACACACTGCAACTGACCGATGAAGAAATCTGCGAGGCGCAGATGGAGAGCAAGGTAGTGCAACGGCTGATCCGAGATGGTGAGTACCGAGGCATGCGCGTGACGACGAGTTATGGACTGGCGGTGATTGATACGGCGGACGGTATCAAAGTAATACTACCGGCAGCATTGAGAACCATAGCTTTCAAAGAATGTCACGACTCTATCTGGGCTGGACACTTACGAACGACGCATACACAAGCCCGAGTAGCGCAAGTGTACTGGTGGCCGAAGCTGGCGGAAGATGTGAAACGTTGGGTACGCGGATGCCAAGAGTGCGGAAGTCGAAAGGCCAAACCGAAAGAAGTAGTGTTGCCATTACGAAGCTTACGTGGAGGAGACGTTGGAGACCGCTGGGCGTTAGACGTGGCGGGCCCTTTACCTGTTGGAGAACACGGACAACGGTATGTGGTTGCTGCACTAGAATACGTGACAAGGTATGCTGTTGCAACGACTGTGGAAAGCCACGAAGCGAGCAAGATCGCAGACTTCTTGATGAGAGAGGTAGTGCTGAAATTTGGACCATTTCGTGAGTTGTTGACAGATGGAGCTCCTGAATTGACTGGCAAAGTGATCGAAGAGTTGGTGATGCTCTTGCAAGCGCAACAGACAAATCCAGTGCCGTACAGACCCCAGATGATTGGGCTGGTTGAAAGATTTCACAGGACGTGGAAAGACTGCGTGGCAACCTACATGAGTGATGAACGACAGTGTGACTGGCATCATTGGGTAGATTTCGCCGTCTATTCGTACAATTCTGGAAGACACTCGACGGTGGCGTTGACTCCCAACGAGTTGATGATGGGAAGGAAACTGAGGACGCCAAATGAGCTGCTGCGACGTACGCACGTGACGGAGGCTGGCGAACTCACGGAGTACCACGAAAAGCTGTTGAAAACGATGAAGGAGAGTCATAAATGCGCCGACATTGCGAGACAGCGAGAACAAGAACGCCAAGCCAAGTATTATAACCGAAAAACGAAGAAGATGTACGACTTCAAACCAGGAGACAGAGTGTGGTTGTTCAGGCCACCAAGGGGCCCTAAAGCGTCCAAATTCGTGCATTCTTGGATCGGACCCACGAAGATCGTTGAGCCTGCTGGATACGACAACTTCCTGATAAGACGTGAGGATCTGGATGGACAAGGGGAGCTGATAATAGCCCACGTGTCGTTTTTGGTGAAATACCATCACCCTGGCCAATTGTTGCAACGAGTTGGTGAAGACATTATCGAAGAACTCGTGGATGAAGGAACGCTCGAACACGAATCGAGTACAACGACGCTCGGAGAAACTGCTACAGCAACGACGGCTTCAGTCAGTACGATTACGGCTGGACGAGTACCGAAGAGAGCGAACCGAACAGCTACTAACGAGAACGAGCCTGGTGAGCAACGTGGGATGCTGGTGGAGCTTCGACGGCGACGGAGAAGAAACGCTGCGGGCCAATATGTGCTCGAAGTGGAGTTGCGACCGAGACGAACCAGCGATGGGCAGCATGGAACGAGTCGGACTGGACGAGACGCTGGCACATTCTGGGTATCCATGCGTGACTATGAACAGTTCTTCCAAGCCGCCAGAGTCGTGGAAGACTCTGGAGAAGGAGAAGGCGTGTAACGAGATGAACTGCCGTTGGGCACTGAAGACAGCAGTTGATGACGGGCGGAGATCAACGGAAGATCGCGATGTTTGTACGTTGAAGTTGGTGGCCGTTGACGAGCATCTGGAAGAATGCCAGTAGCAGACGGAGAAAACGCCCTGACCGGAGCTTCGAAGCGAGCTTCAGTTGGAAACTAGACGAGTGGAGTGCGACTAGAGAATTTGCGCCGTGAAGCAGAACCGAATTTGCCGAACGGAGAGCAGGTGAAGAACGGAACTTGACGAGAGGAGCGCAAGTGAGCTTCTTTGTGGACGAGCGTGCAGCGGACAGAAGGACGACTGGTGAACGGAGGACGGAACTGAGCCTAATCAACGGACGAGGACAGTGGAGTGACTGGGTTTTGGGCGGCATCCAGTGTGCCAAGCCAGCGACAGACCGAGTCGACAGCGGGCTGAAGCGACACGTACGGTGCGGGATCCAAGGACAGTAGCGCTACTGCTTCGACGAGTTGACTGAGGAGCGAACGAACTGAACGAACGAACGAACTGAACGAAGCGAACGAATTGAACGAACGAGAGGTTGTTGGGCGAAGGGACGGAAGTGGACGAACGAACGTAAGAGCACGAAGCTCAACATATATTAATATAAATAGGGACGGTGACGTTCCGGCGCAGGTGATCTGAGCCAGCACTGTGTTGTGAGTTGATTGCGAAGAAGACCAAAACAAAGAACCCGGCGAGACAAACGTAGCAAGTGCTGTCAGCCATACTACCCGCTAGCGAACAGGCGTATTGGGTTCGTCACAACATCCTGGGGACGAGTGACGTCACGAACCAGTCGGAAGACTCAGTGGAGAAGGTTCTTGGGGTTCTGAGCGACATCGTGAGTTTGGTACTGTACGCTTCGCCACTGGAGACGATGAAGAAGGTGATCGAGACCAAAGACGCCACGACGTTACCGATCATCATCAGCGCCATCTTCCTGACAAACACCACCGTGTGGACCATCTTCGCTATTGCCGACGACGACGTGTTCGTGATCGTGCCGAATGCTATTGGGATGCTGGTCTGTATTGCTCAAGTGGTTCTCTACGTCATGTATCCTCCACACAAAGCTAGAAATGCCTGTGTCAACTCTACCTGTAGTGGAGATGACATTCAAACTCCGAAGACCTGTGAAGACGCTCAAGCGGCTGGATATGTTAGTCTAAAGAGTACTTGTGTGGTTTAATTACAGGTAGAACGACATTTCTGTATTTTATCTTCCCAACACCTCAACAATTGATGTTCAAATTTCGAAAATGTTGTTTGGGCATAGGAGATTTGGATCATCTTAGCTAAGCAACTCTGCCTCAATCGCCCCCACTCATTAAAGTTGACTCGGGATATTATCCTGTATTTTTTGCTACGTGTAGTTGTCTTTCGTTCCTTGTGCCCACGTTGCCACTCAGCAAAGATGCTAGCGGTCGAGAGAATTTGCAGCAGTAGTTCTAGGTTCAAGTCCAGGCGTGAATAATGGCTTTGCGTCATGTCGATTGCTGGAGAAACTGGCCCCTGCGACGAAGTGCGCCACTTTGGAGATCCGTTACAATCGAATTCGCGCTATGAGAGATAGCACGGGTTCCTCCACCGCCACAGGGGTATACCCTATCGATGCTGCAGCTGCCAAGCACGCGCATATCAAGAGTTTGGAGCAGTATGAAGCCATGTACAAGATCTCTCTCGAGAACCCTGCGCAATTCTGGGGAGATCTCGCTCGAGAGAACCTCCAGTGGTTTCGAGACTTTGACCAAACCGTGACCGGCAGCGTCAGCAAGGGCGACGTGGCCTGGTTCCTTAATGGTCTCATCAACGTAAGTGTCAACTGCATCGACCGTCATGTCAAGACACACCCGGACAAGACCGCTATCATCTGGGAAGCGGACGAGATCGGCCAGGGTCGGGAGATCTCGTACGCCGAGCTATTGGCAGAGACCTGCCGCATCGCCAACGCTATGAAACACGCCGGAGTGAGGAAAGGAGACACTGTCGCCATGTACATGCCGATGATCCCCGAGACGGTTTTTGTCATGCTCGCGTGTACCCGAATCGGAGCTGTTCACAACATGATCTTTGCTGGTTTATCGGCTGAAGCGCTACGGAGTCGCGTCATCGACGCTCGAGCGCAGTGGGTATTCACTGCAGACGAAGGTCGACGCGGCGGACGTACATTGCCTCTCAAACAGACTGTCGATACTGCGATCCAAAGCCTCGAGTTTGTTCGCAATGTGTTCGTATTCAAACGTACTCACAATGACGTCGAGATGCACCCGGGCATTGATATCGACATGGAGAAGGAACTAGCTCGTCATCGCCCGTACTGCGTCGCAGAGTTCATGAACGCAGAAGATCTCATGTTTATCTTGTACACGTCCGGATCTACCGGTACCCCCAAGGGTATTGCACACACCACGGGTGGCTACTTGTTGTACGCCTTGTTGACAGCTAAATACGCGTTTGATATCCACGACGATGACGTGTTCGCGTGTGTTGCCGACTGCGGATGGATCACAGGCCACTCGTACGTTGTGTATGGCCCGTTGGCGAATGGTATCACCACTGTTCTGTTTGAGAGCACACCAACGTATCCGGACCACGGGCGATACTGGGACCTCGTCCAACGCCACAAGGTGACTCAATTTTACACGGCACCGACTGCTATCCGAGCTCTAATGGCTCATGGTAGTGACATCGTTCGCGAGTACGATCTCTCGAGCCTACGGGTTCTCGGTAGCGTTGGCGAACCGATCAACCCGGAGGCGTGGAAATGGTACTACGAGGTGGTTGGCAACCGTCAGTGCTACATCGTCGACACATACTGGCAGACAGAAACTGGTGGCCATATTGGCGTTGGGTTACCTGGAGCTATCCCCATGAAACCAGGTTCGTGCAGTAAGCCATTCTTCGGAGTTGATTTCGTCCTGACCGACGAGAACGGCACTGAGATCAAGGGGAACGACGTCGAGGGCCAATTGTGCATCCGGTCGCCATGGCCTGGTATGGCTCGAACGGTATATGGCGACCACTACCGCTATTTGCAGGTGTACACAGCTTCTCACAGGGGTCTGTACTTCACGGGGGATGGTTGTCGTCGCGACAAGGACGGCTACTACTTCATCACAGGCCGCATCGACGATGTCCTGTGTCCTTCCGGCCACCGAATCAGTACTACAGAGCTAGAAAGTATACTCAACGGCCACGACGCAGTGGCTGAAGCTGCGGTGGTTGGCATCCCCCACCGTATTAAAGGTGAAGGCATCTGCTGCTACGTGACGCCCATGGACAGTGTGGAGGCCACAGTTCAAATGGAAAAGGAGCTCTCGATGCTGATCCGCTCCAAGATCGGAGGCTTTGCGACGCCAGATCTCTTCGTTGTGGTTCCAAACCTGCCCAAGACTCGCAGTGGGAAAATCATGCGGCGTATTCTGCGTAAAATCGCTCAAGGGGAAGAAGACTCGCTCAACGACTTGTCCACACTGGCCGACGTGACTGTGGTGCCAGAGCTCGTTAGTGCTATGCGCACGGCACTGACCGGGAAGTCGTTCTAGCGTCTTTTCCGTTTGCATGTACAAGTGTTAGGGGACACAGATCCATTATATTTGATTAAGCCCTATGACTAGCGCTTTATCCCTCCTGTGACGTGTTCAGTTGCCTGAAAATGTCGTTGGTAACTTGTCTTGAAAGCCCAGGAAATTCTTCACAAGGCTCTGCTGAAGCCAGTAGCACAGCTGATGCGAGGCTGACTGCAGGCACCAGCGTAGAGCACACTGCGTCGCGTCCAAGAGGGCGAGTTCAGGTTGCGCCACCTCCAGAGACGTAGAGTTTCCGGACCAGGCTTTGGTAATGAGCAGGTCAGTCGTCACAGGCATGGTTGGAGGTAAGGGGGTTGAATGCAAAATGGCAAGTGACAAGATCTGACACCTGCAGGAGTGATTGTCCTTCAACTTGCACTTCAACCTGGTGATCGAACCGCCACCATACCGGCAAGCCAGATGTTGCCTTGAAGACAATCACTCTGCGTCGCTACCTTGTGCTTGTGGAATCTTGCCCATGTAGCTCGTGCCTAGCATTTCCATCTCCAGCTAGAGGCAAAGCAACTGTAGTAATGCTGCACTACCTCAAAGATTCTCCTTGACAACGGCGGGAAGTTGATCACTTGATGATTAATGGCCCGCCATATGGAGGATGAATTTGACCTGTAGATTCGTCCAGCAAGTGTCCGTGGAATCTCAGGATGTCAAGGCGAGGATAGGCAGGCATTGGCCCTTGGACAGACCTGGAGTGGATAGATCACTTTTTAATTGGCCTCGGACCAAGCAGCTATGAAGACGATCACCACACTTTTGCCAGCACTACTGGTGGCTCACACTGTCCAGGCTTACAGTGAGGGTTTTGACCTCACAGACCACACCAGTCAACTTAACTTCTACCACCAAGCTGCTACTGACCTCACGGCTGAACAAGTCGCTCTTGATGGCACGTGTGTTGTCGATCAAGTGCACATGGTAAGTGAAGATTGCAATAGTATTGTTTCCACTCAATACTGGAGACTAACAGCTAACCATGCAGATCATGCGGCATGGAACGCGCTACCCTTCGTCCGGCAGCTACAACGGCATCAAGAGCTTTGCAGAGACGGTGACGGAAAACTTGAGCTGGCCTAACATGTCCGACACGCTAGCCGAGGAACTGCAATTCCTCAAGACCTGGAACCTCAGCGAGTTGATCCCGTACCCGAGTATTGAGGTGGACAATCTCACAACGCTTGGATTGCAGGAAGCACACGACGTCGGTTCTGCCTTCCGCAGCAAGTACTCGGATTTGTACAGTGGAAAGGAGACTGTGTGGACGAACGCGAAGGAACGTGTGGTGCGCACTGCCCAGGGGTTTATGAAGGGATTCCACGGTGAAAGTTGGGACGACAATCTATTGGTTCAAGTGAGCAACACCGACGAGACTTTGGGCGGAAACACGCTAACGCCTATCGACACGTGCCAAAACTTCGACGGTGATGAGAGTTCGGGGCAGACGGCATTTGCAAAGGCTACGGGCTGGCAAGATGCGCTGGCGAAGCGTCTCGAGTCGCTCTGGCCTGGTTTCGGCTTCTCGACGGGTGTAGCACTGACGGTCATGGACTTGTGCATGTACCAGCGTAACTACCTGGGCAAGGACCATTTAGAGTTCTGTCAGATCTTCACGGACGATGAGTGGGAGCACTATGCCTACCATAAAGACCTGGGCTACTACTACGGCTCTGGCTATGGCGTGGCACTTGCACCTACCGTCGGGTTCCCGTATGCTGAAGCTGTGACTAAGCTGCTTAACGAGACGGAGACGACTTACTGCCAGAAGATCTTTGTGGCTTTCAGCCAGGACACGCAGCTAAACACTATGTACTCCGGTTTTGGCCTCAACTTCGACGAGACGTACCCGACGAATGCCATCAATACCACCCGCAGCTTCCGCTCTTCTCGTGTGATTGCCATGGGCTCGCGTTTAGTCACGGAACGTATCAACTGCAATGGTGAGAGCTACGTCCGATTTAACATCAACGAGCAGGTGGTGCCTCTACCTGGGTGTCAGAGCGGGCCAGGTCTTACGTGCCCACTGTCCGAGTTCGTGCAGTACATGGAGGCTCGAAAAACTGAAGTGGGCGACTTTGTGACGGAGTGTGCCTCGACTGGCGGGTCCTCGGAGCTCACGATCTTCGAAAATCCCGTCATGAACCAGTGCGCTGTGACGTCGTGCTAAACGAAACAAAACAGATACGTATCTGCACGCAGGAGCTGGGAGTGCAGAGTCTACAGACTAAGTGCCGTTTATAAATCTTGTGGTGATGAGATGTACTGCACCACATCATTTGGCTGGTAGAAAATACTAGAAACACTCGACAAGGATACTCGTTGCTCCACCAGAGACTTGACCACAGCTCGTGGTGTGGGAAGGCAACGCCTGGGCCACATTGCATGCTATTGCGAGGACCAACCACCCGTGCTTTATTATCCTTGTCGCGCTTTGAACACAACAGGCAAAGTAGCACCGTGAGCCATCGCCAATTCGTCTACAAGCGACGCCAAGCACCAGAATTTTCCGGTGTAATGTACGCTCGCTTTTCGTTACTGCACCCGACTGTAATTTATGTTAATTTTGGATTCGGGTGCAGTAGTACATCTACCGTAACAGACTATCGGGAGCAGCAAGTTTAGTCATGTTTTTGTTACTGCCTCGTCGCATTTACCGTACAGTACTGTAGTACTGTACGACCATTGCACACGAAACGACACGAACTCTACTGTACACTGTAGTCTTGCCGGGCAATGATTCCTATGAAGCCCAGGTGCGTACCAACCTTGTCTTTGGCCGTGGGCCCCATCCAGTGCAAAACACGCCCCGTTCGATGGATGCTCCAGGCTAACGTCCTAATGGGAATTACCAGGCCAGGACCATTTCCAAATCGGATTCCTCAAGCGTTTCAGTCAATATGAATGTCGGATTGACCGTTCTCCAAGCTGTGGCTTCGTCTTGCACGGTGGCCATGATCCTCGCCTCGGCGCCATCGGTATACCGCATTCACAAGAATCGTTCTACCGGATGCGTGTCTCTCTTTCCCCTCGTTGGGCTCTGGCTTAGCTGCCATCTAGTGTAAGTCCAAGGGCGTTCTGTGTCTTGCTCCAAAAGTACTCACTCAATTTGTTATTCATGCAACAGAACGCTGTATGGTTGGGCAACAGGCTCCTACTTCCCACTCTTTGTCGTCTATCTCTTCGGCGAGCTTACTTCCATCGTCTACGTCAGTGTTTTCTTCCGATACACGAAGGCCCGCTCATATGCCGTGAAGACAATTGTCTGTAACGTCTTTATGATTATCCTCCTTACGACCTACGCCGTGCTTGGCATGACGGGTGTCGCGGGCCAGACCACTGACCAAGTAGGCGATACTATCGGCTGGATGGTGACAGTGGGTTGCTTGCTGCCGTACATCGCGCCGCTCGAGACCATTAAGACGGTGGTGACGACCCGCTCAAGCGCTTCGATTCCACTGGGGATGTGTCTCGCCGGAGCCATATCCAACGCGCTCTGGGTGCTGGAGGGATACCTCGACAACGACATCTTCATGTTGGTGCTGAGTGCCGCATGCTTTTTCATGGGGTTTGTCCAAGTCACACTCTACATTATCTACCGACCTGGACGATACCCGACTCCTTTTAACCAACCGATTGCCAACTGCGTCCTCCCCGTGACGGTGACCATGACTGTCAAGAGCGACAGTACAGGCGAGAGTCTGTCATCGCCTAACTTCATTGCTCTCTGCTCTCCTTGAGCAGCTCTCCAACCTATCGGATAAATCCTCATAGATACTAATAGAAACTGTAAAACACTTACTAATTCACGCGTCGGACTCACCGCTTCATCTGTGCTGTTTGGACGCTGGCCCAATCCTTGGCGTGCGCTCACATCAGAGCGAATGAAAACTCCAACAGTCCGAAAACCAGGTTGCGCTTCAATTCTGAAGCAGTTCTGGAATGTGGGGGGATGCGCTCGCGCAAAGCTGAAGTTCCCTCCGTCCGGTCTCTGGATCACGTGTCAAGTCGCGACAGTCACAGACCAGTCGTTGCGCTCGAAACTGAAGCATGGGCAAGGCAAGTCGGAAGATGCTGCAATAGACGCGGCAAGCAGGCCGTTCTCGTGCTTGAGACAATCACTCTTCCTCCAACTTCCAATCGATTGATACGACGCCAAGTCGCACGGCGTCGGCCTCATTGCCACCAGCTTATTGTTTGGTGGCGCTTTTGATATGGATACGGTGCTGGCGTCAGTGGACCATGTTCGAGTGAGACACGATGGGCTTGGATCAACTACAAGGTGGAGACTTTGGTTCATTTCTGAATTGGACTCAATCTGCTCGTATCGAGGGCTGTACAGACGACAATGAGCGTCGGACTCACGATCATCCAAGTCCTGGCGTCGATCTGCTCGGTCGCTATGATCTTGAGCTCCGTGCCAGCGATGTACCGCATCCACCAGCGTCAAGACACTGGCGCCGTGGCGCTCTTCCCACTCGTGGGACTCTGGATCAACTGCCACGTCTTGTAAGTCGCTGCCAATCATTTCTTGTAGATGAGCTGGTTACTAACAACCTTGCCTTTGAACAGAATGCTGTAACTGCAGACTACTTCCCGCTCTTCGCGACCTACCTCTTTGGAGACATTATGGCAATCTTCTACGTTGGTGTGTTCTACCGATACACCAAGCAGCGTGCATACGCCCTCAAGGCCATCGGCGTGTCCTTCGCTGTCGTGCTGATCACGGCAATCTATACCATTCTCGGTATGACCGGTGCCACGGGCCAGTCGACCGACTCGGTTGGTCTCGTCACGGGCTACATTATGGCCATAGGCAGCGTGCTGCTGTACATTTCACCGTTCGAGACCATCCAGACCGTGTTGAAGACCAAGTCGGGAGCGTCGATCCCTTTTTGGATGTGTCTTGCAGGCACGACGTCCAATGTTCTCTGGATGATCAACGGCTTGCTCACAAGCGACATCTTTATCTTCCTTCTTGGAACTGTCTGCGCGGCGTTGGGGATGGTGCAAGTAGTGCTCTACCTTATCTACCGTCCAGGACGGGTGCAAATGGATGTCGCGGGGTCCGGTAAGGAGTCCGTTCTCCCCGTTACTGCTGCAACCACGCCTCAAAGCGACGGCAACCAGTGCTCGCTGCCGTCTCCAATCTACATCGCAGTACACTCGCCGTCATCGTCGAAGTAAACGCTACAATGACAGCGTATCTAAGAACCTAATAGTAAAATGATAATTTACCACCGCATTAAATTGCTATAAACACAGGTTCGTTGTAAGAAGTTGCGCTTCAACACGTTTCACAACAAGCAGGAGAAGGCAAATATAGCTGGATACGATGCGTGGATTCGCGGCACTAGACGTTAGTACTAATTTTCTTGTCTGAAGGTTCTGTCATGCTCTTTATGAAACGGAAGATGCCACAAGTACGATACGAACTAGCTATTAAATTGATCTCTGTCATGTAACGGCGTACATGTATTCGTCTACACCAAGCACCCGACAATAGACGAGGCTGAAACGTCGAACCACGTCCAATCACCTCGATACGAAGACATGCAGCGTTTGCAGTGACCTAAAAAAAAACTTTTCTAGATGGCTGCGGTGACACCGGGAGATGCTGCAGTCACGCCCAGTTCTCAAGTGGATAGCAACCCCTCACAACGCTTTCCAACTGTCAAAATGAGTGCTGGACTCGCAGTTCTCAAGGCGTTGGCATCGAGCTGCTCTGTCATCATGATCCTCAGCTCTGCGCCTTCAATCCGCGCTATCCACAAGCACCGTGAAACAGGTGACGTGGCTCTTTTCCCCCTCGTTGGGCTCTGGCTCAACTGCGTCATGGTGTAAGTTGTAGATACCAAACCAACTTGTAGACTACCTCATGGCTAATCGACGTCTGCGTGTTAAGATTGTTGTACGGTTGGGCGTCAGGAAGTTACTTCCCTCTGTTTGCTACATACGTCTTCGGTACGATGGTTTCGACAGTCTACATTGGTGTGTATTTCCGGTGGACGAAAGAACGGGCGTACGCTTTGAAGACAATTAGCGCTGCTTTGGTCGCGAACGTAGTCGGATCCGTGTACGTCGTACTGGGAATGACTGGAGTGACAAAGCAACCGGTCAGCCAAGTCGAACTAATAGCCGGAAACATGATGACTGTTGCCTGTTTGCTGCCGTACATCGCCCCCTTCGAGACGATCAGGACGGTGTTGAAGACGCGGTCGGGTGCCTCCATCCCCTTTGGCAGGCTCTCCCAAAGCAAAGCTCCGTTTTATCAAGAAACGCAAAACAAAAAGTGTTTTTTTGCTCAAAGTACATATTGTCAGTATTTAACGTGGTGTACACCAAGATACACTTTGCTTCTGTGTTCGCGCCTAGAGTACGTGGTAGCTCCGTTTTCGCGCGCATTGCGCACGCCACAAGTTGGGCTTCATATACAAACTTCTAATATAAAGATTTATCAAGTCCGTTTATTAGGCTACTCTCAGATACAGTTTACCCTCATTCAGGAATCTGCCAGCCATGGCCCACAACTACAACCTCCAGCAGCTCCACCGTTTCGACTTCAGCGCCGTCATGGAGGCGACCACCGACGAGTCCAAGGCCGTCGCGTGGGCCATGGAGGTGGGGCTGCTGGAGCGGTCGATGCTCTGCCCTCAGTGCGCTCAGCCCATGCGGCTGAACGCACTGAAGCGATACTGGCGGTGCTGCAGGAAGACCCGCCACGCCGATGGGAAGCAAGAGCAGCTTAGCATCTTCGTGAACTCTTGGTTCTCGAAGACAATTGAGGGGTTGTGGGAAATGCATATCAAACGTCACATCAAGGCGATGCGCGGCTGCAGTAAGAAGTACCTGGATGGCTACATCGATGAGTACATGTGGAGGTCGTGGTTTTTTCCTACGAGGTCCTCTCCCGGTGAGTTCATGTGCGGACTCGTACAGGCTGTGCAGCGGCACCCACAGCAGGATGAGTAAGAGTACCTGTATCTACTTTTAAATAAAGTGCTTTTTGTTTTTCATTCTTTAAAAAGCAGTGCTCCGAAAAACGGAGCTCTGCTTGGGGAGAGCCAGTAGTTGCGGCGGAGACCGGTGCGATGTAGACAGGTAAAACCAAGCTTCGGGGGCTGTGTAGTGCATTCTGGGGTTTCACCTTGGTTTCACCTACAGCTGGACTCGGGCTGGGGCTTCTTCACCCGGATGTGGCTGCCTTTGCAGTCAATGGGTGAAATACGGAACGCTTTCCGTAGTGTCCGACGCGTGGACAGCTGAGGACTTTGATTTCACTTGGACTGCCAGTGTCCTTGTGGACTGCATTAGGATTTAGTATTGCCAACTGCATGTTTCCTTTCTGTGATGAAGGGAGTTCATGTCCACTTCACTTACTGCCTAGTCGCTCCAGTTGAATGGCTAGCATTGACGAGAACGAGCTGGTTAGCACCAGACTCAGGATCTCGCTCACTTTGCAATTTGCACGACACAGAGTAGATCAATACACTTGGCTCTATTTCCGTGCGGGTTGGCCCCCGCATCGTCGTGTGTTCCTGTTTGCTTCAAAATTCCCGGGCTACACTACAGACGGCAAAGTTCATTTGGTAAATACCAATATTTCTCCTATCTCATTGTAGAGATGACGTTCGTATCGACTGCGATGGAGTAGCAGGATAGAGCTGTTTAGTGGACGGAGGCAATGATCTGGCCAATTGTGATGACGAACTGCATTGCAGATGGAATGTTGTGCCGAACCACGCGCCGAAACGAAGCGTGAGCTGGAGTGAAAGCCTCATGGGAAAATCTCGCTGACTTTTGACTTGGTTGTGATCTCTTTGTCCGTCTGACTGTGGATTTTGTTTCGATTCCGGGAGCATTGTAGCTCCGTCGCTGTAGCTCTTCATTCTTCGATTGCAATGACGCCGGCATCGCTGCTGCGATGGCAACCAACCACTGCTTTCGATCCTGGTAACTTGCAGCTCTCATGACCAGTTGCGTGGCGTTCGGGCCGAACTGCAAACGAATGATGTTCTGCTCTCTGTCCTTGCTGATTGGGTTTAAGATCCGCACGGTCAAATCGAGAGGAATCGTCAAAGTGCCACCCACGACGCGAGGACGCTGGACAACGAGTTTGAAAGTCGTTTGGGCGGTACTAACGAACTTTGTTTGTGCGATGCGGACCAAGTAAACGGTACTCAGAAACCTGTACAACAGTTAAAACCAAGAAAAGTGAGCTTTCTTCTGCGTTAGGAGAGGATCAAGATACGTTTACCAAAGGAGGTTGCACGATTGTACGTTGAGTTTACCGCAAGCCATTGCGGTGATAGCAGAAGCTGGAAGAAGCCTGTTGGGTATTTGCTCTGGAGCAAAATTGAGAATGACAACGGACCTATCCTTGGTTTGACATGTTTTGGTGGTTCAGAAGATATCAAGTTGTCAGTCTTGAGGGAGCCGGAAGTGGAGACAGCAACATCTCGTTGGAGCTGTTGATGTCACTGCGAGGGTCTTCAAATCCAGTGGTTACTGCTACGTAGTCGGTTCGTGAATCAAAGCCAGCGACTGGCTTGGAATGGTTGCGACAGAATTGTGATACCCAAGTTCTGGATTGACGAGACCTTATCTAACTGACATCTTTCAGGCTATACCTTACGATCTTTACGTTTTGGACAGGCAAAAGTTACACACAAGTCACCTTGACAAGAAAACAATATATTAACGTTAGTGGCTATCTGAGTAAATTCTACAACGAAGGGTTTTCATGAGGTCGGAGTTGGCACGTCTCGTTGGGTAAAGCGGTTCATAATGGTGTCATTACTTTGTGGCACCTCTGTGGCTGACAGAAGCGAGGAACTGGAACGCAACGGTGACACGATTTCGTACTTGTGTTGCACATAAGCAGAGGTTGGAAGCAGATGAGCATTGTCGGTCGGTCATGCAAATGTCGTCGATATGATCAGCCGAGGAGCTGACGGTACGGTCGCTGGTGTGCAATGAGGTCTCGGATGAAGTTTGAAGACCCGTTGAGCACGGACCAGCTGCTGCCATTGCTTGAATGAGTCCGACCAGCCACTTCTCGCGCTCGAGTGAGTCAACTGCGCGCATGACGATGCATCTGCGGTCTTTGTCGTGGCCGTAGCGGAGGCGGATGGTGTTGTGTGACGCTTCTCTACGGGAACATTTGACAAGTCGGACACTGGAATCGATTGGGATGGTTAAATTACCACCAGCGATACGTGGCCGAAAGATGACGAGGGTGAAGACTGCGTTGTTGGAACGCTTGGTGTCGATAAACGCAGTGTGCACAAGGTAAATGGTGCTCATGAACCTACAGGAGGTTTAATGTGAGGAATGACTGGCAAAGGTGATGATAAAAGGCAAAGTGTTACCAAAAGAGGCCGCGTGATTGTACGTGGAATTTACCACACGTCATAAGGAGAGAGAGGAGGGTTACGTTAGGAATGCTCGGTTGATCTTCTGTCGAGCTAATTGAGAAATGACAAGAGGAACTTGATCGACAGCGAGCCGGACAAGTAGCGACAAGAATTTCGCCCGGTTTCGCTCGCAAATGTGGAAAACCAACACGGTTAAACTCGACAAATCAAGTACGCAACAGTGGCTAAGTGACTGCACCTCGAGTGTACATGTACACTCTCAGACTTTTTCGATGACTCGTAGACTTCATCAAATTTAATTGCCGTCGGATATGGCAACTAGCATGTGTGGAGTTAGATGTCATTTCCTGGCACCTCCGCAATTTGTCAAGAAGGCACCAAGTACAATTGTTTCTCAATGAAATTGGAGAAGGATGAGGATCAATTCTTGGGCTCTCTGATATGTTGCTGAGGTGTCAGGCTCGTTTTTACTGAGTCGCCGGCAACATCACTGACTACGAAGGTTACTCACTAATCTTCTTTGTGGTTGTTATTGTTCACAAGAATGGACACGCAACGCTGTAAGATCAAGGTGGTTTCTTGGGTATTATTTTCAAACAAAAGGATTGAACACTCGTATCTCGAGGGAATACTAATGGAATAATGGAAGCAGCTACACTTATGATAATGGCACGGATGAACTGGATGACGACCTCTTCGTGTGCTTAGTGCTTTATGTTGATTTATCGCTCTTGCATTGGGGTTCTGGAGGATACGGGGAATTTCGATCTGCTTTAGTAAACGGTGCAGCAAACTGCAGCGCGCTCAAAGACAGCACAAGGCTGTAAATTGTTAATCACTGCATGAAATTTACGGGTCTCCGTAGCTGCTTGAGCCCACTGGTGCGTGAGGTTGTGCTAGTTGCTGATGATGATGTCTTTCATGGAGAACTGGGTTAATTGAACCGTAACATCCAGTGGGGACCACCAGCGAACCGTGGACGCTGGATGCCCAACGACGGCAAAAAGTGATTGACGTCAGTTGAAGGCGTTGACACAATGGACATAGTGGCGAGCAGCCTGAATGCTTGAGCACAATGTTAGTGAATGGATTAAAGGCTACAGAAAAACTAGTGAAGCTCGCCAGAGGAAGTCTTGACCGGAAGTAAATTACAATTGACCGGAAGTCATGATGAGGTTGAAAATGTTCTTGAAGTCGATGTTTTATTGCTAGACCAGACCAAGAATGAGCGGAAAGAGAAATCAAAAGAACTCCGAATAGCAGTCGAGTTTATCAACAACGATGCAAGGCTTAAAGTATGCTCCGTCGTACACTCTGAGTGGGTCGTAGTGGTAAAACTACCTGTCGGTGTCCTGCAACACGTCGGGCGAGAGAGAACAAGTAGCTTCTTCGTGGCTGAGATCGTGGAATGTCGCCCACCTTCGGCGAGTTGATAGTCTTTCTCTGTAGATCTTGTGTCCACTTTGTCACTGACCACGTCGGCTACTTACATGACCCCTTTGTGGTGGTGGTGGCGGCTTTAATGAACGTATCCATCTGAGTATGGCGCGGCTATCTTAAATTGTGGCGGGCTGGTTGTGATGCAGCTTTCATATAACTTGCGATCGTGGTTAATAGAGAACAACGACGCAAGCGATCCAAAAATCCGCTATCCAAAAGGTGAACACAGCACTAAATCCTACAAGTTGTAGGTCGTTTGATTCAAGAAACGTCATGGCTACAAAATCTTCAGTGTCGTACCGTACTCCACTCAATAGGGTTTCACGCCTAAAACATTATTCTTTCAATTCCGTTGTTTAGTTCATTTTAACCTCTATAATTAGATAATAATGTAAATCACTTTCACTGATTCCGTATCGTAATTCAGTCAAATTACTGTACACTTGACATCCCATCCCGAAAATAAAAAACAGAACATCGTTGCCAAAGTCCGTTACACCCTCTCGTCCCCACGTAGCAATGGCGACGTCACCTCCCCCAGCTTCCAAGCGTCTACGCTGCGTCCCTGGGTTCTTCCTCATGGGCGTCTCCAATGAACCCGTGGACGAGATGGGAGACCCACCCATGCGAATGGGTCTAGTGGACGGTAAAGCCTGGCCTGACGTGTACCAGTTCATGGACCAATTCGAACGCAAACATCCAGGCAGACGCATCAAGCTCGTCATCCTGCTGCGTCACGGAGAAGCTACACATAACGCCACTAAAGCTCGAGTGGGCGATAAAGTTTGGGAGGAAGAATACGAGATGCGACCCGAGTTTATTGACGCTCCGTTGACGCCGCACGGCCAGGAACAGGCTGATTCCGCCGCTCTGATGCTCGAGAGGCAGATCGCTAAGTGCGACCTCAAGCTACAGCGCGTCTTCGTGTCCCCTTTGGACCGCACATTGCAGACGTACGACCGAGTCTTCTCCCGGCTCAGAGACATCCCCGTGTCCGTCGTGGAGCTGGCACGTGAGACGTTGGGCGTTGTCAACTGCGACCGTCGAAAACTCTTGTCCCCCAAGCAAGCCAAGTACCCCCACTTGGACTTTAAGCTTGTGGCTAGCGAGAATGACACGTGGTGGCAGCCTGACCACCGCGAAACGAACGAGGAGATCGCCAAACGAGCCGCCGAGTTCCTCGACGAAGTGTTCTACAAAGCACCCGAGAGCTGCGTGCTCGTGGTTTCTCACAGTGGCTTCAGTCGCGGGTGTTTCGCGGCGGTGGGTCATCGCTACTACCGACCGAGGAACGCAGAATTCATCCCGTTGTTGATCACAGACGCGACGGAAGAAGAATTGCTACTGGACGCATAGGGAACTGAGTAGTTTCGCTGTAGTTTTCTCTTTTTTTCATGTTAGATTCTTTGCTACGGCAATGACTGATGCTTATGTGTAAATGACTTAGATAGAACATGTCCATCGATCCCAGAGCCATCTATCGTTTATGGTTTGCGTGGAAATGACGCAACTTCTGCTCCAGTTTCTAATTCTTCTGCGTCACGAAGGAATGTCGTTATTGCTGTCATTCCTGGCGTCTACGTTCGGTGTGCTGCTTCTACTGGGGAGTGAAGTTCGTGGAGATCGAGCTGCTTCGTCGCGCTTCCTCTATAAGACAGGATTCTTCGTGCAAGGGCAGCGTAATGTGCCTGTTCCAGCTTCGAACCCGCCTCGTATGGGTCTTGTGGAAGGGAAACAATGGCAGGATGTCCATTCCATACTGGAAACGAAGCGAGATGGAGATACTCAGATGAAGCTCATTGTCTTTCTACGCCATGGAGAAGGCACACACAACGTTGCTATCGAGAAATACGGGGCTGATGCGTGGAATGCGTACTATTGCAAACTACCAGAGTATTTGGATGCGCCTTTGACTGCTAACGGGGTCAACCAAGCGGAAGAAGCTTCCAACCGACTCAACACTGAAATCAACAACGGCCTACGGGTAAACCATGTTTTGGTTTCACCGTTGGAACGAGCGCTGAAAACTTTCACTATCGCGTACCAGAACCAGACCTCCAGCATCAACAGTACGCCGTTGGAGCTCCCTCGAGAGATCATCGGTATTGAGACCTGCAATAAACACCGCAGCATTTCGAACAAGAGACAGCAATATCCGACATTAGACTTCAGCAGTTTTCAAGCCGACGAGGATCCTTTGTGGACACCAGACCATCGCGAAACGAATGCTGAGATCGAGACCCGCGCAAGGCGGTTTTTGACTAGGGTCTTCAACATGTCTGCACAGACTGTGGGTGTTGTTTCTCACAGTGTTTTTGGTGCTGCACTCCTGCGCGTGATCGGCCATCGTGAGTACAGCCTCGGAACGGGTGAGTTTTTACCGCTTCTCGTTGAGGAGACGTAAGTCAAGAAAATTTGCTTGAAGATCCAGAAAATAATATGAATTCGACATGAATTGCAAGTACATGTACGGTAGCGTTGACTGAGAGCCTGTGGCAGAAGTCAACACGGCTGACTCAAACTCCCCATCTTAATCCCGATCTCGATTGCGCAAGGAAGTTGATGTTGGTCGGCAAACACTGGACTCCAGGGGAGTTTTCAACGCGACGGCACGATCTATTGGATGTGAGTCGCGAGGGTCATCATGTGACCCTCGCGATGCTGAGGCAGTACCGGCATATACGCTGTGATAGGATGCAGTTAATTTGTTTAACGGGATCTCGGGTAGCAGTAGTGCTGCATCGAGTGGTGTCACTTGAACAACGAGGTCAATTGTGGTAAACTTGCTGTTCGTTGATAGGTGGAAGTTACCAACTGCAAAGCTTCCAGCGTATACGCTGTGATAGGATGCAGTTCATTTGCCCCCGTTCTCACCTTTGGTATTAACAATCTCACCGATCGATGTACAATTATTGTCACTTCTAGGGCACTGATGGTAAAGAAAACATGCTTTTTCCTTGCCGCACCTTCAGGCGTTGATAGGTCGGTCGCTGCAAACGATAGAGCGGTTGGCTGCCCAGCCTCAGACTCTCCATTCTCAATTTTGCTTTGATCTGCTTAATCAACAAGTGAATATGACCTCTGTGCTTCGTGTCGTAGCGCTGTGCGCTACCGTCGCGACGCTCGCAAGTGCCGCTACCCACTACGAGTACAAGACCGTCGACGTCGACTACAACTTCGACGAAAACGAAGACTCTCCGCGCAGTGTCATCATGATGATCCCCGACGGCACAGGCCCCAACGTCTTCACTCTTGCACGCACTGTGCTGGACCCAAGCCTCAAGACGCGTCTTCACATTGACCCACACCTCATGGGAACGATCCAGACACACTCGTCCACGAGTTACATCACGGATTCAGCGGCCGCGGCTACAGCGTACTCGACGGGTTACAAGACGTACGACTCGGCCATCGCTGTTGATACGTACGAGCAACCATTAGGCACAGTGTTGGAGGCTGCCAAGGCTCGTGGGATGGTCACCGGTATGATCGTCACGTGCCGTGTGACCCACGCTACGCCTGCGTCATTCGCGTCCCACGTGATTGATCGCGATTCGGAAGATGAAATCGCCGCGCAGTACGTCGCTAACAAGAACCTTGATTTCCTGTTGGGAGGTGGCAAGAAGCACTTCAACGAGTCCATGCTGGAAGATCTCAAGTCCAACGGCTATACGGTGGCGGCCGACTATCAAGACTTGCTGGACTACCAATCGGCCAATGCCGACACTGGCGCTCTTCGTCTCTTTGGTCTCTTTAAAGACAGTCACATGTCGTACGAAGTTGATCGCTTGCGAACTCTTGCTGGGAACGACACGACTGCACGCGAGCCAAGTCTTCCGGAGATGGTGGACATTGTACTGGGACTACTTCGCAAGAACGAACAGGCCAAGAAACACGGTTACTTCATCATGATCGAAGGCTCTCGTGTCGACCACGCTGGACACTCGAACGATCCTGGTACTATGGCGAAGGAGGCCATTGCGTTTGATGAGACCGTCGCAGTTGTCGTCGATCACGTAGAGCAGACTCCGAACACTGCGATGTTGTCAGCTGCTGATCACGGAACTGGCGGCCTCACCCTTGGTCGTAGTGGCATGGAATACCCGTACCCGTGGTATCCTACCCAGCTACAGCTTCAGAATATGTCTACCGAGGCCATGCAGGAGCGTCTTGACGAGATTTTAGCCAGTAACGAATGTGCAGTCGGAGCCAACGACACGTGCAAAACTGTCCTGCTCGAGACGTCCAAGACGATGTTGGCTAACTACACCAACGTCACCTCCGTCACGGACGATGATGTTGCGAAACTGGTGACGGAAATCGCTACAGCAGTTGACGAGACGCGTGATTTGTACTTCGTTTTGATCGAGCTGGGCCACATTATCAGTGCTCCGGCATGGATCGGCTGGACGACTGTCGGTCATGTGGGGACGGATGTGAACCTCTACTGCAAAGGTCCGCTTGTCTTCGAGCGCATGTGTAAGGGCGTCCACGAGAATGTGTACCTGAACAAGCTGATGACGACGTTTTTGGGTCTTGAGCACTATCAAGAGCTGGAGACGATGAAGCGCCGCAACATTTCCGTCCTGGAAGATCCACTCGCGTTTGGAGCAGGCCCATTGAAGTAGCTGAAGATGGCAAATGATTCCTTTTCAACCAACAATCCCCACTAGAGAGCAGCAACGACTCTTCTAATACCATTTTCAGTGGCAATCGATATTGGAGTGTTAAGGTTTTCAAGTTAGTGAAGCTTCAACGTCAACCACTTACGTTGCAGTTACCTAGTAGTGACAAAGATCAAAAGCCCCTCTCACTCCACCATGACGCTGGAAGCATCGCCGTTGCGTCCTGACTGCTTCAATCACGTTGCGTTCCCTCGTGCCTCCGATCTGCTTGGTCAGCAAGCACAACACCCTGCATTCACCGCGACATTCTGCAGGACCTCCTCACGTTGGGAATCTTTGGTTCGCACGTGATGCAGCAGTGCTGCAGCAGCACAGAGCAGCGAGATGACAATGTGTTTGGGTGGAGTTGGCGGAGACCTTCGCCTCTCTTTGCCACAGGATAGACGATCCCAAGTTGGGATTCCCAACTAGGGATTAAATTTAATCTTGTGTGCTTCAACCAAGATTCAATGCAACTCTCGACGGGAATCTCCGGGGTTAAGATGAGCGTCCGTGCACAAGTCAAGCATCGTGCCATTGGTAACTTCCCTTTACAAGCGCACGAATGCATCGAAGAGGAAAAGCTCCGTATGAATTGCCAATGGGCCATTGGAGCCTTCCATTTGACAGGCTCTGCAGGCACTTGACGTTTGCATTTTGCCATTCTACATTTTGCGTCCTTCGACTCAAGCAGCAATGGCCAATCTCACCCGTGTATTGGCCTTCTGTGCCGCTGCAGCTTCACTTGTGACTGCTGCTACCCACTACGAGTACAAGACCGTCGACGTCGACTACAACTTCGATGAAAACGAAGACTCTCCGCGCAGTGTCATTATGATGATCCCGGACGGCACTGGCCCCAACATCTTCACTCTTGCACGCACTGTGTTGGACCCGAGTCTTGAGACGCGTCTTCACATTGACCCACACCTCATGGGAACGGTCCAGACGCACTCGTCCACGAGTTACATCACGGATTCAGCATCGTCAGCCACAGCGTACTCGACGGGTTACAAGACGTACGACTCGGCCATTGGTGTGGACACGTACGAGCAACCGTTGGGCACAGTGCTGGAGGCTGCCAAGGCTCGTGGGATGGTCACCGGTATGATCGTCACGTGCCGTGTAACCCACGCTACTCCAGCGTCGTTCGCGTCCCATGTGCTTGATCGCGATTCGGAAGATGAAATCGCCGCGCAGTATGTTGCTAACAAGAAACTCGACTTCCTGTTGGGAGGTGGCAAGAGGCACTTTAACGAGTCCATGCTGGAAGACCTTAAGTCCAACGGCTATGCGTTGCCCAGCAACTACCAGGAGCTCCTCGACTACCAATCGGCCAATGCCGACACTGGCGCTCTTCGCCTTTTTGGTCTGTTCCACGATAACCACATGTCGTACGAAGTTGATCGTCTCCGTGATCTCGAAGGCAACAACTCCACTGCTCGTCAGCCGAGTCTACCGGAGATGGTGGATATTATTTTGAGTTTGCTTCGCAAGAATGAGCAGGCTAAGAAACACGGCTACTTCGTCATGATCGAAGGCTCCCGTGTCGACCACGCTGGACATTCGAACGACCCTGGTACTATGGCCAAGGAGGCTATTGCTTTTGATGAATCTGTTGCTGTTGTACTGGATCACGTGGAGCAGACTCCGAACACTGCGATGCTGTCTGCTGCCGATCACGGTACTGGTGGTCTCACTCTTGGACGTGGCCCGGCTTACCCGTACGCATGGTACCCGACCGAGTTGCAGCTTCAGAACATGTCGACCGAGGCCATGCAGGAGCAGCTCGATGTTGTTCTTGAAGGCAACGACTGTGCTACTGGAGCCAACGATACGTGCAAGGCTGCGCTGTTGACATCGTCCAAGAACCTACTGGCGAACTACACGAACGTGACGACGGTTTCTGATGAAGAAGTGGTGGAACTGGTCACTCAAATTGCCACTGCCGTCGACGAAACGCGTGACTTGAATGACGTTATGATCGAATTAGGCCACGTGATCAGCCTTCGTGCTGCCATCCACTGGACCACCATTGGGCACGTAGGAACGGATGTGAATCTGTACTGCAAGGGCCCACTCATCTTCGAGCGCATGTGCAAGGGCGTCCACGAGAACACGTACCTGAACAAGATCATGACAATGTACTTGGGTCTTGAGCACCAGCAAGAGCTGGAGACGATGAAGCATCGCAACATTTCGGTGCTTGAGGACCCCCTCGCGTTTTAGGCTCTTGTGAAGAACTGTGTCTGCTACGCAGGAGGTAGTGTATGTAGTAAGGCAACTGAGTGAATTTATCGTTTCCAAATCTGGCTGATCAAGTTTTGTTTTTTTCTACAACGTTGCTATCAACAATTATCCCCAGGCCACGGCCGTGCTTTCAGGAGTGACGAGCGCCTTATCGAACACACACGAAACAGCTTCGAGGCTTCCCAGTAACTCTAACAGCGGCGTTAACAGATCCGCCTTGTGTTGCACCCTGGCAACTCGCCCCATGTCACTGTCCCACACGAATTGGACGCATCCACGCATGACAACTTGTCGACCCAGCAGCTTGGCAGCAAGTCGCGTTCGCTCCTCGTCCTGTCCATCGCTTAGCAAGTGCGGGAACGCGTTGCGTAGCGTGTTTTCCGTGATCGTAAGTCTGCCCAACGTCCTCCCTACCATGAATCCGTCTGCGTCGTTCTCCAAGCACACGAGTTGGACATCAATGTCCGGGTGGAACGTGGTCACGAAGCTCCAATTGTCCATCAGCGCGTCCACGCCAATCCCCGTCTCACTCGTTACGTTCGATACCATTGTGGAGTACAGAAACTTCCGCTGGACTTGAGCTTGAAAAGAAGAGGCCGTCGATCGAACACCGAAGCGAAACATGCGGAAATACTCGGCCGCAACGTTCCAGATCGTCGTGTTGGACATGACACCGGCCGTGATCACCTCCCGTTTCATCTTGAGCTCCTGAACCTGCTCTCGAAGCTGCTGAATGCCCGTCTCGAGGTCCTCCACCTTCTTACGCTGCTTCATCTTGTGCCGCGCCTGGTGCATCCGATTGCGTTGACGACGGTACTCCACTTCATCCAAGGCTTCGACTGTGCTTTTCGAGGAACGTCGACTCTTTTGAGCGGTTAGACTTGGTAGACGAATATGTCCACTTGGTGTAACGGAGTGGACACTTGGGAGAGACCGACTTTGAAGAGAGAGGGGGGCGCTGGAGGGGGCGTACGCAGGATGACTGGAGCGTTCCATGACGAGTGATAAAGTGTTGTGGACTTGTGTGTTGGGCCGGACTGAGTAAGGGTTGGTCACACCGGCTGATGATGGGATGATGGCAAATATGATCTGTTCGAAGTACTCTTGTAACTTGACAAATGATTTGAAGTAGTTCTAATTCTAGCATAATGAAATTAAGTCTAAATCTGAAAATTCTAACGCAATCAGTGACGTAATCACATTATCCTGTTATTTTTGATATCCTGCTACATGTAATTGATTCATTGTTGAATAATTTGATACTGTCCCACTATTGTCATTTTTTCATCCAAAATGAAGCATGCTAGATAATGTTTGCATTAACTCTTTGATACAGCGTCAAGCTGCATGTACCAGTCTGCTATCAGGCGTCACGTGAGCACGGCCAAACACGTGAGCTACGTCTTCTAAGTTCCCAAGCACTTGCATAACCGGAGTCAGCATATCGACCGAATACTGTAGGCTCGACACACGCCCTTTATCTTCATTCCACACAAAGCTGACGGCCCCGTGCATCACCATGCGTTGGCCCAGCAATTTCTTACCGAGAGGAGTCCATTCTCCATCGTGAAACAGGTGAGGAAACCCGTGACGCAGTGCCTTCTCGCTCATGGTCGTTGCACTCCTGACCGTAGCAATGAGATCTTCGTCCGGTCCAATGTCCAGTCGAATCAGCTCGATCTCCAAGTCTTCGTGATACATCGACAACTGCTTCCAGCCGTCCAACAAACTCTGCACTCCAAAGCCAGTATCTCCTATCACATCCTCAGTCATCGTCGCGATAAAGAAGTCCCTTTGCACAAAAGACTCACGCGGTTGAAGTGATACACTCGAAGACTCTGGGGTGGAAGGCTGCAGCATGACCATAGGCCCCTTAAAGCCGTGTTGGAAAAGTCGAAAGTACTCTGCTGCCACGCTCCACACTGTCGTATTCGTTGACACGCCGGCTGAAATGACCTCTTTCTGCAATTTAAGCTGCTGGATCTCACCCCGAAGCTGCCGGATACCGATCTCAAGGTCCAGCACTTTCTTCTGCTGCTTCATCTTGTGTTTGGCCTGGTGCATCCGGTTACGCTGTCTCCGAAGTTCGATTTCAGTGGCCACGCGCTTCATCTCGGCCTCGTTCATGGGTAAGTGTCTCGTATCGTCGATCTGGTGCATCGAACTACTACCGCTAGCTGCGACGGCGAAGAGATCGAGAGACTGGGGACGGGAACGCTGGACGACTTGGCGGACGATGCCTTCGCTCAGCTGCTGGCGATTTGGAGGAAAGAGGATGCCGCTATCCATAACAACGTTGAGGCCTCTGTGTCGTATTGTAAAGTGCTGTCCTGGGCAGGCCACGCGAGAGTGATGCAATCACGATATAGTCACGCCTCAGTCAGAGAGCTGTCTCTGCCCCTCAAGCCAGCTCAAGACACAAATATTTAAGCTGTTCCAGCTGGACCCTTGCACTAAAACCCTCGATAAGATCCCCGGAACGACTTGTTCAACGAGAGTCACTACGATTACGCGCGAGCGTTTTCCTGATCAGCCGATGCAACCTTCTTGCTCGTAGTCAAGAATGAAAAGCAATCTTTTACCTTTGAATCAGCACAGTGAATCACTGTCAGTAATGCGGTATCACTGATACCGAGACAATACATGTACCTGGTGCTTTGACTAAGACTGCCATGTTGACCAAGAACCGATGGGCTGACAGTGTTGCGCATGAAATATTCTTTCGGCCAGAACGGTTTGGAAACTATTTTCTTTGCTATTATGCGGTAGCCAAGCTCAAGGGATTTGAAGGATCTTTGAGCGGAGTTTCTCCCTTATTTTCATTGAACACCTTTTTGCATTCACCGGGTAATGGGGGATTGATTTTGGAGGAAGCAAGCGAGCCCTCGATATCAAAGAACCACTAAGAGCATGACTGATAGTACTTCGCGAAGGTATTGCGGAACAGTCATCACCAGATGCGAGATTCAAAGCTTTTCGAAATCAAGGTTTGCGAACGAAAGAGAAAATTGATGATGAGCACAGACGACAATGCAACAAACCACGTTGACACCAGGAGAAGCGTGCGCATCAATTCATCTTCTCGACAGACTCAAGCGTTGTTACAGCATCAAAATGAACAGGCATCTTCCCCAACTAGCAGTCTCAATTTGGGCACTAGTGATGAACGTTAATTGCCGAATCTCTTCTTGAAGGCGCACAGCAAAGGTCCCCATTCATTCACTCTTTTCTGCTTCAGTTTGAGTTTTACTTGATGGATTTTGGTGGCGCTTTCGACAAGGTTCAAATGAGATCCAGTCTGCGCTTTCACCAGCAATATCAATCGGCAATGGAGCTTGAGCTGGTATTTAGCTTGCACTGGATGCTTCAGTCACCGAATGACCGTGCCTACCAGTCAACAATAGATGAAGATCGTGCGACCTCTGTCAACAGGTGCAATGCATGACTTGAGGTCAGCCACCAAGAAATAATAAATTTGCTTCCCACTTTATAATTGTGCTGGCACGCAAATTTGCTGCGACACAACTCTCGATCACGTAAAAAATGATCGATTCGATCACCACTTGTTATCCAGATCTGGCTCTTTAGACACAACCAACGCTTACAAATATGCCCACACGCTGCGACGTACCGGTACATGTACCATCATAATGATGCAGTGCGCATTTCTCAGTCCATCTTCAGCACCACGCTACCAACTTGGTAGTACCAAGGCAGAATGAGCGATCGTGTCTCCTCTCGGAAGCGGGCTAGCCATAGCATCGTTTTCCAGCAAACTCCGGGCCCCCACAGCATCCCTAAGATACCTTCACGACTCCACCACCTTGTGCCTCCGTCCCCGCAGTCGTTCATGGCATTCTCGACAGCAGGCACTAACTCCAACACTAGCAGCACCGACGCGGAACTGGCGCAACGGATTGTTTTGCCGCCACTAAGAGTGCAGTCTCAAGGTGTTTCTGGTCGAAAGCGCTCGCAGCATAACGCAGAAACCACTGTTGAAGCTCCACGAAGCGCATTTTTACCTACTGGCGCGGAAATTGAGCGCACCCAACAAGCTATTGAACTGCGGCGGGAGCGCAATCGAATGCACCAGGCACGATACAAGATGAAGCAGTTGAACCGTGTCAATGGCCTCAACGAGACCATCAAACAGTTGAGGGCAGAGATCCAGGAGCTCACACTGCAGCGTCGTCTCATTGACTATGGTCTTCCGACCAGCACGAGTCCCTGGGGCACGGCAGCAGAGTTCTTTCGTCTTTTCCGAAGCAGCGTACGGCTGCCTTCAGCGACTGACTGTGCCGGAACTCAGTACGACGTACAGCAGGATTTCCTACGAGCGACGATGGCGCCCGATGTGACCGATGGAACAGTGTGCGGAGTGGATGCCTTACTACGGACCTGGGCGATGCAGTCGCAGTGCTACGACAAGATTGATCTGCAGCCTGTTCGATTGGAGAACGGCCCAGACAACGCTCTGGTCGCTACAACTAAAGGGACACTTGTAATCAGCGAGAACACCCTGCGCAATGCATTCCCACATCTTGTGAGTGACGAAAAATTTTCCATACTCGTCGACAAGCTGCTTGGGCAACATCTAGAGCTACGTGGATCGGTGCAGTTTGATTGGGATAGCGCCTCTGCCCGTGTTACCACTATCGTGTGCACAGTGGACATTTTGACGCCTCTGCTACACCTTCTCGACAGCTTGGACAACGTGGCTTACGTGTTCGACAACGCCCGTTTGACGCCGGAAGGTAGACTCGCGCCGAACGAATCTATCCGCATCAGCTCATGATATCTCAATACAAAGTAATCTTTCCTAAGCTATTGCATTGTCAGAATTCTTGGTTATCAAGTCTTTATTTTATCCAGAAGACTCAAGTGAGTTTACTCCAAAATGTATTATTCACTCAGCCTTAGTCTGATATGTCATACATGCACACATAACGGATTACCTCAGACATGACGATGCTCTCACCCCTCATCGAGTCGATGACATCGATCGGTATCGTCTCCCAGCCAAAAGCGACTTGGAAGCCCTACGCAGAGATGTACATGTAGTGCAAAGTATGATTAATCTGGAGTTAAATTAGGAACTCAATATGAAAATGAACGAGAAGCTACAGATATTTGACACCGTTGCTACGAGAGCTACATGTAGTAGTTTGGAAAATGTCTCCTGTATCTTCACAATGCTAAAATTATGTCTGAAGCAAGATTACAGTAAAGAACTATGCTACCATTAGACTTTTGGATCAACCAGGCTGGAATCCAGCTTCTGTCTTCATCTTACTAACATTATTACTAAGCAAGAATCTACTCGAAAGATTAAAGGCTACTTTCAAAGTACAACAGAGTGTTTATGGCTACATTTCTCACACGTCTCATATTTAGAATTATCATATTCATTGGTTAAAATTACAAGAATTCATCCAATCACATACACTCTCTTGATGCTGGAAAGCGCCATAGTCAGATCTCTCATGGGGTGGAAGGCCGTAGAATCAGAAGAATACGAAAGCTCGGCGCCCGCTGTGCAGGCGCATTTCCACGCAGTACGCGCCGAGGAAGCTCTGCGTCGTGATGATGTACGTGCAGCTATACAATTTTATATTCTTTTCCACTGCAATTAACGTTGTTTTACCCCCAATTACCCTTATAACAGTACATTCATGCCGAGAAAGAGGGTCATTTGGCCAGTGAGAAGTTCTTACAGGCAGCTCAACGGGTGTCAGACAAGCGCACAATCGATGCGCTAATGCTTTTGGCAGAAAACTACGAGTACAGGGCCAAGGTGGCTCGTTCCAGGAACCCCAGACCTTTAGAGACGGAGGAGAAGACCAAGGAAGAAGGTCAACCTCATACTGAAGACAAGAAAGATGTGGCTCAAGAGGTAACGCCGGCAGGAGTGGATGCTAGGGTTGAAGCTCCCGACCCGAAAGAGGCGCAGAAGGCGGATACACAACTGAACGTGGCAGCGGCGGAAATGGAGGAGCTCTGGAGGAGACTCAATGAGATTGGACTGTCGAGTCCTGGGTCGGCGGACAAGGTGGGAGTTATTAGAGGACCAAGAGGGGAAATTATGTTGAGCCTGAAGATTTTTTGTGACGTAGAACTTGCTGATGTCATCTCGACATTTGTCCTCATCATTGGGGGACTCGTTCTGTTTGTTGCCGGCCAAGACGAGGTAAGAGAGTTACCTCGGAGGAACTGTATGAAGAGGTTGAAAAGCTGATTGCTGCTGCGTGGTGATAGAACGTCTATTGGAGTCGTAGCTACTGCGGTGGATGGAGGGTCGACCCTTAGAGCAGCGGTGGCGTCCAGGATGAGGAATCAGCGACAACGGTAGGGGTTGCTGATTTTTGTGTCGTGTATTGGATGCGCTGATGTTTTGAGCTGTGGCTTTTCAGGTTGATGGAGCAGCAGCTTGGCGGTAGAGCACCTTTGGACCCTCGAAGGACAGCTCCTCCCAACGGAAATGGTATGGCTGATTATCGATACCAAGGTGCGCAGGCTGCGTCAGGCAGCGAAAGTGATTTTTCTACTGGAAAAGCGGACTACGAAGGATTACAAGAAACTGTTGCGCATCAGAAGATGGAAATTGTTCGGCTATTGAATACGGTGAAGACCCTCAGCAGCGAGAACACAAAACTTGTAAAGGTATTTTCATACCATTTGCTCAGTAGGATATCCAGATTACTGTTTTGACCGTGGGTTTAACTTTATTGTGTCCTAGAAATGTGAAGCTTTGACGAACGTACAAGCTGAGAACCGCGAGATTCGCGAATCCATGGACCTCTTCAAGAAGGACTACAATCAAAAGGTACTTTGTTGAAAGGATGTTGTTGCCCACGACATGCCACTGATATGGAAATTCTTCCCAGCTTGTTATGATCAAAAGAGCTCTTGAAGAATGGCGGCGACAGCGAAATAGTGGTGTTCAAGCACCTCCGCCACCAAGCAGTGCAGTGGGGTGAGTACAACGCGAAGGAGATTACATTGAAGATATTGTTGCTGATTCCATTGTTTCGCCAGTGTATCTTCGGCGTTGGAAAGCAAAATAAAAATGCAGCAGGAGCAGATCGATAAACTTATGGAAGAGGCGAAGGCTAAGGTGCGAACTCGCTGCGATTTGTTCACTACAGTGTGTAGTGATGGTGTGCCCTGAAACTATATCTAATGGTAATTTGCAACCAGGATGATCGCATTGCCAAGTACGACAAGTGGTACAAGACGTTGAAGGCAGGAGCCAAGGCGAAACAGCTGAGTCAAAGCCGCGATGGTCGAAATGGAGGAAGCAGTTTTAGCAGCTCAAGTAGCTTTGTGCAGAATGGCGGTAGCAGCTCCAGCAACTCCTTCACGAGCAGTAGTTTTCACGACTACAGTCCCGGCTCAGGTGAGTCTACAGGTGGTAGCAGCTCCAGCACTTCACGACAGTTCAGTCGTCCTCCCGCTCACCCAAATCGGCGGGCGTTGTGAACTTGAGGAATTCTTACAGAAGAGTGAGCAACTTAAAACGATGGTTGAAAACAGTTTATTGCTTTATGTAAAGCTGCTCTGCATCCGAGCGCACTGCACACCCAACTACACCTTCAACTTCGCCAAAGAATCAAAAGGATCAACTGCCCATCGCGCACCTAAGAGCGACCAAGATGACGTCCGCCTCGCTCGTCTCCGAACCAAGCAGCGGGGAAGGGCCTCTCATCTTGCTCGCTCAACTTTTGCTGATGATCCTAAACTAATTTCTACTATTAATTCAGCAGAGAGCACCTGATAGTACTCCTTGAACGGGAACAACCTGTTGGGAAGTCCACCCTCTCGTCTCCTTTGGTTGTCGTTGTCGGTTGCTTGCTAGTGGTGCAGGTTGCTCCTCATGTCAAATCCACAAGATGCATCGCAGCGAGCACTCGTCTGACGAGTCGCTTAGAAGCCGAAGAGGCCGCTCAACGGCATCTCCGCCTGCTCCCGTGCGAACGTCTCGAAGTACTGGTAGATGATGGTCACAGCCAGCAGGATACCGGTGCCCGAACCGATGGCGCCCAGAAGGTCAGCAACCATGGAGAGAGCGCCAATGCACATGCCACCGAAAGCGGCAGCCGTGGGGATGTAGCGGTTGAGCACGTGCACAATCGACGAGTCACGGTGGCCCTTCATGACCATCTGCTGGTCACGGAGCTGCTTAGCAACGTCACGAGCCGACGAGCCCGAGATCTCGATCCACGTCTTGGAGAAGAGCGCGCACGAGCCGAGGATGAAGATGACGTAGATGACGAAGCGGATGGGGTCGTACATGATCTGAGCAAGGTTGCTAGGAGCCGACATGTAGTACGCGGCACCGCCCACAGGGACGGTCTGACCGGCGCTGCCCTCCACATCCTGCCACACACCGAGGAGACGCACGAGGAAGTTGCCGCTGAACTTCTTGTACAGCAGCTGCGAGATGAAGTACAGGTTGGAGACCAGAGCAGTCTGCAGGATAATGGGCATGTTAGACGTGTAGAAGAGCTTGATCGGGTACGTGCCCTGCTGGCCGCGAAGCTTCTGGTACTTGACGGGAAGGTCCACACGGAAGCCCTGGAAGTAGATCACCACGATGAACACGAACATGGTGGCCAACAGGTTGGTCACGTTGGGCAGGTTCTGGCGGTAGAAAGCCTCCTTGAGCGCACGAAGCTTGTCCGAGCGGGTGATCAGCAGGTGGAACAGAGCAATAATGGCGCCTTCGAACTCCGTACCACGGCCAGTGTTGATGGTCGTGGGGGAGAAGGCCTTCCACACAATGTTCTCACAGATGTTGGTGGCAATGAAGAGCGAAATACCCGAGCCAAGTCCGTAGCCCTTCTGCAGCATCTCATCCAGAATAATGACGAGGATACCAGCACACAGCAGCTGCACGATGATCAGGATGGCATTGAACGCGCCAATGTCCGAGATGTTGCCGTACATGCCCGAGACCACGTAGGCCACGGCCTCACCGAGCGTGATGAGGATACCGAAGAGCTTCTGCGCGCCGCTGAACAGCGCACGGTCCTCCTTAAGCGACTGGTCCACTTCAATCATCTTGGATCCGGCCAGCAGCTGCATGACAAGACCCGACGTAACAATAGGGCTGATACCCAGCTCCATGAGCGTGCCGCGGTTCGAGGCCAGGATCACACGCATCCAGTAGAGCGGGTCCGAGGACTTGGACGTCTGGATGCCGTAGAGCGGGATCTGGCAGCACACGAGGAAGATGAAGAGCGTGATGATCGTCCACAGAACTTTCTCGCGGAACGGGATCTTGCGGTCGGGCTGCGCCACTTCGGGCAGCACGCACATGACGGGCCGAATCAGGTGCAGGAAGCGCATCTTGGCCTGAGTCTCTCGATACTCTTTGGGGAATGAGGGGGATCTTGCTGGCCGTGGAAATGCGGGGAGCTCCACAAGCCGACACGTATCGCCTCAGTTGCATACAAACGTCAAGTGGAAATTCAAGCATACAATAAACAAGATAGATATGTAATCTGACAGGTTGAAATGACGAGCTTGGATATCGGATACGGGAGGGGAATCACATTACCTGACACGTGCGTGGCGCTTCATGCGCAATTGCACGACGAACACGTGTGCTGCTGCCTTCAAGTCGCCCTAACGTGTTAGTGTTAGTCGAAGGCATTTGAGAACAGGAGCAGCGAGTTAAAAGTCGGCGTCGAACTCGTCCTCTTCTTCTACTGTGGCATGTTTTGCTGTCGATTTGCCTGTTGGAAACGCTTTGGAGCTGTGGTGGGATTTTCCTGAACCGGAAGAGAAGCTCGGCTTGGTGCCGATGAGGTTCTGCAGATCAACTTCCTCCTCCTCTTCGAATTCAGAGTAGTCATTCATCTTGCCACCGCGCATGAGCTGCTCAAAACAGGTAACAGACGTGAGGAATTGACTTTTTGACTGCCGAAGGACAGCTCACCTTTTGCGAGAGCTTCATGGGTCCAGAGCCCATTGACATGAACACGTCAGACGACCCGCTTGACCGGTCCTTGAAGCTACCGGTGCATGCACAACAAAAGATGTTTAGTGGTGTAGATCCAGGTGGATTGAAGAGCATGTGAAACAGACCTGGACGAAGCGATGCCGAACACTTTGGGTTTCGGTGGGCTCTGACGTTGAAGAAATGCCGTCTGCAGTAGCGATGGAGTGCCGATCCTGTCATCAGAGGCGGGTTTAGCAGGCTCTGGACTTGGTGTACGCTGCCCCTGTTTTGGTGGTGATGGAGGAGGGGATGTAGTTGATGGTTCATGTCGTGTAGACTTGCTACTCGTACCACCTCCGCCGCATACTGTAACGAGGAATTCACGGAGCTGCAATGGCTTTTGTCAGCGCTTGCCACGAAAAACAGTTTAAAACTGCTCAAGATGTACCTTTCGCTGCGAACGCTGATTGTCAGGGTCGTGGGCGAGGAACGCTGTGACGAATAAATCAACCAGAGTGGCAGTAGGGATTGCTTTCAGCTGCACGAGTTGTTTCAGGTGACCCGCTAACGCTTTCCACAAGTCTGCACGACGATGTTGGGAGTTGGTACTTCGAACAGTTGAATGCTGGACGTACCTAGTTGTTTTTCCTTGTTGCTTTGATGAAGCTTGCGGATCTTCTGGTCGTTCATGATGCCTTCAAACGCCTTGGGTGGGAAAAGCACTGGAAGAACAAATACAAATAAGTTCGCTTGTGATACGGCCGGTTTGTTTCTTCAGAAAACCAGATACCGGGTCCTATATCCCGCGAAATGTCCACAATCAGCTCGAAGCAGATATCGGAGCCGAAGAATGCCACCTGCGCCTTGAGCCCACCCACCGCCATCCTGAAGTGCAAAGGAATATCGTCAGTGGAGGCAATGGGAACAGCTCCGTCCACAAAACTTACTTGAGCAGATCGCGCTTTGACCCGCTTGATGAGCTCACATCCATAGAACTGCCCAGCGTATCGCCCTCTGTTGCACCTTCCTCCACTCGGCTGATCAAAGCCCCAAGTGCTTTCACACGATCCACAGGAGACAGTTTTTCCGTGATAGACGCCATCGGTACCTACGCAGCAACAAATTCAGTGACAGTTTTGTTTACACGAAAGCACGTTTGACAAGACCTACCTCTTCTGGAATTGGACTTGGAGGCTCCGCGTGACTTTCAGCAAACACGACATCGCTGTGCACAGGCACGTCTACAACACTGGGCAGAGTTGGGTTGGGTTCTTCAGCTGGCTTAGTGCTGCTAGCGGACAAGTCGAAATCGTCACTTTGCATGCTTGCTAGCATCATATCATCTTCGGCCAGGCGCACGTGTACTGGAGTTGAAGCTAGCGGGGTAAAGGGCTGCAGCAAGTCTATGCTGTACGAAATCGAAGCCGACTTAAGAGCCGTAGCTGGTGCCGCCTCGTTCACGCTTTCGACTGGTACTTCTACAGCAGCCGAATCAAGCACCTCCGAGTCCAAACGTGTAGCAGTATTCGAGTCTAGAATGAAATGTCTCCCGTGAAAAGAGTCGATTTTGTTCTCGAAATCATGGTCACTGTCCGTGGTATCAATCGTCAAGGAAGTGCGAGGTTTAATGTCAAACTCTGCAGGGTTGTTGAGTTTCATATCTGCAGCATCAGATTCATTCCTCGCCTGTTGATTTTCAGTAGCCACGAGGCTAGAGGTATTAATGTTGCTGGGAACGTCAAGTTGGCTCAGGGTATCGCCTGCACCCAGCGAGAAACCAACTTCTCCACCCACCGAATGCTGTGACGGCAGATCAACGTCATTTTCTGCTTTACAACCGAGCTCACCCGTCAATTTCTGCAATGGCATCTTCGACGGATTTTCATTGTTGGTTTTGGTGATGCTTGAACTTAGATCAGGTGGCTTGATTGTGTCGGGAATGCTAATCGCTGGAGGCTTGAACGAAGGTTCTGGCGTTAAAACGCGTTCTTGGTTCTCAATATGTTGGTCATCATCCACAGAGGCACCATGATGGACAAAAACTGCAGAAGCAGAGCTTGCAACGCGATTCTCTTCAATCTTGTCTGGACAGTGTAACGGTACTTGAAAGTCCACAGCAACCGCAGAGGAGGAGGGGATAGCAATACTGCCACTAGAAGCAGTATTAGCATGACCACGATCGGTAATGCTAACTGTTTCGTTGCCTGTATTATTTGGCTGTGTTTCAATTGGGGAAATCGGTTCGTTGACCTCAGGAATCGGGTACAGATGACCGGTTACCATCGGTGGTTGTCCGATTGTTTCTCTTTTTGTTGCGAGTGGAGCTGCGCTTGCTTTTGCAGCTCGAGATGGTGTATCGCGCGTTGCAGGCCAATCCGTGCTGATAGGTTGCTTAAAATTGGAGAAATCGTTTCCAGTGTCTGCACTACTCTGATATCTGTCACCCATATCTCGGCCGTCAAAGTCAGAGGCCGAGTCTAGTTCTCGCGGAATCTCATCCACGTAGTCATCGCCAAATCTTTCTTTAACTGCATATCCTTGATAAGGGTCTTGTTGATTCAATTGACGATAGTATGGCGGTGGATTCATTCGTGCTGGAACCTCCACCCGAATTTGACGTGCCGGTTTCTTTTCTTCGTATTGTAGGTTTTCATCAAACGCAATGGAGCTGGTAAGACCACAGAGCAAAGTGCGTGACTGCAGTGTACCATAAGACTAACAGTGGCAATTTTACAAACCTGTTGCCTTCTCGCAAAGCTTGCAGGGCATTTCGTGGCGAAAATGTTTCTGATATTTTTTATGACAAGCATTAGCGTGCGTGTTTCATATAGCATTTCATGTAGCGCGTACCTGCAAGCTCTTCATTTATCTCCGGTGTCGCCTCGATGTGGATCGCTGCTTGTTGTTGAAGATGGTTCCTCGCTTCTAAAGCCACTTCACGAATGCTTTTGTTGACTTCCTTAGCTGTGACACAAAGAAGACTTATCAGCATGTTGTTTACGGCACTTTCCTACACGTGTGCAGTATCACCTTGGTTTGTGCTCTGGGTGCGCAACAGTTCCCTCTCATACAGCTCATTCTGCTCTAAGTTCTCCGCCATTTCCACTTCATGATGCTGCAATAGTACAGTTCAGCCTCTATAAGTCAAAATACAACACCAAGGTAAACCACTCCACCGTACAGTCTTCCGAATCAAATCGTCCAAGGTTTGCTCCTTCTCAAAGCTCTGATCGCTCAAATCCACCGGCAAATTGTCAGTTATCTCTCCACATGCAGACATAATAGCAACCTCTCACCTTCCTCGCAAGGTATCTGCGCCTCTCGACCTTCCTCTTCTTGTCCTCCAACTCCCTCAGCTTCTGTACTCGCTGTCTCTGCAGCTGCTCCTGCCACGCAGGGTAGATCTGTTCCACTTTTCGATTGTATCTCATCTTCTCCTGCGCCAGTCTAACGCTGCTGCTAGACTGGTCGCTATGCAGTCTCACCCACGTATCATGCACCTGCCTTTGTGTCGTCTGCAGCATCCGCTGGAACTCGTCGTTACGTTTCTTGGCGGCTACAGCGGCACTGCGTTGGGTCTTCCACTTCTGCTTGTAGCTCTGCAGCGCCACAGCGCTGAACTCGGCGGCTGTGGCTTCGCGCAAGGCCATCCGCTTCTCAATCGCCTGCCTCTGCGCCGTCAGCTCCTCGCGCTTGCGCTGCAGAACCTCCATACGCGCCTCATACTCCACCGACATTGGGCACCGCTTCAACTATGTAGCGCTTGAAGTTGTCGTCGCTTATTTCTTATACTAAGTATCACAGGTTTTATTAAAAGACACTGAAGTGAGGGGTCACTCAAGTGCACTTTTCAAATTGCGCGCGGTAAAGAGGAAGAGAGCGATGCATATCGAGGAGATCATCCTGGATGGCTTCAAGTCGTACGCGACGCGCACGGTCGTGAGCGGCTTCGACCCTCGCTTTAATGCCATCACGGGCCTCAACGGCAGTGGCAAGTCCAACGTGCTGGACGCCATCTGCTTCGTGCTGGGCATCACCAACTTATCTCAAGTGCGCGCCAACAATCTACAGGAACTTGTGTACAAGCAGGGCCAGGCAGGCGTGACCAAGGCCAGTGTTACGATCGTGTTCAATAATCAGGACGCTAAGGCCTCGCCGGTGGGCTACGAGCAGTATGAGCAGATCTCCGTGGCTCGTCAGGTCGTCATTGGCGGCCGTAATAAGTACCTGATTAATGGCCACACAGCCCAAGTGAGCCAGGTGCAGAACCTTTTCCATTCGGTGCAGCTCAATGTCAACAACCCCCACTTCCTAATCATGCAGGGCCGCATCACTAAGGTGCTGAACATGAAGCCACCTGAGATCCTCGGTATGATCGAGGAGGCGGCTGGTACCAGAATGTACGAGAATAAGAAGCTTGCAGCTCTTAAGACGATGACTAAGAAGGAGAAGAAGGTGGACGAGATCAATAGCATTCTGGCCAATGAGATCACCCCCACGCTCGAGAAGTTGAGGGCTGAGAAGACCCACTACTTGAAGTGGGCGGCTAATAACACGGAGATGGAGAGGCTACAGAGATTTTGTGTGGCGTATGACTTCCAGAAGGCTAAGGATGCGCTGAGCAACACGGCGCAACACGTTGAGAAAATGCAGGAGGCTCAGCGTGCAGCGAAAGAACAGGAAGTCCAGATTGAACAGGAAGTCGAGCAGGTTGAGGACGAGATTGAGGCGTTGCAGGAGCAACGAGACAAAGAGATGGGCAAGGAGTTCCAGCAGCTGAAGGACAACGTAGAAAAGATCGGCAAGGAGGTGGTTAAATTTACCACGAAGTTGAAACATTGCAAGGCTTCCATTGAACAACAGGTGAATGCTGAAGCAGGAATGAATGAACAACAAGCGGAAACCGAGCAGGCAATGGCCAAGTTAGCGAAGGACATTGAAAAGGCGAAGCAGAAAGTGAATCAGGTCGAGGAGAACTATACAGCCAAGGAGGCAGAAGCGAACGACTATCAGCGCCAAATTCAAGCGCTAAATGCTGGTATGGAACAGAGCGGAGACAGCGACGAGTCTTTATCGGAGCGTCTTGCTTCGAAACAGCGCGAATTACAAGAGAATAACACGGCAATCAAGCAGATCAACCTAAAGCTGAAGCATATGGAGGAGAGCATCAAGCATAAGCGTCGGGAGATTGAACAGACGCGCATGAACAACCGTAGTATGGATGAAGAACGTAAGCACAAGATTGACGATCTGGAGCACATGCAGCAAAAGATTGATCAGCTTACTAGGAGCTTCAACCCTGATGAAGAGCGTACGTTGCATGACCGCGTTCGTGGTCTTCAAGACGATATTATGCGCGCTGAAAGGGAAGTGGATGAGATCTCATCGGGGCTGTCGTCTCGCTTGGATTTTAAGTATACGGACCCGTACCGTAATTTCAAGCGAGAGAGTGTTATGGGCGTGCTGGCTAACCTGCTCGAGACGAAGCACGAATGGTCTGCACTTGCTCTCGAAATTGCTGCTGGAGGAAAACTATACCAGATCGTGGTAGACAACGAAAAGACTGCGAAGGATATTCTCAAGTTCGGTCGTCTCATGAACCGTGTCACCATTATCCCACTCAATCGTATTTCGCGCAAAACGGTGGACCCTCGCAAAATGGACAAGGCCCGTCAGGTCGCGCAGCAGCAAGGAGGGAAAGTATGGAATGCGATGGAATTGATTCACTTCAAGCCGGAACTTGGCCCCGCAATGGAATATGCATTCGGCTCATCCATTATTTGTGAAACGAGCGAGCTGGCCAAGAACGTCACGTTTCACAGAGATATCAAAGTCAAAACGGTGACTCTTGATGGTGATTCGTACGATCCGGCCGGCACACTTCAAGGAGGCTCTGCACCGTCTAGTGGCACCCCTGTTCTTTTGAAGCTCCACCAGTTGATTAATCGCACGCGCGATCTTAGTAACATGCGACGTGAATTCCAGGATCTTTCAAGAGCCCTGGATGACATGAAGCAGGTATGCAGAGTATCGTTCATTTTGATACTGACAGTAGTGACTAACTTGTACTTGTTTATTTAGGATGCTGGCCACTTCCGCCAATTGAAGCACCAGATTGAGCTAAAGGAGCACGAGTTGCGTTTGCTTGATGAACGTATCGCGGACAGTGTCTTTGCGCAGTTAGAGCGTGACGTTGCATCTTCAGAAGAGCAATACGCTCAGGATAAGGAACTCCTGATTACTAAAAAGGAGGCCGTTGTCCAGTTAGCGAAGGAGGTGAAAAGTTTGGATGCTGACATTGCCAATTTGAAGGAATCACGTCAATCGAAAATTGGCGTTCTGGAAAAGCGCTTCGCTGAGGCCAAAAAGGATACGCAGAAAATTGGCCTGCACCTCAAGAATGCCCAACAGGATCTTTCTGAGCTGGTTCTGGAGTCAGAATCCGCAGAGCAGGAACTTGTTGGCAACAATGAAAGTGTTTCCGGTATTCAGAAGGAGCTTGCTACGCTCCGCAAGGAGGAGAAGAAGGTCGAGGACAGGCTTGCTGAGATTCAGGATACTTATGAACAGGCTTCTAAGAAGCTAGAGGAGCGCCGAACTAACTTGACACGATATGACCAGCAGCTGAAGGAGCTGAGTACGCGTCAGAGCGCTCTTTCAAAAAAGAAAAGTGATCTTGAGATTGAGCGCAAGAAGGCTGAGCACAAGATTTCTCGAATGGCTAAGGATGAAAGTGACGCTAAAATGATGGTAAAGAAGTTAGAAAAGGCGCACCCTTGGATTGAGACGGAGAAGGAGTTCTTCGGTCGCGAACACACTGACTATGACTTTCAACGAAGGGACCCGTCGACTGCAAATCGCCGTCTACTAGAGCTGAAGGAAACACAGGGTGCTCTATCCAAGAAGATTAACAAAAAGGTCATGGGTATGATTGAGAAGGCCGAGCAGGAGTACCAAGGCCTGATGAATAAGCGTCACATTATCGAGAATGACAAGGAGAAAATTACGTCGGTCATCAAGGAGCTTGATGCGAAGAAAAACGAGGCTCTTCAGACTACATGGGTGAAGGTAAACAAGGACTTCGGCTCCATTTTCGGCACATTACTACCTGGAACTCATGCGAAGCTGGACCCGCCTACGAACGGTGCGTTTTTGAGCATACTCTACTTTGCATTTGATACTGTTGTGCTGACGATTTTTCTTGCTGTTAGGAACCATTCTCGATGGACTCCAAGTGCGTGTGTCGTTCGGTGGCGTGTGGAAGGAGAGTTTAACGGAACTAAGCGGTGGCCAACGCTCGCTGCTCGCGCTTTCGCTGATTCTGTCGCTGTTGCTATTCAAACCCGCTCCGATGTATATCCTGGATGAAGTTGATGCCGCTCTGGATTTGTCACACACCCAGAACATCGGTCAGATGATTCGCTCTCATTTCTCGCACTCGCAGTTTATTGTTGTGTCGCTGAAGGAAGGCATGTTTAACAACGCAAACGTGGTATTCCGGACCAAGTTCGTCGACGGTGTATCTACCGTGACTCGCACGGTTCCGAAGTCTCGCGCACGGTAAACCAACAATCCAAAGCACGGAGAGGATAGCACGGCTCCAATCGTTTGCAGATGGTAAGTTACATCGATTACATGAATATGCTTCACTACTCGCCATTACAACGTGTTAAGCAGTTGAATCAGAAGTCTTCAGCGTCTGCAGTTCTGGTATTATCTCCTATCCTCATTTATCCAGGAAACCCCGTACTCGTCAGCTTCTTCCTCGATGACATTAATCTGGGAGGCAGATAGCATTTGGTTATCGTCAGCGGATGGGAGTGGGTTCATTGCTGAGGTGAATTCCAGCTGAGCATTTAGTTCTTGCTGACATCTTTCCTGTCGCGCGCGCCGAGCAAGATCTGCCATCACTAGTGGCGTCATCGGACCAGCATTTGGATTGTCCAGGTATATTTCGGTCAGAGCGTAGCCATATGCCTTGCGCCAGAGTTTTCGAATGTGTACGGTGACAGCTCGATGCTGATCTTCCCGACTCTGACGTTGCGCCTTCCTAAGTCCAGTCGGTTTCTCGTTCAAAATGCTAAGGACTGCATAGACCAAGGTCATCGCGGTCGTGGCGATCGCTGCATTCGTCACCAAGATGATAACGCGTTCGTCGAGGTACAACAAACCCATTTTCAAGATCAAGCCGCCTACAAAACAGGCACTTGTTATTCTCGTGAAGATACAAAGAAATAAAAGCAGGCATACATACAGAACAATATGAAGAAGAGCTGAATTTGAACCACACCAGCAAGAGCGCTGTCAGATGGCTCTTTGTACGGCTTGTAAAACAACATTACAGAAAGATACACCAACCTGTTGAAGAAAAAGTGGTGTTAGATATTGGCCAAATGAACACGAAGCTATTTACTACTCACAAGACCACGAGGCCGCAAATAATCCGATTCGCACCAGCCTTGGCAAGGAGAGTTACGATGCAGTTTAACAGGAGCTTCCGACCCAGATCCCATACTTCGAACCACCAAAAATGCGTGTCATCTACAAAGCACACAAGTTGATTAACCATAACAATAAAATAGTCCTCACGATTGCCACGTACATGAGTGATAAATGAATCCAACCTGGGCGACTGTACTTGGTTCCTATTCAAGTGAAAATTCACACAGACATCAAAAACTTGACACTGGAATACCAGGATTACGAGTACTTACGTTCAAGTTTCTGTCGCACAAAAAGTGGCCAAGTAGCTCGGTTTCATGATCTTTCAGTTGTTTCTCGTCTAAAAGTTCGCCACGATCAGCGACATGGAGCCGCAGTTTCAGTAGAAGCCGTTTTTTCAAGGCTACTTGCGATGGATCTCCAATCAAGAGAAGCTTATCACTAACGCCACGCGATCGCTTCATGAAGATAATTACCCAGAACAGAAGAGGAACACCTGTATATCATGGCAAGTTAGTTTCAATATCGTCTTATTTTTTTTTCTTGAATGGTAGTCTTACCAATAACCCACAAGACGATTAATGTAATGCCGAGAGGAAGATAAAATAACCAGGTGCCTTCATAACAGAGATTGCTGCGATCAAGAGTCATGTAATAGTGATCTCCGATTTCATTACAGTAGAACATGCCGATCACACGTTGGCACAGCATTGGATAGAATAACAGCAACATCCTGCGCATATCGGAATCAATACTTAGCAACTACTTCCAGAAAATAAAGAATGGAGAACTTACCAAAAGAACAGCTTAATGCATCTGTTCTGGTACGCTTTGTAGTACAGACGCATCCATACTCGCGCTCGCCAAAGACGCAGATTACTGTGCACGACCATATTCAGAACGTCATTTTTAATGCGTTGTGATGTCGGACACCGGGGTTCGTGCGTTGATTTCGACGCTGGGAGTTGTGTAACGCGGTCCACCCAGTTCAAGACAGACACAACAATCCGCACAATTCGCGACGACTCAGCATTTTCCATCGTACGTCGCCGCGTTGTCCGCATCAATTTTAGCCGGGCGATCAAATTCCATTTACCAGCGCTGTTGATAGTCTCACTTTCCCTTCGCTTGAGATTTCGTTTGAGATCCGCCACTAACGTTGCACGCCTGCGTGCTAGGGCTGGTGGCGGGCGATGTTCCAATTTGAAAACGGGCAGTCCACATTTAACGCAATGCCTTGGCAGCGTTGAAAGCTTGACCCGATACCGCAAAATCCCCCACAACGTGACCAGAAACACTAGAACGAGCATCGCACACAACGCAAACAGAGAAAGACTACAATACAACGGCAAAGTTTAGGCACTGAAATCAACCAAAGAAAACCTAAAACAAGGCCTTACCGATAGTTGGCGAAGTAATCGCGTTTGAACAGACATTCCGCCGCAGTTGTGCTCACAAAGTTAAAGTCCGCTAAGGAACAAATATCCATAAGATGGCTCATCGTATGGGGCCATGGGATCTCGTACACTTCTTTAAAGCTCCCAACGACTTGAAAAAATCCCAGCATAATTTTGAACTTCTCCGGTCGCCACGCCGGAATCTTCGCTTCCCTAGGTTTGATACCAAACAGATATTTTTCCTTTTCCTTTTCTTTGAACTTGACACGTTCAGAAACATTTTGCATCATGACACGAACACGCTTGTGGACATCAGCCTTTGCGGCCTGAAGTGCTAATCGGACTTGCCATCCACCGGTATAGATATCGAACCGGGAGGCAGCTTGCGCGTGCTTAACAATGTGTTGTTCACCCACACCCGAAAAAAGATAAAACAAAAACAGTAGAGCAGCAATTGCGACGACAATCGGTACTAAAGCCAGCACCCTCGTAGTTCGTTCTACGGCCGGGTCATGCGGGTCCGTGCATTCTGCGAAGAAAAAGTGAGATTGAAGAAACATTTAGATAAAGCTGTATACAAACGTACGCGTGCATGACCCGTTCGAAGCCTTGTAGTAGCCATCACCACAGGTGGCGCAAACAATGCCTGAATATCCAGCAGCACATTGGCTTGAGGACTTGGTAGCAACTGTGCTGATGGATACAGTCGGGGATGAGGAGGGAGCAGAAGCCTCTTTACAGGCGGAATTGGTCTGGTGATTTAACAGGATTACGGTTAGAATAGGTTAGAAATATTTCCGTACAGAATGCTTACGTCGCAGGCGTAGTACTCATTCCCAGACAAACACGCGTAGATTCTGCTTCGGCTCCAATATTTGTAAAATACTTCCAAGGACGCGTTAGCACATTCGTGTATACGCGACGTGAGATCATCCTCTTTAATGGCCTTGCAAGGATCATCATCTGGCCATAGCATTGGATCATCACAACTAGATGCAGCGTAAGTCGACCGAGCCTTCGAAACAAAATATCCTTGCTGCCGAATAGGAGAAACCACTCCGATTGTGGTCCCTCTGTGATCTTTTTGCTCGCAAATGGCGCCAGCAGGACACAAGTAGCATCTCTCTCCATCAAGGCTACAGTAGAAACAAGAGTACATCAATATACCACAGAAAAACTATCAAGTAAAACATCTTTTTTACCTGTAAGTTCCTTTTGAACATGGGAGACATTGGCTGTATGATAATAAAGTTAGAGCTGGACATTCACATTCCATCTAGACATTTTGAGTTCCTTACCCGTTGATATTTTCGTATCCGGGGTTGCATTGGTTAACCAACACATTGATAGTGATAGATTTCTGCAGTACCGGGGACATAGTACAATTGATGTACAAAGGATAAGGTTCATCGCTGAATTTCGAGAAGACTTTAGCACCCTCAAAAACGATGTATCCATTGTCGACAGTGATCCAAGTCGGTGGCAAAAATGAAAACCGTCCTTCTACCGTCCCCATGGGAGTTGCACGGCATCGGGTCATGTTATCATACGTTGCGATAGCGCCATAATAGTCACGTACAACGACAGTTGGCCACAACACACTCGACTTCGGCTTTATCATGCTCGAGTTCCTGCTGGCTGCAGTATCAGTCTCACTCACAGAGGCAGTGGTTGCAGACATGTTCGTTGGTAATTCGATACCCAAACTCACACCACTCGTTACGTTTGCAGGCCACCATCCAGCTGAAATATCCGTAGCACTAGTAGCAAAAAACGGTTTCTCATCCCCAGTCAAAGTCGTGCAGTCGATACAGTTGAATGAAAACCACGGATAGTAAATCCAGTGAACATCTTTTCCCGCTACAGCAGCGTTCCCACCAAACCTTAGCGCTTCACACTGCACCAAAGTAGTATTTTCCTCTGCACCTTTGTCGATATAGATGCCAGCTCCAAAATCTCTGGCATTGTTATCTTGGAATCGACTTTTTGTGACAGATAGGGAGGCGTTGTTCTGGATTGAAATCCCACCACCTGTATGCGCCTTATTTTTCTCGAACGCACTGGAATAAATAGTTAGAACACCGCTACCCTTCATGGCGACAGCGCCACCAAAAGAATTAGCAGTGTTAAACCTGCACGTGGTATTGCCAAGCGTAATGACTGCAGATCCAAGCGCATACACGGCACCACCTTCCACAGCCTTATTCCCTTCTATTGTTGAGTTTGTGACTATAGCTGTGGCTTGGATTGAGGCGTGCAAGGCTCCTCCCTGGACGATGGCGGTATTATTCCGGATTATACTGTTTTCAATTGTCGCATTAGATGATCGGCTAATGTGAATCGCAGCTCCTTTAATCGCAGTATTGAGCTCAAACAGCGACGTTTGAATCATCACAGTCGCGTCAATGGCGTTTAACGCACCTCCTTCTGTTGAAGGACCGCCATTTCCCGAAATGATGCAGTCCGATATTTGAACAGTGTTCTTCCTTCCGACGAAGATGGTGGAGCCGTAACCAATATTTGTATTGCGAGTGAAATTTGATCCGAAAACTGTGCTTGTGATCGCTGCCCCAGGGCTCAAGAAGATAGCCCCACCGCGGTCTTGAACTGAGTTGAGATCGAAGAACGAATTACTCACTGTGAGTTTACCGCCCTCTTTCATGTAGATTCCTCCACCGTCGTAAAAGGCGAAATTGTCGTAGAAAAAGCTATCTGAAATATCGAGAATAGTGTTCACCGCTAAAATTCCAGCCCCAAAGTCGTACGCAAAACCTCGGTGCAGCGTGGCATTCTTCAAGCGAACATGAGCATCCGACGAGTAAATTAATCCACCTGAGTACGCTTGACCAAACCTTAATACGGAGTTGATAATGATTAATCTGGTGTCGGAGTTCTCAGCGTAGATAAGGCCACCATTAAGAGCCATAGTAGCCTTTTCATTGCTGACAAGCACTGAGTCCGTTATAGTTACGACGCCAATCACGATGTACAGCGAACTGCCTCGCGCATTTAATTCGTTTTTAAGGACGGTATTATTGGTGAAATTCCAGTTGTTAAGCGTCACTGAAGATCTAGCGAGTACTGCGAGCCCCCCTCCAGATACTGCTGAGTTTTCATCAACAATAGTGTTCCACCCGACGATATTCGTCTGTGACAGCCTGATTCCTCCCCCTTGACTCGCATAGTTACCACTGAAAGCGCAATTGTCCATGGATAAAGACACGGTACCTTGCTGGCCACCATCAGATCCAATCCCTCCACCCATTTGTGAGGCGTTGTTCTTAACAAAAGAACAATTGGTCAACTTTACGTCACTTATGTGAACGGCAAATAGACCGCCACCTTTCGAAGCAATTCCATTTTGAAATGACGAGTCTTTTAGCTCAAATGTTGAGCTATCAACGAAAACTCCAGCCCCTTGGTCCGCACTACTATCAACGAATGCAAGTCCATTGGCTTTAACCTGACTTTGTTCCGTAATGTACATGCCTCCACCATTTCCAGTGGTAGCGGTATTATGTTGGAATAATACTTGTGAGAAAGTATCAATTTGTCTTAAGAAACTGGACTTCCCCTTTACGAAAACGCCCCCTCCATTTACTGCCCTGTTGGCAACTATCGAAATAGCGTCATGCCAAAGTGTAGCACCCAAGATTTGAATGCCACCCCCACTCTCTTTAGCAACGTTTTGCGATACAACAGAGTTTTTCATGGTGCATATTGAATCACTTTGCAGAGAAACACCCCCTCCAAAAGTTGCCGAGTTATTTGCTATCGAACATCCTTCAATTGTTGCCGCGTTACTGTCAATAGCAATACCTCCACCAGACTGTGCAATGCCTGAAGAAATTACCACTTGCTTGATAGAGCATAACCCGCTTATGAACAAATTTCCACCTGCATCGGACGCATTATTTGCAGTAACTTTCGAAGAAGAAGAAGACGCGTTTGCCGCAAATATACTCGTCTTCAAGTATATGCCACCTCCAGTTTTAGAGCAACAGTGCTCTACAGTTACACCATCGTGAATCACCGTCGACGACTCAAAGAAAGCCCCACCGCCCTCCAAATCGCAGGTACCTTTAGATACGATTGATTCTGTCACTGTCAAAGTGGAGTCAGCTACGTAAAGACCGCCACCTTTTTTCGACGCGTGTGAGTTCGACAACTTGGATGTCTGAATAGTAAGAGTTGAGCTCACAGCATAGGCAGCTCCTCCTTCTTGAGCCTCGCAATGATCAACAATCAGGCCAACAACAGTGGTTTTACCTGTTAAATACATTCCTCCCCCACGATTGTCTGCAGCGCAACTTTCAATCGTCATGTCACCCGAAACAGAGCTCGCTACAGCGAATATCCCACCTCCATCAGGGGCTTTGTCGTTCATCAGCGAAACTCCTCGGACAGTTATTTCGCTGTCTGTAACCCAAAGACCTCCTCCAGCGACACTAGCGGTGCATTTGAGACTCTTTGAGTTTACTAGACTGAGTATTGCATTTTCCACATACATACACGCGCCCCTTGCAGCCTTGTTCAACTCTTGCTTCACATTCTCAACAGTCGAAAGTCCATTGACAAAAAGAGCACCACCATTTGTAGTGGCCGTATTCGAGAGGCAGTGGGTGCCTTCGACACCTGTCATGGTACTTGTGCTCATCCAAATGGCGCCTCCATTACTAGCTTTGTTTTCCGTAAGAAGGACAGCTCCTTTACAATTCAATTGAGAGTTTTTCAATACTAGACCACCACCTTCCACCGCTTCGTTATTTTGGATGGTCATACTAAACCACTCCACAGAACTATCCACCATCGTTATACCACCCCCAGACTCGACCGCATGTCCATTCGTAACGTTAAGGCCTTGCAAACTTGCATGCGAAGAGGAAATGTAAATTCCTGCTCCATTCAATGCTGTGTTTCCAGTGATACTAGACGGTGATATCTCTTGCTTGTCAAAAATGATACTGACAGTACCAGTAGCATACACACCACCGCCAGTAGCTTGAGCCTTGTTATTACGAATGGAAGTCGCTGTAGCGGTCAGTCTTGACCCCTCGCTTAGTATTACGCCACCACCAGCACGTTCAGCATTATTATTGGAAATAACACAATTCTCCATCATCAAGACCCCACTTTCCATAGCAAGGCCACCTCCACTTGGGGCTCCATTGTTGTCAAGAACCACGCCGGTAAGAGTTATGGTACCTTTCACATAAGCCCCTCCTCCACTCTCAGACGCACTATTACCGAACAATTTAGAGTTAGTCATAGAAAGTGAACTAGTTCCACGTAAAGCCATCGCTCCGCCTCGAATTGCGGTGCTTTTCGTCACGTTCGACTCGATCATAAACGCCTGCGAATCTTCGAGATAAATGGCTCCAGCTTCAGCCCCTGCATCACTATTTACGATAGCCACTTGGTTAAGCGTGATTTTGCTCTCGGTGGCGTGCAAAACGCCGCCATTGTGGTTCGCAGCGGAATTGATCACATTCAAATTGATTCCACTGAAATCTTTCCCAACAATCTTGAAACTTCCCCCGTCAGCTTCCACACAATTTTGCAACGTGAACCCTTCCACTGTTGTACTAGAAGCAGTCGCGAGAAGAAACCGAGAGCTTTTCTCGCAGTCAACACTAGTCCAAAATGGCCCTTTCAAAGTAGAAAACGTCAAGGTTTTCGATACGACTCCCAAATTCCGGTTGTTTAACCCGGTATACGTGCCAGGGTATACAAGAATGACACTCCCTTCCTGGCTTAGCGCCACTGCTCGAGAAAGCGTCTTGACAGCTTTAGAAGCCGTGCCTTTGTCACTTGCATTCATCATGGCCCCTGTTCCTTGTACATCATCGCCAAATTCAACCGATACAACAATGACTTTAGCGGGATCCATAGCACATACCGCGTGGTGACATTGGTGTGGATCGGAGCAGCATACAACTCGATTGTTACAGCCTTCGCCTGTAAAACCAACACTGCACTTGCAGCTCCCGTCGATTTGACTTCGACCGTGGCCTGAGCAGATAATTCCATTGCCTGGCGGAGGAATGACTGTGGCCTCCGTACTTCCGTCTACTTCGTATTTCATTTCAAAGCCTGTGGTAGTGACGCTGCCATCACTAGTGAACGAAACGATGACAGAAGATTGCGCTTGATAAACGAAATGACCTGTTCGCACACATCCTCCTTTCCACAGACGCGTATTTGTCGATGCGTCGATGATTTCCACGTAGTCGTGGTCGCACTCCAGTTCAAATGTCGAGAACTTTAACAAGTGCTGAAGTTAGTAAAACTATTTACAAAACAAAAGGCAGAATATATCTTACCGTTAATGTGATACCAGAATACGAGGCCACGGGGCTGATTTTCCATTGTTTCTTGACGTTGTTTGTATAGTTGACCTGGCTGATGTGTCCCATCTTCCCTTGACAAATAGCATCAGTAGCATCGCTCGGGTCTAAAGTCGTAACGGAGACTTCACTACTGGCTAATGAAGCCGAAGCTACCCAAATAGCGTAAGATGTTGCCGTAACAAGGGACACCCTGTCAGTAAAAGACACCGTTGTGGTTGTCCCGATCTCCGTTCCTCCCCGTACGACATGATACGTCGAAGCACCTGGAAGTGGATACCATAAAAGCTGCACCGAGTCGTGTGATACTGTTTCCAATAAAAAAGATAAGGGTCAATAAAAAAGCAATGGAAATTGAATCAAAACAACGTCACTCACCACATCCAATCTGTGGAGTCGACGGAATATTTGCACCAGATGAAGTCCTTGCATATCTGGTTAAGCTTCGTGGTCCGGAAACTCCAATTGAGTTCGTGGCTGTCTACTCGTTCACAATGATCAGTTTTCTCATCCCTGAAGTTTTCATAAAATGAATGTTCTTACCACTGATACTGAGTACGACGTTGATGCACCCAATGCAGTTAAAGTAGCAGACAGAGTAGTTACTGAGAAGGTCAGTGAGACTGCAGGATTACCCGTCGTCGCCGTGATTGTATATCCATTAATTGCATCTCCACCGATATCTTTTGGTAGGTCCCACGCACACTCAATAGCATCATGACTGACAGAGAGAATTCTGAAGTTTTCAGGTGCGGTCGGAGCTGTGATAGTTCTCGTTGAAAATTCTAATACAGCACTAGGCGGGGATTCTCCAACGTCATTCCACGCGGTAACACGAACCCAGTACGTCGAGCTGGCGGTAAGATTGTGAATAGATGCTGTTCGTGACAAACCAGTGTAAACGTTCGTGAAAGGCCCAGTGATAGCAGTGATGGACAAGTTCAATGTATACGGGTTTAACGCCATTCCACCAGTGTCCACTGGTGCCCCCCACGATATCAAAACAGCTCCACCAGTCAAAGCATCTCGAGTCAGACTAACGGGGGCACTTTCCTCCTTCGGACATCACTGCTTGGGGCAAGTTGACTTGATTAGCTTGAAGAGTTAGACTCGTTGGAGTTCCTAACCTAAGGTCCTCCCACGGGACAAAACCTTATCAAAGGTGAAAAACCCGTCCTACAAGGACCTCCTACTTAGCTAATCAAGCTTGGAAGAAGAAAAAAAAAAATTTTCCTGGCAACCTGGTTGCTTCTTCCCGGTAGCTCTGAGCTACTTGGTCGTCTGGAGCTCTGAGCTCTGTGCGGCGAATCGACGAATGGTCTGGATTCGCCGTTCGCTCCGGTTCGGAAAAACCCGGTTACGTTCTCCGTACTTAACCGAACACTTTCCTCCTTCGGACATCACTGCTTGGGGCAAGTTGACTTGATTAGCTTGAAGAGTTAGACTCGTTGGAGTTCCCCTCTCGATTGGCGCGGAGCCTGGCTCGGCACGACGCCAGGTTCGTGGCATTCCCAAGTCGAGGCCTTGATCATACAACTTGCCGCATCTCGAATCATCCCTGGTCTTAGTCTGGTGTACACTGTGAAACACCAACTGGACCAGCGTCCCATTAGTCGGATGACTAGCTCGCTTTTCCCTGCTGCAAGAAGTGCGCACGCTCCTCCGATGCGGAGTGAGTGGACCGAATAATCCTTCCTTGAGCGTCCCATACTTATAGCTGCCTTCTTGATTACTTCGCTCACACGGTGCTTCGTGATGGTGCGTGCTGTTGTCACTGACGTTAGGTACGGACCCAGGGACCGACCCGATGCAAGCCAATCTGCTCGGATCCTCAAACACTGTTGGGCCGCAGTCACTGGACACAGCACCTGGTGCTCAGTTCTGTAGTGGCGAACGGTGACTCCTTGTGCTCTTGTGTCTCCCTTGTGAGAGTCATATATCACCTCCACTGATGCTGCCCCTGGGGCGTCGTATCCAACCCGATCTCCGCTCCGATTACGTATGACCACATTGGTTGCCTTCACACAGTGTACCCTGTTCGATTCCGTGGATCTGTCCACAACTACTGGTCCCCAGAGTTCTGAGCTCCTGTCAAGGAAGAAGAACCCCAGGACGATGGACCCCCATAGCAATTGACCTTCTGGGTCATTGTGATCTATGAGTTCCCACATCTCGAGCAGCATTGGTGTAGTAACTGGTTGTTTCCGATCCACTTGACTGTGGGTACGTTTGTATCCCTTAGCGATAAGCTCAAATTCCGGATCATGGTAATTGAGCCGGCCGTTCCGAACGACCTTATGTGCGAATGCCACAGCTGCCATCTTTCCTTCGAATGTCTGATACTTGTTTCCCTTCCTTGCTCGGTTGTGTCCTTCTGAAGCGCACAGCGCTGCGAATAATCCAACCATCCTCGCTTGTCGTGCCCTGGGCAGTTCGTCAATCCACACGGGGAAGCCGAACTCGGTGCAGAAGGATTCCCAGAATTCGAAGTTCCTACTGTACCGTCCAAGCGTTCCTTCTGTGATGGACGCACGTTTAAGCTGGTCCCGTTTAGCCTCAATTTTCTGGAGTCTGGTCGTATCTGTTTCACACCACGCGTATTAGTTTCTGTGTGGGCATCGCACCTCGGAGTCTGCTCCGTCCTTCGTCTCAGAGTGTGTGTCGCGAAATGCATCCGATAGCGAGCCTGGCTCAATGCACACTGACGTAGGTTGCATTGTCCAACAGGTTCCTTGCAATTCATAGTCTCGATCATTCTGGTGATCCAGCGATTGCTGTGGATCATGACGCGGCACCAGGTGCCTTCGATCTTCAGCTTTCGTCCCCACACGTCTGTCACCGTAGCTAATGCTGTAGCTACCCCTCCACCGTCCCGGACGGTGTCTTCGAATTCGGCGTAATATCGTTCTCTGAGACGCATGCTTGTGATTGTCACCCCATTCGTATCGGCTTCCACCAGCCATATCTCATCGTAGCCCGAGTCCTTCTCAAACAGTTCCATTGGTAAACCTGCAAACTCGTTCTGGAACACCAATTCGTTCCACCACGTTAGATCCTTCTGGAGGAATGTCGACATAGGAACTCCTCGCTTGCCTTCGTTCCGGCATCGGTTCTGAACCGCTGTTAAACGCTGTATGAACGGCCTTGTGATGGGGATAAAGCTGATGACATGACGCAGAACGCCTACGAGGCTGTCCAATCGTTTCATGGAAATGTAGGACTTCTGGATTGCGTCTGCTAGCACCGCATGCACCTTGTCGATCTTGCGTTCAGGTATTGATATGCACTCATCTGGAATGCTCCAGTCGATCCCCACCGCATGGAAGATGCGCGACCAGGTCTTGAACTTGCCCTCATGCCATCCGTCTGATCCGAATACCAGTTTAACCCCGTCTCTGAGACGTTTCTCTGCTTGTTGAAGGCGATCACCAACGTCGATTTCGATGAGAACGATGTCGTCCACCCACTGGAAGACCCAGAATGGCTCAGTGTGACCAAGTAGTATCGATGATCCTGTGCGCTGATAATGGCGGACGGCTTTTCCAAACACCGCGAAGAATCCAGGGAGGACGTCCACCCGAACACAGCCATACCAGAAACTATGCCATGAGGAGTACGCGGCAAAGAGCCCCCAAAAGCTGACGCATGATGCGCGTGGACTGGCACGTGATGAAAGGCGTCGGCGATATCCGCGATCATGGCGTAGATGTTGTACCCTGGGTACCGACGACGGAGGTCGCAAACTCTGCGAGCAATGGAGACAAACGGCTCCCATGTTGCATCCGGCGAAGCCTCTGAGGCTGTCTGGGCGTTGACCGACCGGCCGTCCGGAGCCGACAAGTCGTGGATGATGCGACCATCCACATGGAGAGGCTTATCCTTCTTAGGAACCAGAGCGAACGCGCTGGAATGGAAAGCCGGGTCCCGGACCAACGTGGACATTCGAGCAACTAGGCAGCGTCCTTTGTAATAATCCGAAAGCAGTTTGTCCTGGACAATTGCTGCTCCGGATGTAGCACCTGGGTAGTTTGCCGGGACTGGCCGTGTGCCGGCCCGCGATATCGGATCCCTCCACGGTGGAGTCAAACCCTCCTGGGCGATCTGACAAAGTAGCGCGAGCTCTGGGTACGACCCAAGATGCTCCTGGTACAGCCATGGGCGTAACGCTTTATTCGGGCGGTAGTCTTCCGAAGTCTGACCTCGGAACAATTCGAACGTACCAGCAATCCCCAACTGGGGGTCTGCCACTAGTGCGTCTAAGATGCGGAGGTCGACCTCCGGAACCGCCAATGGGCCTGGCCCAGCTGCTAAAAACGCGGTTGCTAATGGGAATGGGATGCGCCTACGGTAGGCCTCGGCTTGGAGCTTGACAAACACGCTCACCGGCACGCATCGTCGAAGTCCATGGATAACGCACGATCGTGTCTGGTACGTGTCGAATCGGGACTGCATGGATCGCGCCGATGTTGTCACCCTCTGGGGCGGGTGTGGCAGTCGGACTGCCGGATGGCTAGGCCGATCAGCCGAGATCGGTGCAAACCGAAGGCGAATCAAATGCGAAACGGATTGGAACTCCTGGAGTACAAGCGACCAGGCTGCCGATGCGTGAAACCCGGTGTTGGCCACAACCGAGTCTCCAAATGGGTGAAGCTGGGTCAACGCGGCAGGGCTCTGAGCCGGCGCGTACGATGACGGACAAGGCCACTCGGAACCCGTTAAAATGACGTCCGACGCGGGTAATGTATCCATCATCCAGTTGCACAAAGCGTCAGACGCAGTGTTGTACGCACGGCGTACGTGTTGAAGGTAGAATGCAGGGCGTCCTGTGCCTAGGGCACGGATAGCCCCGACCCAGGGGCGAAGCGAAGGTGCCTGGCACCTATTGAGCATCAACGCTTGGTTGATGACGATAGTTGAGTCACCGAAAACAGTGGCCCGACCGGCGGGAAATACAGATCGGATCCACAAGAGGCATGCGAAGAGGCCCTGGGCCTCCATCACGTTGTTAGTACGGGCGTTGCGGAACGTGCGAGCCTCCCATCGAAGGAGAGTGTGGGAATCTGTCCACACACACCAGGCATATGAGCAGCGGCCATTGGTAGCACGGTATCCCCCGTCGAATGACGCAAACAACGTAGGACTTGCTAGCAACGACGGTGGTCGATCCATCAAGGTGGGTGGGCGTAGGGAAATCGTCTCGACGGACTCCGCGGGCGACTCGTATAGGATGTTTCGCCTGGTGTCAGACCCCGATGGTCCGGGGATCGCCGTATCGCCAGCAGGAGAGGCGGCTTCCGATGCCACCGTGCGGGCACCAGGTGTTCCGCGATCACGCAAGCCAGTGTCAGACGCCAATGGGCTGGTGACGTCGGCTGCGAGCGCCGGCGTGATAGCCTTCGATGACGCCGCTCGGGCACCAGGTGCTCCGAAAGTACATGAGCCAGTGTCAGACACCGATGGGCTGGTGATGGCGGCTACGAGCGCCGGTGTGAGAGTGTCCGATGACGCCGCTCGGGCACCAGGTGCTCCGAAAGCACACGAGCCAGTGTCAGACACCGATGGGCTAGTGATGGTAGTTACGAGCGCCGACTTGATAGCGTCCGATGACGCCGCTCGGGCACCAGGTGCTCCGAACGTACACGAGCCAGTGTCAGACACCGATGGGCTGGTGATGGCGGCTACGAGCGCCGGTGTGAGAGCGTCCGATGACGCCGTACGGGCACCAGGTGCTCCTGAAACACACGAGCCAGTGTCCGACACCGATGGGCTAGTGACGGTAGTTACGAGCGCCGGAGGAATAACGTCCGATGACGCCGTCCGGGCACCTGGTGCTCCGAAAGCACGCGAGTCAGTGTCAGACACCGGTGAGCTGGTAGCGGCGACTGCGTGGGCAGGAATGACAGCGTCCGATGACGCCGTTTGGGCACCAGGTGCTCCATGACGAAGTAGGTACGCGTCTGACGCGACCGGGATGACAAGCGGAATGGACCGAGCGTCGGGTACCCGGTGCAGGGAAGTAAAAGCGTCAGACGCAAAATAAGTCACGGGAGGAAACGAATCAGCAGGTGTCATGTTCAATAAACGAGAAGACCGCCGAGGTAACGATCCACCCCAGCCAGTCACACCCGCTGCGGGTGTGCGGCCTTGAGGCCGGTATGCATCCCGATCACCCACTCCACTACATCTGGCGGGAGTTCATGAAGTTCATGCAAATGGCTGCAACGGGGAAACGTGCACCCTTTGGCGGACTGGTACCGAATGCACACCTGCTTGCCGTTGACGACCGGAATCTGCGTACGGATACCGGCCGGAATAATGGTGGAGGACGTGTCGGGCCGGCGACTGGTAGGACCCGAGGACCGAGCCGTCTGACGGCTACGGTCGGGCCGAGAGGTGCCGCGGACCTGGCGCCGCCGTGGAGCACTGATCGGTGATCCAGGAAACACGGATTGAACAACCGCAGCGTTGAGCACACGGGTCACAAAGCGTTGATACGATGGTGAGTCCTGTCGCAATTCCCGGAGAGCGTGACCGTTCAAATCACGAGGGTCCACATCGTGAAGAAGGTCGTCGTACAGGTTAGAGAAAATCGCTTGGTACAGGTTGCACATGGCATTGAGCAGCTCCTTGGGAGCCGCAAGGGGCACGTTCTGAACGGCGTCACCATGCACAGTACGGAAAACAGCGGCCACATCAGACGGGTACCACTCCATCGCTGCCTCCTGAAGAACGTGAAGCACCTGGTGCAATTGGTCCGCCCGGCGGATCGTGAAAGCGGGGGCCGGCTCAGAGCCGCCCCATTGAGAATCTTCGTGTACCACAGTTCTGTCTTGACGATATCCACCAGGGTCCTCTGAGGACAGGAAGTGGTCGAATGGACGACTGAAAAAATCCACCGAAAACAACATCTTGGCGGTTACTTTGGTGACCCGGTACCGTCCTCGAAAACACTCTTGACGATGGATGGAGCAGACTCGATCGTGCCATGGCATGTTAATGAAACGCAGAAATAACTCATCCGTACCTGCTGACCTGAATGGAGGCCGTGGGCCCACCCGGGCAGTGCGATGGACCGCCACCTCACTTGTTGACGGTCGAAACAAACTGTTGCCGATCGGCAAATGGCCCTGGGCCAGAGATTCTGGAGAAAACGACCGACCGCGGGATCTGGAACGATGCCTCGAGTGCGAACGGTGGTGACGAGGACGGGATCGGCGGTGCCTGGCACCGAACCTGAGGTGAGATCGCTCGGAGCGCTGTCGGGAACGGGAACGAGAGCGGCCCAGTTGGGACCGCGGGCTACCAGATCGAAAGCGAAGCGTCGGGTGCGGAGAACGGGAGCGATGCGCCCGGCGCGGGGAACGAGACCGGCGCGCCTGGCGCGAAGTTCGAGAGCGATGCGCCTGGCGCGGGGAACGGACATGGCGCTGACGTCTCGGGGTAGAAGACTGAGAACGACCGCGTGAACGCTCACGCAGGACCGGCACCACCTGCCCATGTGCGTGTAAGTATCCTTCCGGCGAACGCGGTGGCTCGTCGCCTACGTGACGCGGCCATTCGGGTCGGTCCATAGGCTGCTCGGCGACACCCTGAGGAGCGAGGCCTCTCGTACCCGTAGGATTCGTATGACCCGCTTGCTCCTGTGGCAGCGGCAAAGGTGAGGGTTGGGTCACACGCTGCTGCAACGCCGCCAACGTAGCTGACATGGTTTCCATCTGGGAACGAAAGGAAGCATTAGCGTCGCGTTGCTCCTGGAGCAAGCGTTGTAAAAACGTGTGCGCAGCAGACTGGTCTATATCGCGTTGCGGAGCTCGTGGGGCTGCGCCGGCAGCGGGTGTTGGTGGTAAACCAGCCGCGCGAATAGTAGAAAACAAGTCACATGGGGTGGAGATCGTATCCTCGAGCGTAAGCAATGGAAGACCGATGTCGTCTGACGACTCGTGGAGTCGATCCAAATCCACCGGGGCCGTGTCGTCGTAGGGTGTGGTAGCCACACATTGCCAGGCAAACGCGGCGGGGATTGCAGAGGTCTTGGCCCCGCGAGGAGTGACGTACGAGATGGCCCGGCCACCGATGTCAACCAAAACACCACCCGTTGCACCAGGTGCCGGGAATAAACGTGTTAAAACCGATCTCACATCGGCCGGTCCGACCGGTGGTGACGCCTGAAACGACTGCCAGGCAGCCGTAAAGTTAGGCAATGACGAAGTCACCCGGGAGCCATGTCCAAAGCCCAGCATGAATTCTTCGCGTGAAATGGCGTGGCTGCGCATGTCATTCAACGGCACAGCCACCACCTGGCGTGATTCGTCCGCAGGACCGCGCACCGCCACTTGGCACAAGTAACTGCACCCTGGATCCAGGACAAGGTCAATATCATCCACTAAGACGATGGTCGAGGCGCGAACGTATGAGAGAACTTGGCCACACAAGTACACCTCAGAGGTGTGACGAATGAATTTGGTGTCGCAGTCAGTTGATGCCACAAAAAACTGGGAAAATCGCAGGAAGCGAAATACCGAAAGAAGCGGACGCTCCAGGAGCTCATCCGACAAATCACGAGACGGCTCCGTCAGCCGCCAATGGGGAATCCAATACTCCACATCAACGTGCTCTTGTAGCGCGGAGTCCACGTCAGATCGTCGCTGGCCGGGCCAGAGGAACGTCAAAGTGGCCTGCCAGGCAGGCCGCTTCAGTCCATCAGCGTCGTCGAAGAAAGGGCTGGCAGCAGTCTCCCGGAGGCTTGGAGCCCGACCAATCGTCGCGTACACGGGTCCTTCCCAACGTCCCGCCAGCTCATCCGGGGCTTCCAGGCGAACTGTTCTCCCTCCGAGGGAGGAATACGATGTTCGCGGCGGGTTCCGCGGCGGGGCAGTGGGTACATAGGCGATGGCGGCCATAAAAATTTTCCTGGCAACCTGGTTGCTTCTTCCCGGTAGCTCTGAGCTACTTGGTCGTCTGGAGCTCTGAGCTCTGTGCGGCGAATCGACGAATGGTCTGGATTCGCCGTTCGCTCCGGTTCGGAAAAACCCGGTTACGTTCTCCGTACTTAACCGAACACTTGGAACTGTTGCGCTCACAGTCTGAACAGGAAACGAAGAGGAAATCCCGCCAGTAGCAAAAGTGCTAATGGGAAGAATCTGGATGCCGTACAAAGTCTCAGGATCCATATCACCCACCAACACGTTTGAAAAGACCCTTGATACCTCCAGGCGTCTATGGATACTTTCTGCTAATCTTCTCGATCTGCCAGCACCCAGAGTTTTGTCCTCAAGACTCGAATATGACATGTTGACGGTGTTGTCTCGGTCGAGGTAGATGCTATAGATCATATCCTTTGAAGTTACTCCGCCTAGATCGATCGGTTCATCAAATGAGATCTGTGCTGCTCCCCCCGTCGTCCTATGGATGATCACTTCAACGTGACCAACAGGAGGCGTTACGGACGTTGTGTTAAATGTAACGATAGCACTCTCAGGCCCAACACCGTTTGAATTCTCGACGCGAACTACAACATCGTAACTCGAGTCAGCCAGTAGCCTGTAGAAGCTACAGGACGTCGTGTTTGTTTTCACTGTGGTTCGGCCAGATCCATCTACGTGAGAGCTGACAGTAGCGTAGAACCCAGTCACAGTTGAGCCACCGTCGTCATCAGGATACTTCCATTTCACTTGTAGCATTCCCCCGGTAGAATTCACAAGCGTTGGGGGTTCACACGATCCAGGAGGGGACTTGTTAAGCGTTCGAACGACTTTTACGGACGAGTTGGTCGAGTTGAAAACCCCATTGCTGACAGATGCCAAGAAGGCGTATTCAGTCGCATTCTTCAGTCGAGCGACTACGGCTTGATGCTTACGGTCTTTGTAGATGAGCTCCCACGGATCGGTTGTTCCATTTCTCTTGTAATAAAGTCGATACAACTGGATATCATTGCCTCCTGTGTCACGTGGATCGATGATTGTCATTGTGATCCCACCACCAGTAACTCGGTACGTCGCAAGCTGCGGTGGCTCCGGAGCTGTGATAGTTGTGGTGGTGAACGTCCCATTTGGTCCAGTAATAACGCTCCCAAAGTTGCAAAGTGAAAGTGAGTTGAGGGCCAGTGCGCTAACATTATAGCTAGTCGCTGATGCCAACCGTGATACGAATACGACAGCCGTAAGTTGAAGGGGGTTCGCCTTGGACGTCGTTTTCACGTAAGATTCACTATCCAGTTTCACTCCATTCCAGTACAAAGCAAAGTCCAAGATCGGAATTCCACCTACCAGTTTTGAGTAAAAACTACCAGGTTAGACCCTAGCCAACTGCGCAAATGGATAAACAAACCTTACCCGTGTCTTTAGGCGACCGCAGCACCAACTTAACCATTCCTCCAGTAGTCAATGACAATTCTGGCACAGGCGGAAGATCCGGTAAACTTGGAGCATGCGTATTTAACACAGCAAAGCTGGTTGCTTGACCCGTAATGGCTCCAGTCTTGCTCAATATCGATGTTGACATATGAGGATACTTGAGACCAATCAATCCTGTAGAGACACTCGACAAATTGTTGACTACAAACACAGAATCCTAACAAAACCAACGTACAAACCACAGTTAGCGTAATGTTTTTTGTACTATTCTACACCCAGTACTACTGACCTCAACAATGATGACAGTTCCAATGGATAGCCAGGGAGCTAAATTGGAAGTTGAACTCAGTTGAGTAGATCCTTCAGCGATTGACAATTTGCCGGGAAGGCTCTCTGCTGGCATGGAATTGTTCGCTAAGACGAAGAACTCGTATTCAGTGGTGGCGTTCAGCGTTTCCACCGCAGAAAACAATGGATTGGAATTCGGAGATGCTGTTGCAGACAAAAACCATGGTCGGGAGAAACTTCTGGCGAAGATGCCGTACGAAGAGATGCGAAGACCGCCTAGGTCAAAGTAAATGAACGTCAGGTTTGAAGTTGGAGCTTATCTAGGGAAGAAATCACCTGTATCACGTGGAGGTTTCCAGCTTAAATACACTTTACCACCCGTCGCGTTCTGGTACGGATCTGGGCTGAGAACAAGTGAACCAGGTTGAGTAGCCACAGAAGTAGAAAATTTAAATGGAGAACTCTTAGTGCCCCATCCATCGTTGTCTTTAACTGCATTTTGTGCCTGTAGCGAACCCTAAAGTTAGCATAAAAAGTTGATAAAGACGTCACAAAGTGCTTACCTGAACAGAGAATGAGTACGAAGTCGACGCTGCCAGGCCGTACATGATTGCTTCAGTAGTTGGGTGCTCCTTCTCTACAGTTAACTAACTCATAAATAGGTTAGATATGCTCTACTAACAAGCTATAAGAATCAAGATTTACCTCTGGAAAGCCGATGATATCAACTCGATACTTAGTGATAGGAATTCCGCCTGTATCTGCAGGTGGGGACCAAGCTAGAGAGATTTGACCTCCTGTCCTTGACTGCATGAACATTGATGAAGTTGCACCTGGTAACGAGGGACCCGCTGTTAAAAATTGAGTTGAATTGCTGAAAATCCCCTGCCCGTATGGACTACTAGGAGCCACTATCACGCTGTAAGCCGTTGAAGCCGTCAAGTTCCCAATTACAAGTGTTCGAGTTGCCGACATATTGAAATCAGTTGAAGTGTTTTCAGTGCTCAGGCGCACAATATAGTTCGTCAAAAACCCAGTTGCACTGCCGTTGTGGTCCGGGAGGCGGGCCAAGAATGTAGCGAGTCCACCAGTCACAGCTTGAAGCTCCGGTGGAGGACACGTGCCAGGATTCGACACATCTCCATCATCGAGAATTGTCACCCGAACTGCAGACTGTCGAAGAATCGCTCCACTTGATACCGACATCCGAATAAAGAAATATTCATCCGGATACTCAAAAATCTTGTCGTTGATAATGGAGAAAGTAAGCGTTGCCTTTGTGACTCCAGTATCCATTACAACTGGCGTGATAGTTTTGCGATAATCGACGTCTGGAGTTGCAGTTCCTCCCCAAAATTCAAAAGTGAGATTAACGCTGGTGCTTTTACCGTATTCTCGAATAATTACCACAGTCCCAGTGCGCGCATCTTCAAAAAATGAATAAGCTGGTTTCTCAAAACTGATATAACCAGCATCTCCGTCGTCAACGATAGTTACCACAGTCATAGTTTTGCTTCCAATCAGCGGTGTACCCACTGATGCTGATGTTAAAGCTGTAATTCGGACTGCGAACGTCTCATCAGGATCATAATCAGGGTCATCAATGATGAATATCACGATAGAGGCCTCACTTTGCAGTGACTCAAACACAATTGCCCCTGTTGTGGTGCTGGAGCCACGAACGACAGCATAATCTGAGCCAATTGTAGCCGGTTGTGCTCCCGTTTTCTCTGCAGAATAGGTCAGCGTAATCCGACCACTTAGACCCGAGGTTCGCTGTACTACTAGAGCCACTTGAGTGGCATTCTCTAGTACTGACACGCTTGTCTGAGCGAAATTGAATTCTCCTGCAGCGTCAGGCTGAGTTGTAGCAGTAGTTAAGGGACTCCACGCTCCATCGCCGATATTATTTTTCGCACGAACGTAAAAGTCGTACGAACTGCCGTAAGGAAGTTGCTTTACTGTGTACGCGAGTTCAGTGGTGGGATTCGTCACATCCAGCGTGCTATTCGCAACTCGAACGACGTACGTTAAAGTTTGACTCCCTCCTGTGTCCGGTGGCGGACTCCATGAAAACGAAAGTGATGAACCTGTAGCCCCAACACAATTAGGGGCCGTCACAATTGGCCCTGGCTGATTCATCGGCGTTGTTGCAATTGTTGTGATAGCACTAAGTGGCCCTTCTCCAGCCGAATTGATAGCTGAACAAGCAACAAAATATTTGGACGACGCACTTACGCCGAAAAATGTGTAACTTGCTTGGGCCCCACTCACGTTCAATGTCACTTTTAAACTCGGAGCCTCGCCAATGTATTCGTACACCTTCATACTTGTTATAGGTGATCCCCCCGTAAATCGCGGTGGTTGAACTTGAATTGTGAAGTTTCCACCGAATATTGAGCGAACGGAAGGCATCTCCGGGGCACTTGGTATGGACAGATTAGCCGTTGTCAGTTTAGCACTAAGCTCCTCACTTGCTCCTTTATCGTTGTTCACTTTGAGGTAACCAGAGTAGGTGGTGCTAGCTGTAAGTCCAGTAAAGAGATATGACCTGTCCGTCTTTAAGTTGACGCTCTCCACTACAGTCGAACCAAGCATCAGCTTTACGTCAAAAGATAGTACTGGCAGCCCACCGGTATCTCCATCAGGAACCCACGACACATTCAAATAGCTTGATCCTGGAACAGCACTTAGTGACTGCGCTTTCTGAGGCTTCGTGGCCTCCGTCGTTTTAGCAGGGCAATCATTGCTAGCCATAGACACCATCAAATTCTGCGCTACAGTTCGCACCGTGTAAGTGTAGCTCGAGCTCGCTGATAGCCCGTCTTTGTTTACGAAACTTCTCGTAGCGGGAGGCAACGTGGAGCTCACAGCTACAGAGTTGCGATACACCACGTATCCAGCTATCGGTTGTCCTCCAGTATCTATCGATCGGTCCCATCCAACAGTTATTGCTCCTCCTGTCGTATATGTCAATTGCTGGACGTTTAAAGGCGCCGATGGAAACGTAACCGTATCTGTTGTAGCTACCAACACTGCGCTGGTGGGGCTATTCCCAGCGGAATTAGACGTCGAGATCGTGTACGAGTACTTCGTAGTTGCCGTTAAATCGTTGTGCACGAAGGAACGTATCGTTGCGTTGCCAGTTGAGAAGAGAACACTGGAATTCCCAGTATCGTCGACAAGGTTTAGCACGTATCCAGTTAATGAAACTCCTCCCTGGTCCTTCGGTGCAACCCATACCAATTGGATGATTCCTCCTGTGTAATGACCAACGAGCAGTTCTGGCGCAGACCCAGGGGATGTTGCATTTGTAGTGGTCACCTGAAGAACGGAGCTCCAAGACTGAAGCGCTGCTTCAAAGCAATTCGAGACTTCCAAATACGCCACCACTTGCATGCCGTACTCTGTGTCTGCTGTCAATCCGTACACTGTTCCTTGTCTAGATGGTATGTTCTTTCCATCGTATCCAATCACCATCGCCGAAGTCCCGTTGATTGAGACGATTTTTATTGTATACCCTGTAATTTGGCGACCTCCAATGTCAAGCGGTTCATCCCACGATAACGTAACAGCCCCGCCAGTCTTATTAACTGCTCCAACATTTAATGGAGCACTTGGCAGGGATTTTAACAGCGTCTTGTAGATTTTGATAGGGCTATCAAAACTCGGGCCCACTGAGTTGACCACTTGGTACTTAATGTGGTAAGCCGTTTGATACCGTAAATGATACACTGTGTGTTCCTTCGATATACCATTGTAAACCAACGTAAATTCGGGATCAAGATCTGCTCGAATATATAGCAGATACTCTTGGATATCCGATCCACCGACATTTACTGGATCGAACATCTGAATAGTCAGTGCTCCTGCACTCACCCACGTGATGTTAGCGATCGGTGGTGGGTCGGGATAATCCGGAATTGTCGTAGAGAATGTTACCACATCGGAGAACGCTCCCTGTGTGACGAAGGCGGACGATGCTTGGATTTGAATACTGTAATTAGTCAGGGCTTGGAGCTGCTTAATGGAGCACACAGTCATTGTTGGGCACGAAATCGACGAAAAGGTTGATCGTGACGTAGTTGACGCAGTTGTGGCCACCTTGTAAACAGTGTAAGCAACAATTGGTGATCCTCCATCGTCCAACGGGGCCAGCCACGTAAACTGAATGCTAGAACTCGAAGCACTAACTAGCTGAATCTTAAGCGGTTCGGTTGGAGCTGTTGCACTCGTCGTTGATAACAGCAAAGGCGCACTCGCAACCCCTACGCCTGCAGAATTTTTAGCTTGAACGAACACCTGGTAGGAGGTTCCTTGAGATAACCCGTAGACAACTGTTGATTCCGTTTCCGAATACTGTGTTATTGCCGCGTGAGTGGTAGTCGTCACTGTGACGAGAAATGACAGCGGGACGTCAGCTCCACCGCGATCAACCGGTTGTGCCCATTCGAGACCAAGTGTACCCCCGGTAGTAGAAACCTGCCGAAGATTCATGCACTCTTTGGGTAAAGAAACATCTCCATCATCCAAAGCAGTCAGTGTCATGATCGGTAAATCCCCATGGAGCACGCCACCATCGAGAATTTTAAAGCCTATGATAATACTATCAGGGACAAACTGGAACTCGATGTCATTTAGAATCTGCACTGATATGGTCTTCTGCGTATCCCCGACATCAAATCTTATCCACGGGCCCAGTAAATGAAATCGATCCACAGAGCTTGCATTGTAAACAAATACAATTTGTACATCTGTCGATGGGCTACTTGCACCTGTTCGAATGACATCTAGAGAAACAACGCCACTATTCTCCAAAACCGCAAGTGATGTTTGAGTAAATGAAATAAATCCAGCATCTCCATCGTCTTTTAGGATGACGCGGGTAGAAGTCTCCTTTCCAGTATTTAAATCGACTATCGTTACCAAAAAGGTGATATCAGGATTGTAAACATCGTCGTTCAAAATACGGATATCAAGAACGTCGGACTGGATGTTGGTGTCAAGCTCGATGTTGATAGGTACCGTAAACTCGTAGTTCACTCCTTCGATCGCTGTCTCATCAGTTATCACGTAAGTGTACGAAGTAGTACCAAACGACCCTTCCACTCGTTCAATAGGTATAGAAACAAATCCGGCATTCTCCGCCACCGTCACCTCCTGCGAACCAGCTCTAATCACTCCCTGGAGGGGCTTCTGCGTCTCGACCAGAATCGAAGAGCTTACTTCCCCCAGTAAACTTGTATTAGTCAGAGCTAAGACTGATACATTGTAGAAGGAGGAATAATCCAGGTTGTCTACAGTAACATTGTTACTTTCGTATAGCTGGAATTGTTCGCTCGCTGTTGGAGTTCCATCGCTGTTGCATTTGACGTAAATCACTTTGTACTGCAAATGATTGTCTCCACCCGTGTCCTGAAGATCATCCCACGTAAGATTCATTTGACTGTAAGTGACAGACACTACCCGTAAGTTTTGAATCTGCCCTGGCGTAGAAATAGCAGTCGTAGTGACTTTGAAGGCGGCACTTTTGGTTTCAGCCACCGTGTTCTTGGCAGAAACTTTGAAAAGGTACTCCGTCTCGGCAACTAGCCCATAGATGATTATTCCACCTCCTCCTGGTGGAAAAAATTGCTTCACCTCGCCATCCATATACAATATCAACGATACTTCCTCTCCGCCTCTGTACTTCGGGCGTTCCGCGTAAATCATAACACTACCCCCTTGTATGTTGCTAACTCTGGGCTGTGGAGGGGCACTAGGCGCGTCAGGAGGGCCCGTCACAAGATTGTATTCCACTAACACACTGCCTCCAAAGGCAGTAAATGCTCTTCCCGCCAGTCTGTAGTGAGTTCTCGCTAGTAAACCCCAGAAAGTATAACTTAGAGCAGGTGTACTTGCACTCTCGATAATTGTAGTGGCATCTTCGTTAGTTAACACGATCAAATACTGAGTAATCGGGACACCGCCTGTATTCTCCGGTTCCGCCCACGAAACCTCCAGTCGACCGCCAAAAGGGATAACATTCATCTGCGGCGAGTCCGGAAGCGAGGGCTCGCCAGTTGATGCCCACACAGACGCTGAATTGCCCCTATAACGCCCATTAAATGCCGATACCGTGTAAGCGTACTCGGTTATCATGCTTAAACTGAAGTGGTCTTCAAACACAGTAGTAGTAGAATAAAAACTCCGGCCCGATCGAGAAATCTCGTAACGCTCAATGGGATGACCACCCGTATCAAGAGGGGCGTCCCAGACCAGTGTGATACTCCCACCACTTACGTTAACATACTTGACATTTTGCACGGGACCTGGCATCGAAACGCTTGTAGTTGTTGCCGTAAAGATCGCACTTCTTCTGCTTGGTCCGTCTTCGTTAACCGCAGTTACAACATAGCTGTAGGTTGTGTTTTCACTGAGCCCATAATGTGTATAGTTGGTTTGGTTGCTTGAGAGAAAATCTGTAAGAACTTCATAGTCAGTTGTAGGCGATTCCAATTCAACAATATACTTGAGTAACGGCAATCCAGCCAAATCATCTGGAGCCTTCCATCCCAACGTAATAGACCCTCCCGTTTTGTAGAGAAGGAAAACATCTCTAGCAGGTTCCACACGACTGGAAGGCAGTGTTGTGACCTCCAAAAAAGAACTCCGACTGTACAAGCTTGGGTCCGCACAGAAGCTAGCATCATTCAGTGCAACAACAGCGAATGCGTAGGTTGAGTCTCGCATCAGTCCTCGAGCAACAAAGCTACGTTCCTTGGAATCTTGTCCATCGTAAAGTGTGAAGTACGCTGCGCCAGATACAGTCATTTTTTGGTACACGATATACCCAACGACATCAGAAGCTCCACCCAAGTCAGCAGGTATGTCCCATTCAAGCTTGATGTTACCGGCTGTGACAGTAGTGGCTTGCAAATTAAGAGGGGAAGACGGCAAGTCGACAGCAGAACTTGTTAGGAACGTTTTACTCTCTCCTGGAACACTTTCACCCTAAAAATGCAGACGTACAGAAGGTTAGTCTGACTTCGATTTACTCTCACGAAGTGTTGCATTGCTGCCGTACCTTCTCATTCGAAAACGTCGCGTGCACTTCATAGCTTGTCGAAGCTACGAGGCTGTTAACGGTGCACGTTGAATTCTTTTGATCCGATAGATCAATTCTGCATCTGGGAATAAAAGCAGCGTTTGGATCCTCTCCTTCCTTTCGTAAATAAAGCGTAGCCCTTTGTAAAATCAATCCACCTGTGTACCGTGGTTGCATCAAGAAAAATGTCAAAGTTCCTCCACGAGGCTGCTCGACAAGTGCCACAGCCCGGGGTTTTCCCGGTACCACCCCAGTTGCAGTCAGCACAATTATTTGAGCAGACGATATCGGATCCGACTTGTCTGGAAAAGTCTCAGTAGTAGTAAACACGTTGCAGGTGTAGCTGCTAGATGCATGAAGTCCTTTAACAACCAGAGAGAGTTGAGCAGTTTTGACAAACTCCAATAACGTAAAACTGTCCGTATCCCCTGAAATTACCACCCAGTAGCCATTAACCGCGCTGCCTCCATCATCCCGAGGCAGTCCCCAAGTAAGTGTGAAATTCGTATTCGTCACGCCAGAGACTGCTAGCGCTAGTGGGGGACCTGGAGGGGATATATTCTGCGTCACAACTTCAATAATATCAGAAAATTCTCCCATGCCGAAAGAATTCCAACCTGCGATCTCAACTCGGTACGCGTTTCTAGCTGATAGACCTGACAGCGTGAATCGCACCTTTGTCGTGTTGAACAAGTTTGACACATTGCCTGGGTTTACAGGTGTAACGCGGACCAAGTATCCCAAAACGGGGGCTATTTCGTTCGCAGGATTTGTCCACTCAATTTCAAATTCACCCCCAGTTGAATAAACAACCATTGCGCGCTCCATTTTGTGTGGAACTGCGCTCAAATAACTCTCGTCGTCTAGTATAACCACTTGTTGCGTTACAAGAACCCCAGCTCCAAGTAAAATTGGTTGATTCATCAAGCGAATTCCAAAAGTTTTATCAACGTTAGAAGCATGATTGTCAATCAGCTGGACCCAAATCTGTGCTGCTGTTTCCCGTTCCAACATAGTAACTGTTCCACTGGAGGAAATGTAATCGGTTCCCGCAACTGCCGTAATATCAAATGATTCAAAGCCAGCACTTATGGTTCCTTTAGAGCCGTTCAGACGCACCACATCCACTGTTGCATACAGTTCGTTTTCTAGGACCTTAAAAGGGGAAGAAGAGAATAAAACACATCCAGATTGTTGGTACTCGTCGTTGTGTAGGAGAGCTGCATGCTCGCCAGAAAGAGTCACTCCAAACGGGGCCACGACTACAGGAAATGGGATAAGTTCTGCTGATTCGTCATTCCACGTTGAAAATGAAACCTCTGCAGTGTCTTGTCCATCAATAAACGTCAGAGTACAAGGATCCGAAGCTGTACCTGAAGACCTCAGGTATAACGTGCAGTGGCATCCTCCACTTACGACACGCTCGCATCGTATTAGAACCGTCTCTGGTTCGATTACATTCACTCCAACATCAACAGACCCTGACGTTCCTCCAGTTCGAAGTACTGTAGTACTGATACTTCCTCCCTTGTCAGCATAATAGTCTCGCTTGGACATTCCAAACACCCCTGATTAAAGCAGCAGCAAGGACAAAATAAGTGCCTCGATATCAGCAAGTAAGCCCACAACGAAACTTACCAGTAGCGACACTGCTTGTTGTGAACTTAACCAAGGTCGACGATACCGACCCGATCCCGCCATTGGCCTTAACCTTAATGCCATATTCGGTTTGAGGTGTCAAGGTTTCCACTCTAAACGCCGTTGGACACACGAACAGGCCCACGACGACATCCGCTTGACACGAGACAGTTTGATGTTGGGTTTCAGCCTGGTTCAGATAGAGAAACACGTCGTAGGAACGTGTTTCTTTATCAGTAGATGATGCTCCAAGTGATACAACCGCGCTGTAAGTATTCACGGATATTAACGAAGGATTGGGTACTGAAGGGCTGCCGGACGTAGTCGCGAATTTTGACTCAGCCCATGGCGAGGCTGCCATCGAGTTGATCACTCTGAGTGTGACGGTGTATGTTCGGCTCTTCATCAGATTTTCAACAGCGAAGTTGCAACACTCGAAGTGGTCTGTAGCGACCACAGTCCCAGCGTACTTGACCTCATACTGGTATTGCAAGGGCTCTCCACCAGTATCGCAAGCCGGATTCGCACTAAATTGAAGTCGGTAGTACGTGGCAGCTGTCAGCGATAACGACGGTTGCAGTGGGATCGACGGTGCTCCTGTGGTAAGTGTTGTAGATGCCATGGCACCCTCAATCAGTGACCCATTGACAGCAGCAATTCCGTAAACGTAGACAGTATCCGCTAGCATACCACCGCAGTCTGTGTATGGAGGCATGACGTATCCAACTGTACGTAGTTCCAAATCTCGATAGACTCGATAACCAATAATGGGACCACCTCCGGTATCCTTCACCCAAACCCACCAACAGTACATTAGGCATTTAATACAAAGAGCACTTTTGATACGTATAATATACGTACCAACGGTGCGTCCCAAGTCAATTGAATTGATCCACCTGTCGTGGCAAGTTGGCGAATATTAGATGGGAAAGACGGCGCAGTTTGACTCCTAGTATCCATAAATCGAAACAAGTTAGCCAATTCGATGACACGATCGCACCTCAGAAATAAAAGCAGTCCTCACGTCGTTTGAAGCAGCTGGAGCATAGACATCGTGCTCTTTCCAGCACGATTGATTGCTTGGACGCCGATGTAGTAGGATGACGAGTAATTGAGTCCCTTGAACACTGTAGACGTTGTGCCTACCACCGAACGAGGTGGGATCGCTTGATTCAAGAGACCACACGAAAACCCAACTCCATCCTCGTGATAAATACAACAATCCATCGAGCCATCGGGACATTCCGCCACGCTGGGCCTTACACAAACCGAAGTTTTCTCTACAAATTTGTAGTGCTGAGCTGAAAACTTTACGGCGTTGCATTCCAAACACGAGTTTGTCTCGCCATCAAAACAGGATGAGGCAGTAAAAGCAGCGATATGGTACCCCATAGAGGACAACGGCTCACCTCCTCGACTTTCAGGTGGATTCCATGCAACTTCGATAGCTCCTCCAGAAGCGAACACCGAAGATATACTTGATGGTTCACTAGGCTCTGAGGGGTAAGTGGTTTTAAACGTAGCTCCAACAGATGAAACACCTTTCCTCCCTGCCATGTTGATAGCTTTCACCTTGACAGTATACAAAGTGTCAGCTGTCAGGTCTTTGAGATGCCAAGGAGATGACACTGCAGGTCTCTCCTCTTCGATACCTTGAGAAATCAAAATAAGTGTATATCCTACGAATGAATACAAAACGTTATCACACGTTCAGGATTACAAAACTACAGAAAAAACGGAATGTACCTGATATGTTGACCCCTCCGTTATCAACCGGTAACGACCATTCCATCACCGCGCTACTCCCAGTTATATTCATCGCAGTAACAGTGAGGGGCTCCGTTGGAGACGTCGGATTTGTCGTGCTCATGGTAGTAGAGCTGCTGTATGATGTAGTCCCCATATTCGTAATAATAGCAGCGGATATCGCGTAGTTTGTATTTGCTTGAAGATAAGTGGCGTCGTAAGTCGCATCATCGCTAGCGTCAATTCTGTTCTCGATCATTTTACCGGCGTTATCTTTCACAATGATCGAGAATCCGGTGCATTTAGCACCTTGCATGTTGGTAGGTTTCATCAGACTCATGGATATCATTCCTCCAGTCGCCTTCAAAAGTAAGGACCTGGTGGTGGGCCAGGTAAAGAAGCGGCAGTGGTCCATCCTTCCGTTGCATTTGTCACTTGGAGACTGTTCGCGATTGAGATACAAATATCAGCCAGATTGACAGCCACTGCCTTGAAGATGTACTTTGTATCCGGAAGAAGCGGTCTATCGTGCGACTTGGACAAACGCAAAACCTCCACAACATCAATCATACCCGCGTCGATAGTAGAAGCAACTTCCTCAAAACTGCCAGCGCCATCCGTTGCCACGTACACGTTAAAGCCTTGTATCCGCCCACCACCTAAGCACACAGTCATGTCTTAGCAGACCAGTAGTTAAACGGGATCTCAAAGTTGTGATGTACCATCATCAAGTGGTGGGATCAACTGCAGTGTGACCGAGGCGCCTGAATTCAAGCAAGCACCGAGTTAAAACTTGTGTGCAGACGAAAACACTTGAGTCACCATGGTCGCACCTGTGGTATTTAGTACTTTGGGTGAAGGACATGGTCCAGGCAGCTGGAGTGACTTGGTTGTGATATCTAACAAGTCACTTTCCAATGATTTGAGATCACCTTCGTTGACTGCGAATGCTGAAATCCTGTAACTTGTTTGTGCATCTAGTCCGTAGATGTTGTAGATAATTGTGCCAGAGTGTACAGGTGTCTGAGTTTGCTGCGTGGCCACAGTTAAACTGTCGGGATGCCGAACAATGACGGTCACACTCAAAAGATCAACACCGCCGGTATCGGCGGGTTGTTGTACGCTGACTTGAACAAAACCACCGGAAACAGCTAACTTCTTTGGTGTATCTGGGGTACGTGGTGCCGAGCAATTCAAAGTGGTGGCAGAAATGGCATCCGAGTATAAAGGATCTGCTGAAGATGTATTGACAAGAGTCCCGTTCACTTGGATGTTGTATGCCGTATTGTTTGCAAGACCAGAAACGTCATAATTGATCACTTCGCTGCCAACAGCAACCTTCTCCTGACCATCGACAAACACTCGAAAGTGTTCAATCTCATTCAGTGAATTTTGAGATTGCCATGCCGCTGAAATGGTCCTGTGTATTAACATGACGATGTTAGTTGTGCAACAAGCACATTCTATCCATAACCTACCATCTAACGTTTAATGTACCACCGCTGGTAGGCGTTGCCCAAGCAGCAATGGGGGGGTCTATCGTCTGGGCTGTTGTCACGACCACCGCAGCAGATATTAAGAGCCACCAGCCCATAAGACAGCGACACAGCGCCATATCTCTTCCGCGCTGCAACGCGGATACGGTGGATCCGACGACCTTCAGCTTTGACGGTCTGATAATTATTAGGGTCGTAAATATTTAACCCTTAACTAAAATGAAAATCTATCCTCATAACAGTTAAGGTTTAATTGACCTAACAACATGTTATGTTAGAAAGGGTTTGTATCACTTTTTGGTTCTCTTAAAAAAAACGAAACTGTTCTACGAGTTCTGTCTGTACCAGTAGGTTCCATCCCTCGTCAAAAAGTGCAAGCTGCCGCTACACTACCGAGCTCTGGCGCGGATTCATTCGCATGTACTCGCGCATCACACGGTCTGCTTCGGGGAACAAGGGTTTCAAAAATGGGTCTTCGGTCGACATGGACATCACCACGTCAGTGGATTCGTGTCGGTAGCTCTTCTGCCATTTCTTGTGCTTCTTCAAAATCTGATGAGCCGTACTGCCTTGGACGTGATCCTACAAAAGCGACAACACACCTTAGATTTTTTTTAAAGAAATGCCAGCATATTAACCACATTCTTACCTTTTCCAGCATGTTGAGAATCTCGATAGCTTCCGCACGTACGATATGCTCTTCCTTCACCTTTCCGAGACTTTCAGGGTTTTCCAGAATGTTCAGGAGAAACCCAAAGAGCTCTAGGCGACTCGCGAGGTACACGATGCCTGCGCTTGCATCTCGGTCTCCATGTTCAGGATAATCTAGCACGATTCGTCGCATGATTTCCAAAATGAAAGCACTCTCGAAGTGCAGAGGCCCCCCTCGAAGTGGGTTGGTGATTGCCATCAAACACGATATCGCAGTGGAGCACATCGGCTGCATCGATTTTATGCACGTTCGGGACATTGTGCATACTCGCAGGATTCGAACAACGTTGACAACACACGGCTCACACGCTTGAGAACGCACTGTTTCGTTCAAATAGCCGCAGCATTTCGATGGTATTTGCAGCTCGGCCACATTCGCCATCAATGACGTTTCAACCTGAGCAAAAACAAGGTCAATTGTCGTTCCGCTTGATCCAAGGAGCAATATCACTCTGCATTACCTGGAGCAGGCATACCAGTGATGACCCCACGAGATCGATCAGGTTAATATCACGCTGGATCATCTCGTCATCGGTGCGAGCCATCGTGGCGCGTAATGCTGACGTCATGTGAGCCAGTTGCTTAAACAGCACCTCGAACTCAGACCACACGCAAGTCATGAAATACCTGGAAACCACGTAATGCATGTGTCAGCGACATCAACAACACACTATCCTCATTAGCACCAGTCGAAACGTACAATGGGTCGTGCAGATTGAAAGTTGGGTCTTCCATGAACAGAGTCAGGTATACATTACCAGCCATCGGAGCCGGGTACAGTCCAGTGAAATTGATCTCGAATGAGTCAACCACAGATGTGAAGTTCCCATCCTCCGTCTCGGTCGTAGACGTCGACGAAAAATAGATATTCAGGAAGTTGACAATTTCGTTCCGTTGGTGGTTCCGGAACTCGACGTTCCATACGAGCTCGGGCGTCATGTGGTCAGCCTTTCGATGGCAAAAACTCGTGAGAAAGAAAAAAGCACAGCACTACTAACAAGGCAACAGCTTACCATTATATACTCCACGATGGTCTCTGGGCTTGAGGCAATTGTCCGCACGATAGCCGGTGGGAAGAACCGGCAAAGCACACGCCTCGACTCAATGTTCAATGGTGCACCATCTTTGACCATCTCGGAGAGAATCATCGCTGCCGGGACGCGTAAGCGTTCAGCAGCATCGAACTCGGCATCAACGATAGTTTCCTCCACAAGTAAGACCCACCCTATAAATTCCAGGTAAACTCCCGACTGAAGGATCTCTGACACACACTTGGCTGCAGCTCCACTTGCACATAGGTTGCGAATGATCCCAAGTGCGTCCGACCCCACGTCTTGGCAAATGTGCACCAACTCAATCAAGACGTCGCAAATTCCATATTCCAACGAGGCTGTTCCGAAATCTGCTAGTGTCGACAAAACTTGAAGTGTCGCGATGCAGTGCAAACGGCACGGGGCATACAGCTGTGGAGTCAACACTAGGCTCTTTTCGGCGTCTTCACTCTGGTGAACTTCGTTATCAGGTGGAAATAAAAGGCGCAATACCATCTTCATTGCACTACCGTTGGCAACGAGGTTCTTCTCGACTAACGTTGGAGCCACCGACGTTATAATCGAAAGGCAGTTCAGGGCCGTAACTCGGTCCATCGTTGTTCGCTGCTCTTCATCGACGTCCCAGCCTGCGTATGGTGGAAGTATCTGCACATTTCCGTCCTCATTTATGAATTCTGGACAGACAAGTTCACCACTATCTATGAACGAAAACAATTCTTTGAAAAATGTGTCGGTGAGACCCAACTCGGTGACAGGCGCCGGAACCAGACTTTTCTCGAGAACGAGGAGGCTTCCCATGAGCATTTCGATGTAGAGACCGCCGATATAAAATTGGTCTGCGAGGTACATAAACCGGAATTGAATAGCCTCGATGTAGTGCTCATCTGTCGTCAGTGTAGGCTCAAGGCTGGCCCTCGGAGCTACAAAATTCGCCAGTTCTTGACGCATGTCACCATTCCAAAATAGCGTATACGATTCACATTCTCCGTGGAAGATTTTCAAAAACTCGTGATGGCTGCTTAGTAACAATAACCCAGACAAGTTCGGGGTCATCAAAGAGTCCGCAACCTGCTTCACCCAAGGATTATTTGGCGAATGGAGTTCACTGCCGTCAGAAAATAGCCCTCCCAGCCTGCACACCGCGCGAACAGACATGATAGCCAATAGATTCTGGATCTCATTAGCAACCATCGCGTATCCTTCTTCCTCGGAGTCAAAATTATTGTGCAAGCGGGTACGGACAGTATCATCATCCAAATCTACATCGTACGCAGAGAAGAGCCTGAACAATTGCCACAAAACACCAGCTTTGACAAGACGTTCCTGATTTTTCTCCAACTGCGCCATTCTCGAGATACCTGAAAAATGCAATAATAAGTTTAAGCAAATCAGCCAAAACAAATACTTCGAAGTACAAATCAAGCAAGACGCACCTTCAAGAACTTGTTGTGCGAGCTTCGACAATAAAAATGACTTCTTTTCCGCGTGGTTCCACAACCACAATATCCGAACGAAGTCCACCAGCAGCGTTGACGAGTCTGCTATCCAATCCCGTCCGCTAGGGGAGGCAAGCAATCCGGTAATAGTTTGGAGTAAAAAGAAGCACACTTCTAATGATTCGGGCTTCTCCGTAGCTTCGCAACCCACCATCGAGCCGACACAAAAATTCACGACCTTTTCTAAGACGTTTAGCTCGGTTTGCTGTAGCAAAATTTCCCCGTTGACAACAGAAACAGCGCACGTGTGGTAGACAAGCTCCGCAGCGCAGACCGAAATTTCACGGGTCTGGGCCTTTGTTGTGCCTTCTGGGGGAACTCCCTCAGCAGTGCAATGGACCGACAGAAGAGGCAGCAGGAGGTCGTATGCATCAAACTCATAGTTAATGAGCTCCTCGGGGTAGCGGTTGCACATGATAACCAATGAATGCAATACAAGCAACAAATTTTCAGGGTCATGTCCAGATGATAATAAAGTAGGTCGTGGGCACGTAAGAATTCGGTACGCCTCTTGCAGTTCATCCAGCCTATCAGAAAACAACGTCAGATGTACTCGAAACCAGCGTCTTCAAAACAAAAATACCTGATCGTGTACTCAAATGTCGAGGACCCATCTAAGGATCTAGCCTTCCCCTTAAAGGCAGCACGAAGAGAAGACTCAAGATTGTCTTCTTCTGAAACGCCAAGAATTTCGCGCGCTTGAGCGAGGCTAAACGACGCCGGTCGCCGGCTCACTTCAGCACGCCACTCCATCGTCAACTTTTCCATGAAATCCAAAGGGTCCGGGACAGCGAAGCTTTCATTCTCACAGAACTGGCGCAAGTAAACTCCGCCGCACCACACTTCTCTCGAAAGTTCCTTAAATGAGACAGGTGCCATGGGGCAAAACCTCCACGGACGTGCCACATCCTCTTCTAATGCCTCAGCATAATCTTGCAAGTGCGCCTGGCACACAGTCAGTAGATGCGCCCGCATTTCGGTATTCCAAATCACCAGTGGAGATTGCTCTCCCTCACAAAACACTTTAGTAAACATTGACGGAGACGAGCTGTCCAGAAGGTTAATCATATCTTGGGGGAGTATGTCCTTCAAAGCACTCGATCCGTTGAATCCAGCTTGGAGTTTATGTGTAGCTTTTAGTAGGCCGGCCATCGACTTGAAATCAGACGATCCCCCCATGAATGCCAAGAAGAATAAGCCCCAAGAAAACAAAGACGCCTGGTTTGTGGCCTCTTCATCAGTTGACTCGACAATTGGGTGCCGATCTGCATAGAGAAACTCAAGTAGCGTAGCTGACTTCTCCCAGAGCTTGGGGAGATTGGTTCGAACTAGAATAGGAATAATACGGCGAGCATATCTCCACAATACTGTCTTTCCTCGAGGGGGAGGGAAAATTGGCGACGTCGAATCGCCAGTCTGCAGGCTCTTACTTCCACCTAGCAACGAATTACTGTGCGCCACAGAGAGTAAAACACTAGTCGCATCGTGAGCCACTTGAAGAGGATGTAGCCCACCCAGAATTCCAACTTCCCATCGTAATTGGGCGATCTCCATCACCTTGCCCTTCGTTGTTAACGTCTCGCACGCAGGGTCATCATGGCGTTTCACCCAAAACGAGCTCATACTGATGTGCTTCTCGTCTCGCTTTTGTTTGAGTTCATTCACAGAATATGGACCGAGTTGTTCGCCATCTTCAGTTTCTAAAATCCATAGCCTCTTCGGCTCAGTAATATCGCCAATTTCGCGGTTGGTGGAATGTGCAAGCTGCAGAAGCTGGACCGCAAGCTCTATATTGTGCTCGTTACCGAGCACTCGCCGTGCATTTCCGGGGTGTAAGCACAGCGCCCGCATTGTGTGGAGAAAGTTTTCAAGCATCGATGCATGTACAGTCTCACCCATCAGCGTCCACAAATGCCCGACTTCTTCGAAGTTCACAGCATTAACGTATCCAGCATGGGCAGCTGCGACAACACCCATGCTTTTGATACATAGTATCGATGTTTCCAAATCGTCCTGGTACTCAGCATGGATGTTTTCTCGCAGCATTCGCACATACATAGCAGCAAGTACTACTGCTGGATTTCGAACTGGCACTTGCTCTGGGGTCAGCGCGATAAAGTCATCTTCCTCTGTGACAGTTCCGAAGAAGGACATCTTACTTCGCAAATTCGCCAGTATTCTAATGTAGCACCCGCCAACAACAACCTCATTGGCGAGACTTGGGTAAAAGACACCAAAGTCTTCATAGTTCCAACGCGCCTTCATGCCACCACTAGTAACTTGGAAGTAAGTGAAGCGCTTGATTTCAGCGTACAGTGCGGATCGAAGTTCTTCTCGCGTTTGCTTGTTCCAGATCATGTCAACAGTTTCGTGGTCTAAGCTGAGCATGTGAAACATGAGGCGGAAATTCTCTTGCGCACGAGCAGACCGTGACATCACATAGTGTTTTCCCCTTGAAGACCTGTGTCCGTTGTGCGCAGGTGCTTTTTTACCCCCCAGCGTACCAAAGAAACTCGCGGCGATATCCCTCTTGCGGAGGCGGGGTGCCGTGACGTTAGAACGTGTGCTGTGTGACTTGGAATCGTGTCTAGAGTGATTTGCAGACCGAGAACTTAAAGCAGTCCCGTCAACTGAGCTTTTCAGTTTTCGCAGCATTCGGGCCTTGGACTGCTCATTTTCGATCGGAGTTTCAAAAGAGCTTCGCCCGTTAGTACCGTTTCCTGTCAACGACGATCTTTCCCCCGAGAATGACGACCGAACCTCCGGGATGGGCAAATTTGACACAGACAAGCGACGATACTCCGATTGCAGTCCAAGCTGGTGTCCATTGCGAGAGCCCATGTCTCCCAATGACACGCTCTTCCGCGAAATTTTCTGCTGGTGAGCATCAGAATCTGCGAGGTCATTGGTTCCTCCACCTGGCACAGAGCCGTTTGGATCCATCGACTCGCTCGTGGAGGATACAAAGTCATCATCATTGTACTCCATCACACGTTGTTGGCTTTCTGATTCCATTGCCTCGCGTTCCAGTCGATCATAATCTTCGTGTTGAGCTGGTGTTCCGGGGGGTTCCTTTAGCAAATGGAAAAACCCGGAAGGGATCATTCGTGACAGTAATTGCTTTGAACCGTCATGATGGCTCATCCAAAGTGACACCAAATATCGACTCACACACCGTTGGTCAAACGACTCGTCGAAAAGACCCTGGTAAACATGCCTCAGTACTATCCCTTCAGTCAAAGCTTTATCGCGGATGCTCGAAGCAACAACAGGATCACATTCCTCTAAAGTTGTCTTCAACAAAAGTGTACCTGGAAGAAACATAAAAGTGTGGATAAATGTTTGGCATACAACTACGGTTGATAACTAATACGTACACGCTTCGACGGTAGTTGCACATCGTGACTGGAAGAGCACCTTCAACAGGGTGCTATAAAACTTTGCCACTCCTTCTACCAACGTCATGAACTCCACTGGGCCAGTTGTAGAAGCACGAGAGCAAAGGCAGCCTTCAAGGGTTTGCAGCAGTCCCATCATGACAAGAGGACCAGCTCGTCGCCTCTGACTTGCACTCTTATTCTCTGGGTCCACGTCAATATCTTCCAGATGTGTGATAAGTGACTGCGTTAGGTAGGTGTTCGTAAGGAAAACCTTCTTGTTTTGTGCTTCTACATCCTCGCAGTATTTCATGGAGGCTACATCGAGACCTGTAGTCGCAAACAACAAACAGTGAGATACACACCGGTAGCCCCTTGCATAATTGTCAAAGATCTCACTGGTTATACTTGGCGGGGTATGTGCTGTCAATCTTCTCAACAACAGCGTAGTCCAGAATACGACAAACTCGTCGCCGTTAATTAGCAGGTTTGTGATCGTCTCCGAAATCTGGCCAGCTTGTCCAACTTCACGGAAGCCGTAGTAAGATGCCGAGATACGAAATAACGCCTGGAGTAGGGTTACAGCTGAGCGCTCCGGTACTGGTTTTGTCTTCGCGACGTAGTAAAGCTGAGCACACATCGGCCGCAAAGCATCACCAATGATCGTATGCTTCATATTGTACGAAATTCCGCTTGCAGGAACGTTTGCGTTGAACTCAGCAACGATTTCGACAAATCTAGCACAACGAAGCACAGTTAGTAAGCTAAGCAAACAGAAGCTTTTGACGCAAGAAGCACGTACCCTCTATCGCCAACCTTCATGGAGTTCCCGAATTTCCCAACCGATGCCATTCGCTGAAGATACCAGCTGCCAATTGAGGAGTCATTGAAGAACGACTGCGTTTCAGTCGTATCTTCTACCTCCGAAAAGGGCAGCAAGCGCAGTCCTCGCTGGTTCACAACGCCAGTGATGAACAACTCGGGATTTTCTTCGCAGGTAATGCAAATATCATAGATTGCGCTCAAGACACCATCGCGATCCTTGGCCACATACGTCTTCACCTGCCCATTGCGGAACTGGATCTCGAACTGTTCAGTGCTAGCTGGCTCGCGAACGAGTACGTAAATGTCTGCGTAGTTGTAGCACGCGACAACTTGTCCACCCTGATCCAACTCCACCAGCACCTTTTCGTGCAGCGAGAGAACTCGTTCCTGAGGTTCCTCATACTTCGGCGTCAACTTCTTTGCGTGGAACTGAACAAATGGTTCTCCATTGTTCAGTCCATAATAGCCTCGTTCCTCCTTGATCTTCTCCGCCGATACATTGACTCTTGCTTGAATCTTAGATCCAATTGCCTCAGCAGCAGCCTGAATACGCTGATAAATCTGCCCTCTTTGCTGGCTGAAGAACAGTCTGCTTCGTCCTGTGAATCCAATTGCGAATCCATCCTGAGAGTCGTTCAGTAGCGTCAAATGCTCCATATCCGTGTACAGGTATTTGGAGCGCATAATCCCGGGCTGGTTGATAACAACGCCATCCACGCCGACGTCCAGCATGCAATTGATCATGTGGCCTCTCCTGGACCATTTCGAGCACTGGAATCCCGTGCCAGACCGTGCATTTCGTTTTTGGTACTGGTCCTTAAGTCTGTACAGATCCGACAGTAGTCGGGAACGAAATCGACAGCGTAACTTGAGCTGCTCCTCCTTCTTAGGCCCCTTGAGAGACAGCACGAAGCCCTGGGGGTCCGATGGGTCGAGGTTGGTGCTGAGAAGTGCCGTTAATGACCACGTGTTCGTTACTTCAAAGTCTCGCGGGTCAATGGTGCAAAAGCGCGTGGGTGCAAGCGCCAGGATGCGCTCGTACTTGCCTCTCCACGATACTTTAATGACTTGGTACTTGGTTACGAACTCCTCGATGGGCGTAGCGTCCAGGAACGACACGCTCTCGGCATGGTTGGAGCGCTGCGAGCGGCTGCCTGGCGCGCGGTGTAGCAGATTGCGGCGAGACTCGGCGTCGGGCAGGGACACAGTGGGGCCGCTGCGGGAGCTGCTGGCCTCCGTCGGCGCTCGCCCGAAGAGCGAGTCCGCCATGACTGTCACTGTTTGGAAGTTCAACTGAGCCCTTGGCCGAATAGTGACGCACCTCACTGATTGGCTACGGTCTAGGTGACAACCTACACATGTCTATTTTCCTGTGCGACCATCAATGTAGTTATTTGTAGGTAGGTTAAACTACAAAAAATACTTCTATTTTTGCAGCTTTTTACCTATATACCGGTTGCCAATCAGCTGTATCATAGGATGTATGAATTAACCCTCTTGAACACAGACGAAGTGGCTGCACTAGCTGGCAAGCAGGACGCGTTTGCGGCGGCGTTTGTCATTGAGTTGCGCTTCAGCATCTTCTTGCTGCTTCACCTGTACTTTGCGGGACGCTTTGTCAATCCAGGAGCGCGCTTTCGTCTGCCAAGAAGACTCACGAGCGCGGACAACGCCACGGGCTTCCTTGCGTAGTGACAAGACTCGATGTTGCGCCAGTGCTCGTCGACTCGCTGCAGCTGCTTCACCAAGCGCCAGCTTTCGAGCAAAAGCGTCCTCTTTCTGCTGCACCTTGGTGTGTGCAGCTTCCTCCATGGACTCGAGCTCGGTACGTCTGTCTTCAGCCATCTTGGCCAGGTAAGTGCGGTGCTCAGCGACTAACGCGGGCACTAATTCCCCTGCCTCTCGTGCTTGGCGTTGAGCAGCAGCGAACTCAGTCTCTTTCTGTTTGTAAGCTTCCAGTAGTTCCAGCTCTCGACTTTCCGCTCGGGCTTTGGCATCTTCTCGCTCCTTAGCGATGAGTTCGGCGAATGTTTTCTCCTCCGCTGCAGTGGTCGCCCGCTTCTCCTCAACAAAAGCTTCCACGTCTCGCTCAGTAGCGCGAATCTTCTGAGCCAGGTCTTCGTCAACACGAGCTTGTTCTTCAGCGAGATGTGCACCGTCGTCACGCAGTGCAAGACCAGCTTCACGCAGTTCACGGCCGAAGAACCAGTCATCGGCTTCCACTATCTGATCGTTCAGAGCCTGTAGTTTTTCGCGCAACTCTGCAGCGGTGTTGCGTGCGGCAGCATCACGTTGATCTCGGGCTTCCCACACCCAGCGAAGGGCCAGCGCTCGGGCTGCTTCATTCAACTCCAGACGCCAATGCCGTGACGGATCCTTGCCTTCTTCGTCAGAGTCGACATGATCCGTCTTGCCAGCTCGACGACGGGAGCGTTTGAGTTTGCGGGCATAACGCTCCATCTCTTCCTGCGCGTCAGGCCGAGGGAAGGTGCCACCCAGACGCTTCCTAGCAGCCAGCAGCCATTTCGTGAGAACTCGGCCTTCAGTAGCGCCTCGTGCTACGACAATGGGAGCGAACGGGACATCGCCACCATCTTCGTCGCTGCCTTCGTCACTTGAAAACTCGTCGGCACGCAGTTTTCTCATCCCTTCGACAAGCTTTTTGGCTCGGTTCCCCAGCGCCTGCTGCCTCGAAGTCAAGCACACGTTGCATAGTGTGGCAAACGCAGCGTGCTTACGGAAGTAAGCTTTCCACAGATCTGAGTCCATTTCCTGCTCCCCAAGTTCGCTTTCGAAGCCATCGATGAGCCGGTCAAAAGCACGCAGGTCGTGCTCCTTTGCGCCATTCTCTGCTGCCAAGTCGACATGAAGCGTGTAGCCGCCATCCTCGTTCTTCCCACAGACACAGCATTCACTTTGACGACTTGCAGCTACGATACCAGCTATCAACCTCGCAAAGGTTCGCCGCTTGCGAGCTCTCGCCAACCAATATAGCGCCAAGTCACGGGACGCACCTTCCACTGGGACATTGGACCAAGATCGACGCATTTTCTCCAGCTCATCTTCAGAATCTGATGATATGTCTGACCTGTCGCCTTTAAGGCGTCGTCCCTCGCCCATATTCACCAGCTCATGGTACAGATCACGGATGTACTCGGAATTCGGGCGACCGTCACCTGCCGGACCATCTGTTGCCTGTAGAGTTCGTGGTGTGAACAGTTCCGCAAGGTGCTGGAGCACCCACGGCCGATTACGCTCCAGGAACCTGTGTCGGAATCGTTCCGAGTTGAGGGCTTGCAGCTCCAATCTCTCGCGTTCAAGTTCTCGTTGTCGACCAGCACCCAAAGCTAGCTTCGCTGCGAGGTCTTCGTCCAGAGTGCCGTCCGCGAGTTTACGTGGCTTCCAGACCTTAAACTTGTCCCCGAGCTTAATACAGCTGATCTCAAGGATACGCATCAAATAGTACACGACGCCGATGACGAGAAGAGTGATTGGGTCTCCGAAGAAGCTGTAGCTGGCTCGCAGGCACACAGAAATCCCCAGCATGCTAAGGAGAATCCCTACTGAGTATACAATGAGCAAGAAATAGAGCTGCGACGAGAAGCAGAGCAGATCCAAACTCTGACAGCTAGGGTGAATGCTTTCATCCGCTGGTGTGTGAGCCAGCGGCCAACGGGTATCTCGTGTTGCGAAGCGGTGTCTCTGGTACGCTGAGTACTCGTAAAGCTTCCATCCATGTGCTAGTTCCATCGTGTTCAGCTGGAGAGCCCCAAGAACGAAGTTGCTGGGGATAATGAACACTGAAAAGAGTGCGTAGTACAACAGATCAGTCTGCCGGACACCGTACAGCGCTGGGATCCTTGTATAGTCGCAGAAGAAAGCCTGAAAGGCCAACAAGATCGGTGCGATGAAGAGTTCAGTGAACACGACGCTGTATCCAGCAACGCCTTCAAGCACTGCCTCAACACCTGATGCTTGATTGTCGATCCGTTCACAAACGCGCTGCCATTCTGCTTCTTCCTGCGCTTTTTGTTCACGAGTACGTCGCCTTCGCTTCTTCATCTTGCGCTGAAGAGAAAGTTTCCACTTTGGCCACAAAGAACGCATTCGACGAACGAGTGGTGCTGTGTACAGGTGCTCAATCATGACTAGGGTCAAGTTGAAGAAGTAAAACAGAGTGAAGCCGATGAAATCAGCAGAGCCCATGGCCATCATACTCTCGGAAACAGACAACACCACTGCAAACGGCATCACCAGCAGCTTTTCGTGCAAGAAGCTCTCCAGTACGAACTCAGCGACAGCGCGCATGATCTTAAAGAGGATGAGGTAGCCGTAAATGTTTTCAGTGAACGCTGGTGAGTACGAGAACTCCCAGAAGACCAGCATGCAGCACATGAAGCAAATAGTCGTGAGCAAGAAGTTGGCACGCTTCCAAGCTCGTGGATCCCAGAACTCGTTCTCCTCCTCTTCATCTTCTTTGTCAGCTTCGACGGAGAACGGATCGGAAGGGGTTACGATGGACATCTCCTTGAATGCGTTGTCCTCTGGCTTTGCATCTAACGTCTCGGGAACAAGTAACTTCGAGCCAAGAAGCAGCAAATAGATCCCGATGATAACCAGACTCAGCCCAACTCGGCCACGCTTGTACTTCTGCACTCGAGTTTTATCCAACGAGATCTGGTCCAGCCAGTCACCGGCAGTGGCCTCGAATGAAGCCGCGCTTGGGTTATTCAGTGGGTCTGTTGACGCTAGCACATGCCACCAGATGTAAATGAGCACACAGGCCAAGAATATCGGAATACAAGCCATGAAGATGCCAATGGGAGGTGGTGTCGCCACGTTCTTGAGGAGCAGCTTCATACGGAACTTAGGTGGTCGCTTCATCTTGGTGAATAGGCGATTGATGACCCAGATGATGAACTGCAAGATGAAAACAAGTATGAGGAGTTGAACCGGTTAAACTGGAGAGAAAGAGAGAGGGACGTACCCCTAGAATCATACTGGCCATAGCGACAAGAGTGAAGAAGCCGAGGTACACGTCTACAGTAAACTGGAACAAGTTCATCAGCTCGAACCAGTTCAGAGGTTCCCAGGAGACTTGCAGCGTGTATGCCTTGGACGCCAGCAGGTTCGTAGCCTTGCTGATCGCACACGGGTAAACTCCTTTCTTGGCTAATGTTGCTAACAAATCAGCAGAGCGTGTCACCGCACACAATTTGCCGAAGTTCACGTAGGCTTCTACGAGCCTTTTCTGCCCTGGGGTGACCTGGTAGTAGCTCAAATTGAGATACACCTCCTGCGGCACAGCCAAGGGTAGCCCGGCACTATTTCCAACTACACACAAGCACAGCGAGTTAATGGCCGCACACTATCCCTTCAAGATTTCGACTGTACCTTTAACTGGAATGAGCGCATCTGTGCCTAGGGAGTCCTGGATCGAATCAGAGCGCCCCCATCCGGTTCCTGTCGCCGCGTCACCTTCCGCTACGAATGCGTCTGCAGCTGTTGGATCTCGTGTGATGTAGAACAATGTTGTACCCGATGGCGTTTCGTACCAGCGCAATTTTTCGGCACCACCCTCGAGGTTTTCCTCATAGAGACAAGATAAACTCACACCACGCTGGAAGGTAGCGAATGTCGAAGTTGAATCGGATTTATCGGAGCCTGTGGTCAGGGTCGAAACCTCTGAGGAAATGGACGAAATTAGTGATGAAGAAGCTGCCACCTCTGCTGTGTACTGAATCAAGCAGTGATCCGCGTTAGGCGTGAGCTTCTTCCTCCACGGGTACTGATCCACCTCCACAGTCTGGTCGTAGCTTACGAATGTACAGTCTGGATGTGTCTCCAGCATCTTGAAGAGGTAAATATTGGAGTCAAACCCACGACAGGACGAGAAGTACGGCAAGTACGGTAGCGCAAGAAACTCGGATCCACCCAGCTCCTGTGCCCACCACGAGTCCGAGCGCACTTCGACTTCCAGGCGGTCAGGGACAGAATACAAGCCGAAGTAATACGTCGGAGATACCACTACAGCGTCGGTATCTGTACTACCGTTGCTGCTCGAGTTGGCGTCCATGGAGATCAGCTCCCCTATGCTATTTTGCTCCGAGTTGCGTACAAACCCACGCTTAAATGGCAGTTCTGGATCACCGACGAATATGTCGGACATACGGTTGATGAGTACCGTACTCGCGACCTGCTGTTTGTACGACAAAGATCCCGCCACGCGAACGTACTCTTCAGGCAGATTAAGCGGCAACATCAACTGGTCCATGTCTGCTTGTTGCATGACAGCGAGGAATGTGTTAGTGGACGGTGTGGATGGAGAGTAGTCGGCGCGTCCAGGCGTGAACACTGTGAGATCGAATTTGTCCTCCGTGAAGCCCTCTCCAAACTCGCGAACGTAGAGACCGTGAACCAATTCGACAGCTATCGTGATTTCAGTTTTTGCCAGAGCGGAGACACTGAACTGCAGATATCCGTGCTTATTATCGGGAAACCCTCTATCAGTGGTAGCACCGTTCTCGAAAAAGTAAGGCATCTGCTGCCGTTCACATGAGCAACAGCCTGCGATGTTGGTGGTCTCGTTGCTTCCACTGTAAAAAGCGTCTCTAGATACCTCGGCAAGAGGAAGCTTGCGTCTGTCACAGAAGAACGGCATACTGTTGCAGACGAAAATGTCGCCGTTGTAATCCGCCAGACATTTTTCGTACAGTCGAGAAGCTGTGGTGTTATCATTGTCCGGATACGTACAGCTCGGAGGTTCATCGGATAAGTCGCACTTGTACTGAGGGGGGCAAGGCTTGCAGTCTTGGTACACGGAGATGCGGTAGTGTGCGTCGTACGTGAGGTTACGGGCGAGTTGTGTCGTGTTAATTGTGACCACGGCCACCTCAAAAGGTTCCAGAAGGATACTACCCAGTCCATGACCCGAAGTTCCAGTCAAGTCCTGGAAAGCTGTGGCATTCAGAAGCCGATCGCTTGTTAGGGGGATCGGACTAATACGTTGCAGCACTTCATCTCCCGTCTTGACGCAGTGGTAGATGCTGTCTGCTCCAGTGGTGGATGTGGTGCCATTCGGACACTTGAACATCTGTGAACAGGCACAAGCATCGAGTCGAATCAAGTCTTCATAGCCCTCTTCGCTCGAACCTGTTACAAATCCAGCGATACTCGGTACTTCTTCCCCGAATGACTCGATCAATTCGATTGCATGGTGTAAATCGTACAAGTACGGGTCCAAAGGTAAAGAGTCGGCTGCGTACTTCGTCTCCACCAGTGTCCGGAGCTCCGTGTACGAGTGCACACTTGTCGATTCTGCCCATCCTATCTGAAACCGAACACCAGTGCTTGTTTTCGCCACCAATTCGGTCAAATCGACGGGCTTCGATCCGTGCGAGCCTGGAAATACGCACCGAATTGCCGAATTGTGAACGTCAGCCCAGCCAAAGCGCGTCGGATCAAAGACAACAGGCTGTGCGGTTTCCGGTTTTGTCGTGCATTTCCACAGCTGGAAAACCCGACGCACTACCTTCGTTTGTGCTACGCAGTCGCACTCATTGCGGCGCAAGGCCAGCTCTACTGTTCTCCATTTGTGATCACGGGCACACAAGCGATTCTGCTCTTCCGCCCGGTTTACGACGAGCTTCTTGCCTGCGTTTTTCGGATCTGGTCGTAGTTTGAAGATCCCGCTGAGATCGTCATCGATGCCGTCAAAGCAGCGCATGTCGTGCGCAGACACAGATCGGATGTCACCTTCCCCGACATATTTCGTGTAGTTCACGTACAGGAACGGGTTACTGTGTTCACTCGACAGTCTTCGGCGCAGTGCATCGTTTGCCATCTCACCAGTCAAAGGATTCGCCGTTCCGGTCGGACAGAAGTAGCCTGCAGGGCACACGTATCTTTCCTTTTGAGATTCGGCTGTCCCTGCGACACAGTATTTTCCTGCCGGACAGAGCTCATGAAGCTGACCTCGAGGAGAATCAAGCGTCAGGTCCGGCGTCGTGCCAGCCCCGCAGACGTATCCAGCTGGACAGAGGTGCGAGAAGGCAGTGTCGGCCGTTGTCGACGCGTCACAGACATAGCCTTCGGGACACGGCTGTGCCTGACCTACCAGTTCGGCTGCTGACGTAACTTTCGACCACACCGAAGATGAACAGAAGATGTCGGCTTCACAAGTACCTGGATACCATTGCTTTTTGTAGAAAAAGCCTGGAGTACAGTTGCGAGAGACATCATATGCTCTGGAAACAGGCAAGTCTATCGCCAACGAGCCGCGTGCAAACATGTTGGGCGGAGGATACTGACCATCGTCTCCGTATCCTTGATGTGGAACACCTGTACCAGTGGCGATCTCGTATAGAGGCCCATGGAAATCTGCAAAGCGTTGATATAGATCCGATCCTCGAGGCTGCGCGTTTTCGTAGCAGCGTCCATTGTCACGATCCGGTAGAAAATGAGCACCGCGCCCCAATTCGTCGATCCACGGCTCCAGTAGCACACCGAAGAAGTAGTTCGAGCCACGTTCGAGACATTGCGCAAACGTCAAGTTGACACTCAACGGTGTGTACACGAACGGCAAGTCGTCTACTGTGCACGGGTTCGAGATACCGTCAATAGGACACACCGTTCCGGGCGCACACGCGACACATTCTTCGACCCCACGAATCTCCCAGTTCTTCGACCATGAGCCTTGTGGACAAGCGAGGCAAGCAAGACCATCGGCCGCTAGACTCCCACGATATGACCCGGGTGGACAAATAGTAGCAACTGCTGTGCCATCATCCTCACATGTCGTACCTGGTGGACACGGCACACACTCGGTCGACTCTATCGTGGGGGCGTAGTAACCTGGCGCACATTCAGCCGCAGATACAGAACCTTCAAGCTGAGCGAACGTGCCTTTCGCGGTAGGAATTGGAGCTGCTGTACCACTTGGACAGGTGAAACCAGGCGGACACAGACCAGATCCTTTGGGTGAATACGAGCCCAACTCACAGTAAAACCCCGCTGTACAGTTTTGCGGATACCGATAGTCTCCGAAGCGAACTTCATCTGCCACAACACCTTTGAGACAATAAGTGCCGGGTTTACAGGGATATGGTCTCATTCTCGTGTCATTCCGGAATCCGTCAGACGTTGCAGTACCTTCAAGGCAGTAGAAACCTCTCGGACAGAGACTATTCGGTGATGCAAGCCCTGTCTTACCGCAGACGTATCCGGCCGGACACAGTGCAGGCATTATTCGACCGTAACCGGGGCAGATAAACCCCACAGGACAGGACGTACACTTTGACTGTGCCGTCATGCCGTTCAATGTGCCCGGAGGGCACGGTAGTGGGGCGATGTGACCTGTTAGTGGGCAATATGAGCCTGCAGGACACGGAATTCGCGTCCCAAACGGACAGTAGAAGCCTGGTGCACACTCTCCAAACCCTCGTGGAGTGGAACTACCTTCGGGACAATACATGGCTTCGAAACAGGGCTGGGCTGTCGAAAAGTTCTTCATGAGAGAGTCGCTGGCAGCAGTTCCTGGGTGGCAGTACGAACCAGCAGGACAAGCCACGGGCCTTCTGAGCGCGAAATCAGTGGAGTCGTAGTCGAAGTACACGTCTTCGACTCGCAGGTTGTCGGCGTCTGCAAGTTTCATACAGGAATCGTCGAGACAGAAACGACCTCGCGTAGCCTCGAATGACGAACCTGGGCTTAACGGAAGCTGTCGAAGCTCCATCCAGAACCGAGAAGGGTGGGCGCTGAGCTGTAACCCGAAGTCTCCCGTCTCGTTCCGCCAGCACCCGCTCTTCCGAGCTTGAACACTGTTCAGAGGACTTGCTCTACGCTGACGTCGCAACGTCGTGGGCCTTTCACCAGCAGAGGACGAAGTTATCAGCATTCCTGTGTAGCTCGACGTCGGTGTGCACGTTGTCGCTGTTGTCGCAGTTCCCTCAAGACAATAATGGCCTTCTGGGCAGGGCTGCTCGGCTTCTTCGATCCCAGTGACGTCGCAGACAAAACCGGCTGGACACAAGCGGGGCACGTGCATACCCGTATGAGGACAGTGATATCCTATCGGGCATCGGAGACACGCTGCTTGGGCCGTTTTAGGCTGGTACGTGCCCCTGGGGCACAGTGTGAAGGCTGTGTTTCCCACACCAGGACAGTAGGTACCCCGAGGACAGGGAAGTTTCCCGTTTGAGCCCTGGAGCTGTTTCGGACAGAAGAAACCGGTCGGGCAAGCTCCGAGGAATTCGAACACGACGTGGCTGCTGGTGAAATCCCTGCCATTGTTGGAGATCTCGAAGAGTGCGTGTCTCGGCTGGCTCAGCTCATGGAATTTCCCGGGCCCTCGTCTAGCGTCATCGTAAATCATCGGATGAGCTATCTCACACAGCAGCAATTGGGAGGTTACAAACGTCGCTGGGAATGTTTGCAGTCCTAAACGACAAGTTAACGCTGTGGTGTTGATGAAGTTGCGTCCATAGGCGAAGATCGTGAGGGGTTCATCACTGTCAAAAGCGTTCGTTGGGGAGATTGAATCTAGAGTTTCGTCTTGGAAGTACAGGAAGTTGATCCCAGTGAAGGAGAAGTCCTGCTGGTTGTTCGATACCTCTACCGATACCAACCGAGTTAAATAATGCGGGTAATGGTGTGCGTCTGGGAACAAGTAGACGCTTCCAACATTTGGGTCTGAAAATTCATTGCGATACTCCGGTAATGGAGCCGAAATCAATCCACCGCTGAGTGTAGGTAAGGGGGGCGTCGTACATCTCATTTTTGTTGGGCTTACGTACTCACCCGGTGTCACCACGTAGCCAAACCGACATGAGAGCAGAGAAGAATTCATGAATGCCACTCCGTCGATATCAATGCGTGTCCCCGCAGAAAAAGCTGGTCCGAAAGTGGGTGAGATGGACCGGATTCCTTGCTCTGCGTAATAAGTAAAAGGGACCAGTGTATCGGTATAGTCCTGGGCATTTCGAGTCACTTCCAGAGCGAAAACCCCGGGGTTGTGCGGTGGAGCCATACACATAATCTCATCGTAGCTGATCCAAGTGGCCACTACAACAATCTCGGAAAACTTACAGCGCACCGCATCAGTCTTCCTGAATTTCCCACCAGTTATCTGCACGGAGAAATTACCAGTTGTTGGGCCTAACGAAGGAAAGACTGAGTGAATCTCCAGCTCGGAATCGTAAGTGAAAACCATTTTGCTGTTGGTAAACATCGAAGTCGCCAACGTCTTGCCAAAGAGCCCGTGATTCGCAATTTCCACGTAGACGTCTCCTTCTTTAAATCCACTAGGAGAAATACAGGTAAAGTGTTTCGAATCAAGAAACGCCGCAGCTGCTGTGACGCTTTCTCCAAATTTACAACGTAAACTACTCGAGTTCAAAAAGTTAATACCTGTCACAACAACCTCCGTTCCGCCTTGTAAGGGACCGTGGTTAGGTTCAAGCGACAGCACATTGGGCGCTGGAGTGTAGTGATACACCATGCCACTGGTGGAGTAATCTTGGCCATTGGAAGAGACCTCAACAGCAACTTTTGCCCCATTGACCCCCATCCCAGGAATCTCCGGCGCAACACACAGCGCGGTAGAAGACGACAACACCGTAGCTTGAACGACTGTATTTCCAAACCGACACTGGAGATTTTCCGCTCCAGCAGTGAAGACCCCACCGATAATTGTGACAAATTGCCCTCCTCCAATATCTCCACTAACTGGGTAGATTCTACTCACGAAAAGCGGGTCAACATAAGCGAAAGCTAAGTTGAACTCTGAGTAATCCAAGTCGTTGTTGGATATCTTGACTACGACTTGGCTCGGTTTCGATACTGCTGGTGTCCTGCAGCCGACATGCGTCTCATTTGTGTATTCGGCCTTCACGACTTGGCCACCAATTTTGCAAGAGTATCTTAAGTCTTTGTCAAATGGAATTCCAAAAAGGTGCAGTAAAGTTCCACCACCAAGTACACCATTTAGTGGTATCAAACGCAGCAAGTAAGAAACATCGGCAAAGTACTCGAAATCAGCGCCGAAAACCTCAAAATCGACGCCATTATCGCCAATTCTGAGCTCAACAGTCTTTGCAGTAGCTACTGGTGGGGCAACACATTCCACTTCAGTAGTTTCGACTGTTCCGCGAACTACTGCGGCTCCGAATTGACAGTAAACGAGTGAACTCGGGTACGCAGACGAGAGCTTCAGCACTACCCGGGTTCCACCACCAATTGGACCTCGTAAGGGATTTATCGATACACTTTTAACTGTCGTGAGATCTGCGACCTGTATCATACCCGCAGTAATTGATTCCTCTGCTGCCAAAACGCGCTTGACATGGCTTACACCCCCAAGTGGGAAGGTTTCGATATGTTTTGCTGCCAAAACCGAAATCTCTTCAGGCTCAACCGCACTTTCAATTGCGAAAGTGCTTTCATCTACCATATTTTCATACTCTGGATTGAGTTTTCTGCGTTCAGGTCGAGTGGAAACGGAAAAACTCATACGAGATTCACTAAAGTCTCGTTCATTTGCTGAGACTTCCACTAAGTATCGCCCCGCATGAAGCTCTGGAGCTTGACAACTTACAGTGCCAACCACAGGATCAATAGGCTCCGCTTTAACGACCACGCGACCAAACTTACACCACGCAATAGCTGCAGAATGGATTCCTGTAGTTTGGAGTGTAATGAACGGGCGTTCTCCTGTATAAACACCAGACGGAGTGATCTCTACCACCTCTGGTAATGCTGTATACGAAAAGAATACATTGGAATCCAGTGAATCCACAGCAGGAACTACCCCAAGCGCATCAGCCTTTATCACAGCTACACTGACAGCTTGATTTGTGCCCTGAATGTACGGTGGGGAAACACATTCCACCTCCAGCGGCGATTTTACTCGAGCTTCAACGTTAGAGGATCCAAAAACACAGAAAACACCACTCGAAACGTCAAAACCTTCACCATGGATGTCAATCATAGTACCACCTCGGAACGGGCCAGATGTAGGATAGATCGAGTACACAACCGACACATCTTGGTACGTGAATCGAAGCGATTCTGCTGAATAATAGACGCCATCAACCGACAGGGATATCTGAACTGTGCCCGCACGAGAAGAAACGGGAAGCGCACATTGAGCCCACCCATTCCCTAGATTTGTAGCGAGCACAACTTGGGTTTCGCCAACATGACACTTTACATTTTGGTATTCTGCCGACAAGAACTCAGCAAGTATTTTGACCGACGTGCGGCTCCGAATGGGACCTTGGGACGGCTCTAAGCGTATTAAACGGATCGGAGCTTGCACTAGAATTTGGGATTCGCTATTCGACACGTCTTGGCCGTTGTTAGAAACCTCGACACTCATAGCAGCACCCGGAAGCCACGTCCCACTCGGTTTTTCATTCAGTACGCATTCCACAGAAGTCGAAGAAATGAATCGTGCAGGTACCAGAATGTTTTGGATCAAGCAGGAGAGTGACAAAGAATCGATGAAGTTAGAGCCAATTAATCGCAGTGCTGAGGTGTTAGTGGCTCGAATCATTGATGGGAGAATCCGCGTAATTGTCGGCACCTTGTGGTAGTAGAAACTCACTCCGGGTGTCTTGAATACTGAGCCATCTGTCAGGCGACGAACTGTAAATTTTACAGCACCAGTTTTACGTTGACTTGGACTGAAGCATTCTGCTAAGCTGGCGTTAATCACTTGAAGAGGAGAAAGTTTTGTACCAAAGACACAAACGAGATCCGTTTCGTTTGTGTTTTCGGGAAAATTTGAGCCCAGCACTTGTACTTTTGTGTTCCCTCCTAGAACCCCAAAGACCGGGAAAATGTTGTATACAACAAATGGCTCTTGATACACAAATTTTTCACGATCTGCTAGCCCTTCAACATCCGATTTATCGTTGAGATTGAGCATTCTCCAGTAGAAACCGGTGGGAAGGACAGAGTCTTGCTTCGCACCCGGCGGTATACACGCAACTGTATCGTTACTTATCAGCAACGCGCGACTGTCTTGGTCGTCAAAAGAACAAAACCACATCGCTTCTTCATTTTTCAGTGATCCAGAATTCACAAGTGTTAGTTGTGCAGATGCCTTACTCTCCATCGACTCGAAAGCCGGGAATAATGGAGTAATGTAAACATCCGCTGTGTAGTTGAGAGGAGTTTCAAAGAAAATGAAGTCGTGTCCATTATTACTAACTCCAACTGCGATTTGAGAGCCTCGAGCCTCTCCAATTGGACATCGGATAACAGTAGAATCCACGAAAATTGCCTTAGTTACTGTATCGGTACCAATATCACAAGACAAGTCCATTGTATCAAGGAAATTCAAGCCTGTCACCGTCAACGCACTCTCTCCACTCTCTGGGATGTGCGCCATCGAAACGGTAGAAATCTGGATAGGTAAGTCGTAGGTAAATTCGACTGTGTTTGAGCTAATGGTGCTACCAATTGCAATGCTCACAGCTACAGACGCGTGTGCGGTATTAGCAGGAACGACGCAAGTAAGCTCACCCTCAGTTATGGTTTGGGGGACAATTGTCATCTCACCAAATAAACACATAATAGACTCGGCGCCAAGAGATGCCCCCAATACAGTGATCACTGTCCCTCCCGTTGCGGGCCCATGGTTCGGCCGAAGTGCGTTTATCCAGGGCTCCGATATGAATTCCAAGGTTGTATCTGCCATAAAGCGTTGCTTTCCATCGAGTAAAATACCAACAGCAGCCTTCCCCGCTGACCACATTGGTGAATAGCACATGTATTCATTGGGCGTTGTAGTATACGCAGGCCTTGTAAGTGTTCTATCCTGACCGACAAATAGACACTCAATGGATTCATTACGGTGCGTGGATCCATCCGCCAATTTAATGTACAATTCAGTACCACCAGAGGTTGAAATCAGCTCAGGGACAACACTCAGAACGTCCATGTAGTCGAAATAGTAAACGGAATGGTAACTCTCAGTGTAATCGACACCATTTGTTGTCATTTCTAGGGATACGTAGCCTGCACGCCTTCGTGGCGGTGCTATACACGTAATCGAAGTCGAGGAGATGAATGTCGCGGGGATAAGGATTGAGTCACTAAACAAACATTGAATTGTGCTAGCAGCAATGAAGTTTTTCCCAGATAAAATAACCATTTCGCCCCCTGTGGTCTTCAAAGAATCGGGACTAACAGATAAAAACATCGGAGGGTCATAATAGGTAAACCACAACGGGAATTCACTTGAAATGGAAACGCCAAGAGCACTAACGCTTACTTGAACCCTGGCTGACGTATCAACAGTGGGGGTCAAACACGAAAGGGTTGAGGAGTTTAGAAGGGTACCTGGTACTGCAACACTATCAATTAAGCAATTGTATTGCAGAGTTTCATCCAAAACACCACGTATGAGAAGTCGGGTATGACCCAGTACACTTCCAGAAGTAGGATAGATACTGCCAAGGCGTGGTGTTGAGTAATACGTAAACGTAACTTTTTCATAGCTCACAAATGTTTTGCCATCTAGACTCAATTCCACGAGAATAATATGGCGCTCCAAGTTTTGAGATAATTCAACGAGTAATGTCGGGAGAACCGGGACTCGACAACGAATCTCTGTTGTGTTGATATATGTAGCCGGTGTTTCCATTTCGCCAAAGCGACAAACTGAACTGTTGGAAGAATAAAACCCAGAGCCAATCACTCGAATTTCAGGTTGTTGATCCCTGAAACCTGCACTGGGCTGGATAGATTTAAGCGACAACCTTTCTACTACCACCAGAAAGGTTTCCGAGCGCACTATTTCTTGCGCATTCCAAGATACTCCAAACGAATAATTCCCTGGAGGAAGTTGAGGCGATTCACATTCCAATTGAGCTCTTGATATGACCTCTGCATGGGTTATCATAGCATCCCCAAATATGCACTTGAAGTTATGATAAGGAGACAAGTTCGTCCCAACAACACGGATCCGGATCTCCTCCAATTCGGTTAGGGTCGTGGGAGTGACACTTTCAATCGCTGGCGCTAGAATAGCCTCAAACATTAAAGAATTGGAGGAATAGCGTTCTCCATTTTGCCAAATGGAAACAAGTATACGATGGGAATGCTTAAAAGCGGGTACTCGACATAAAATCTCTCCCGAAAAAGACAATTGAGCCGTAGAAAAAACAATATCACCTCCGATTGCTTCAAAACTACAGTCATACAGAATTCCAAAACCCACCTCAATGTTTTCCAGCACTGCCAACAGCGTTAGGTTCCCATTAAGAGAACCTACTCGTGGCTCAATAGACAATAGTTCATAACTTGCGAAATACTGGAATCGAACCGGACTAACAGCTACATCATCCCCATCCACAGCTATAGCCAAAACAACACCCTCATTTTGGGGCCCTAATGGAGAAACGCACGTAACTTGGTTCTTCTGAATCGTTTGAGCCTGAACGAATATAGCCCCAAATCGACACATAATTTTATCTTGGATGAATACATCGACAGCACCAGAAAGTGTTAAATTCACCTCTGTCCCCCCAGCAGAGGAACCTCGCGTCGGAGATATAGATTCCACTTTGAAATCAGGTAAAAAGGTGAACGATAGTGACGATCCAACAATACCCTCCCCTTGAACCGTAAGTTTCACTTGTCCTGGACGAAATGGTGGACTCTTACATCCAATCTGGTACGGTGTTAGACGTTGTGCTCCAACTCGAACGTCACCAAAGAAACACCAGATGTCGCCACTTGGCGGCACTTGGCTCATATCTACTTTCACTATCGTTCCGCCGCGACTGAATCCAACATTTGGCGTTGCAGAAATCAAAGCAATTGGTGCTACGAACGATACCAATATCTCATTGCTAACAGAGGTGTTGGTGGATACTGAAAGTGATAGAATTTGACTGTAATTGCCAACTGAGGGAGTCTCACAAACAACAGTCGAAGAGGTGACGATGTCCCCACCAGCGATGAATTTTCCTCTCCCAAAGTTACATTCAACAGCAATTCCTTGCACGAATCCTGTCCCATTCAGTTCAATTTGCATCCCCCAGAGGCAGCGACTACCAATGGCTGGGTTGCCGTTATCGAGACCGGAGTAATATACGTGATATTCGAGGCTGAAGTTACGAAATTGACGCCATCACACGCGACAGAAACGGAATATTGACCAGCTGAAAGCTGTGGAGGCGGGCAAATGATTTGAGTTGATGACACGACGGATGCACGACTAAAAGCTTTATCAATTTGGCATAGTGGTGTGGCCATCACGTCGTTGTGATAGAAATTTAACCCACGGATCGTCAGATTCACGTTTGGTTGGGAACTCATGACAATTTCAGGGGAAAATGAAGTGATTTTTTCATCGAGAAGGTACGTAAACTTGTGTGTTCCATTAGACATGGGCGAGCGATTTTGAAAAGTGACACCAATGAGCACTTGGCCCGGTGTGGCTGCTGGTGGGGATCGACAGATAATTGTGCCCAGCTTCGTCTGCACTGCATGAACAGAATTGTCTCCAAAATGGCACATTAAATTATCCCCACTATCCAACACTCGGTCGATTTCCAAAACTACCACGGACCCTCCCCGTACCGGCCCGCTGTCTGGTATCATATGGACTACTTCGATAGGGTCTATTTCATACAGGATATCTGGGATGGATGTATTATCAATCACCCGCATGCTTTCTCTGCTATCAGTTCTTGGAGATGTTGATTTTACAATAGGAGATGAATGGTAGTCCAATTTCGTATCGGGTTCTTCAAAGTCTACGGCGCTATTGAATACAGAAACAGCCACTGGTCCAGCAGAAGATTTCGGTGGTAACGTACTCGGTTCATTCAAAGACTCCGCCAAGATTTCATTTTTGCTGTCAAGTTGATAATTTTCAGCGGAGTTACGCTCTCGAATAGCCGCCAAGCCATCAGACTGAGTTGAGCTGCTATTGAAGTAAACGTCAGATTCTTTTAAATACCAAAACGGAGATCCCTCGACATAATTCTGTCCGTTTAGAGATACTCGCACTTTTACAGGGCCCTCAAGTCCACCAGGAGCCTGTGGCACGGTCAAACCCACTGACGTTCCACTAATTAAATTGCATTCAACAACAAATGATCCAATTTCACAAGTCAAATGTTCCAACATCTCGCCAGGTACCACTTGCGACCAAGAAATAGTGATTATCGTTCCTCCATTGACGCTTCCAACTCGTGGACTCAATAACAACATGGAGGGGACTTTGTAAAACAAATACGACACCTTTTCCTTCGAAAACTCCTGTCCGTTTGACGAGAATCGAAATAATACTGACCCCTCCGAATTCCAACTTGAAGGGTGAACTGTGCAAGTAACCTCCGTTGAGCTCACAACAATTGCAGAGACGATGTGTTGTCCGAAGCTACACACGCTTCTAGATGTGCTAAAGAAATATGCGCCTTTAACACTCACAGTTGTAAAGCCGGTCACGGGTCCTCCCACAGGGAATATGCTAAATACCGAGGGTTCCTCCTCATACTTAAAAGATAGCGATGTATCACTCACTTCCAGACCATTAAGCGACACAAAAACACCAATTTCTCGTGGTCCGGACACAAAAGGAGGAATTGTACAGCTTATCATCGTGTCAGTGATAAAGTGCGCAGGTGTAAACGCTACCCCATTCAGAACGCAGCTCAAGTTGCGACTATCTTGAAAGTACGCGCCCACTAGAGTGACAATAGTGCCACCTGCAATTGACCCAATTGGGGGTGTGAGTTTTGACAGTTCAACTTCACGGTGGTATCGGAACGGGAATGTTGTAATGGGTATCGATGGAGTTAACGAAGTATTCGTAACCCGAAAAAACTCCACAACTCCCATTAGATCTGGGCCCGTCCATCTTGGGGGGAACCATTTGTACGTGCTTGGTTCTGTCATATCTGTAGGTGTGAGCTCTGAACACACACGGTCGGGTTGAAGACAAAACCGCCCGTAGTAAACTTCAATGTTCAACGGTTGGTCATTTCGGCTTCGAGATAGAACGAGTGGAGTCCTACCACGAACGGAAGTAGTACGAGGTCGAAGATACCACACGCCGTCGTCGAGAACCTTTAGCCTCGTTTTGACGAAGGATCCGATCATTGACAATTTGAGGTCGATAACTCCAACAACTACTGCTGATTCAACTAAATTCGCAGGGGCACATCGTAGTTTTGTATCTGACACGAACGTCGCAATAGTAAGGTCGTTCCCAATAATACATCGGAGATTCGTTGAGTTCTGAAAATTGCGACCAAAGATCGTGAGTTCTTTTGGATTTTGGGCATACATTGTCGTTGGCTCGAAATCCAGCACTATTGGGCTAACGACATATTCAAACCGCAGTGTTTCAACGGAATAATCCTGTAAATTGTTCGTCACTTGAATATCGACCCAACCTGGACTATGGGAGGGAACCACACACGTAATTGCCGTGTCTGAGAGCCACTTTCCAGCTACGATATGAGAATCGCCAAATCGACATCGAAGACCAGCGCTACGAACAAAGTTGAGACCCTCAATAGTCACGTGATAATGGCCATCCTGGGAGCCACGATTCGGACTGACAGCGATCACTACTGGTGGGGGGCGATAAGTAAATCTGAGATGTGGTATGTCAAATTCCGAGAAATTGTTTCCAGAAACAGAAAAGTTCACTGTACGAGATTGACTTGGTGGGGAGATGCAAAAGATTTGAGTAGTAGACAAATAGGCGGCGCGGACATGGATTTCGCCAAAATGGCACCAATATCCACCATTCACTGTGAATGGTCCGCCACTGATAAGCGTTCGTGTTCCACCCTTATCAGGTCCTGCTGTAGGGCGAATCATATTTACCATTGGGGCCATCCAAGTACAGAATTCCAGCGGCTCTTCTAAAATGTTAATGCCGTCAACAAAGAGAGAAAAGCTCGCGCATCTGTCTTGTAATGGTGAGTGTGGACACACCAGTGTCGATTGATTGACGAAAGTAACTGGAGTCCTTAGACCATCGAACTGACACTGCATCGAAACATTGTAGAAACCTTTTCCGACCACAATAACCAGTGATTTCCCAGATTTTAACCCGCTTGCCCTCAGTGTATGAACAACCGGTAGACGGACGTAGGAAAGCACAAGTGAGTCAGAGCTGCACTGTTCTTGGTCTTTAAAGCAAATCCTTACTTCCACAGGCCCAGGAGGACGTTCAGGAGCAATGCAAAATCCATTTGTGCTATTTATCACTTGGAGGGGTACCCGATCGTACGGGAAATATGATTCAAATTGACACACCATATCCACTGCTGGTGCGAAGTTCACGCCGTGGAAATAAATGCTTTGGCCACCAGTACTTATTAGTACGTTCGGGAATGCAGTTAGCGGTATCGGGCTTGCAAGATACAGGAACGGAGCCGCAAAAATAACTTCATCGTGAGTCACTTCTTTCACCAGTAATCGTGCTGATATAGATACAGACGCGTTGATTGAGTTAAGTTGCGTCGGTGCCGATACAAAACACGTGCTGAGAGAAGGGCTTGCGTAGATAGCAGTCACTGTGTGGATGGTGTCATCTACGTGAATCTGGCAAATTAAAGCCACCAATTTGTGAAAGTTGTGACCCACAAGATCCACACGAGTATCCACTTTATCCAGTAATCCATACAAGGGTGTAGCGTAGTCCACCACGATGGGAGGGTAAAGAGTAAACAACACTGTATCGGTAGTAAAATCTTGGTTGTTCATAGTCACTCGCACAGGGAAAGCCCCGGAATGGAATTGCCGAGGGAACTCGCATACAATCCGCGAATCTCTTTCAACGCGGATAGGACGCACGCTTGTAGGTCCCAGACTGCACCGAGCAAGATCTGAGTGGATAAACCCCGCACCATTAACCACCACAGTGATGTTGCTAACCCCTGAGCTGTATCGAGGTACAACAGAAAACACTCGTGGTTCAACTTCACGAAGCGTAAGTCAGTATAAAACCTGTACACAAACCTTTCGTCACAAATGTACGTACTAGTAAAGTTGAAGAGCAGTCTGCTACTTGACAAAGTATCACCCACTGCAAGTTGCAGGACGGTTGGCCCAGGGCTGTATCGAGGAGTAACGCAAATTACGCTCTGCTCACTTACCCAAAACGCAAGCGTAGTAACCGGTACAAGGTCGTCCTCTCTACTGAAAGCACAGTTGAAATCTGCGTGGCGGGAGAATTGCTCCCCCACTATCAACAGTCTCGTAGATCCCATCTCCGATCCTAGTGGCGGTATCACTTGTTGAAGAACAGGCTCCGCTAGCAAAATGGACTCGCAATTAGCACTTGACCATAGGTTTAATCACGACAACAAGAACGTACCGATATACTTGAAAACAACAGCTGAATTCCCTACTGGAGATGCCCCGAAAGCAACGTTCATGTTCACTAGACCAGATCTTTGCGGAGGGGCAATACATTCCACTTGTGACCCCGACTTGACAGTTGCAGAACTACTCACCTCGCCAAAATTGCAGGTCATTGGATATTTGTCGCTGAATCCGGTCCCATCCACTAGTACTGTAGTCTGAGAAGTAGCTAGACCCATTTGCGGCGTAATTCGAGAGGTGTAAGGCGTCAGGAGGTACTGATAAGATAATTCTGCAGACGTAAGAACTTCTCCACCTGAAGTACATTTCACTTGAACACTCCTAGGTCCTGTAGAACTAGGCGGCGATTTGACAATAACGCTCGTAGCATTCACAATCGTGGTAGAAAGAGCTCTGATCGACCCGAATGTGCACTCGATATGATCCTCGGAAGCATTCAAGGATCGACCATGAAGGTAAACGGTTGTTCCACCACCGACATCACCGTAGGATGGTGATATTGTCCCTAATTCAGGCATGTCTTGGTAGATAAAGTCAATACTGTTTGAAGAGAAGATACTGGCGTTAATCGAGAGCTGAAGCTCAGATGTCTGTCCCCTCCGACTGGGTGGTGTCTTGCAATGTACCATAGTATCACTGAGCCTTACTGCCGGCACTCTCGAATACCCATCAAAATGGCAATACAGAGCTATCTTATCAATGAATCCTGTTCCCATGATAAGAATTGTTGTGCCTCCTTCCAGCGGCCCTCTTTTGGGGAAAATTGAAGAGATTGAAGGAGCTGTCACGAGGGTGAATGCTGCTGTACTAACGCTTGGGCGTAAATTACTCAGACCCACCGCAACACTAATAGGACCAGGTTCGACAATTGATCCATCAAACTCACAAAGTACCAGTGCATGCGACTGGACTATAGCGGGAACCGGGGATGACTGTGAACTAAAATGGCAATACGTTGTGTTTCGCTCAAAATTCTGCCCATAGACCGTAATATTAACGCGAGAGTTGCGATGCACAAACTTTGGAGATATGTCGTAAATATCAACATGAGCCATAGGCGTACGCGCTGGTATAGTTTTGTTATCACTAGCGGGGGAAGAGATGTTGAGTTGACAGTCGGGGACGTCCGGAAACACGCGAGTCATAATACCTGGCACTGCACCAGGATCTTTTGCTCTAAAAGGGGGAGTCGGTTCTAACGTATACATTAAATCCGTGTGGATGAAAGAGGCGCCTGATTGAAAACTTACGGGCACAGTCGTGGCATTTTTGACCATTTCGTAGTCTGGAACAGCGCATTCTAAGCTCGAATAATTTACCACTTTAGCCACAGAACGAGCGAAGTTTCCCAAAACGCATCCAAGAGCCAAGGAAAAACTTTCATTGACAACGAAACCAGTCCCTGTGACTTTAAGGATTGAAAGTTCACCCTCATGTCCTAGGGTGATGGCTTCAAATGTCGGATCATCATACACATGAACGAGCGCAAAACCACTAGAAACGTGCAATCCATTATTCAGGCTGACTTGGAGTTTGTAGTCACGTCCAGAATCAATGGAGGCTGGAAGAGAGCACCTCAGGAGCTCGGGACTGATGAATGAAGCGTTAGTGAAGGTCCCCTCAAAGACACATTTTACAGCACTGGATCTCAGAAATCCACTCCCTCTAATGCTAACAGCAGCGTCAGAGTTCTTAGCTACGTACGGAAAGTCAACACCACGTATTACAACTGGTTCGTGCACGATAAGACTGGCTTGGCTTCGAGCAAAGTCACGCCCGCCATTAAGCGAAACACTTATCTCAACCACACTCGATTTTGCAGGCGTTTGTATGAAGTCGCACTGGACCATTCGACCACCACTCTTAACGACTCCAGGAACTTGTAGAGTAGTTCCAATACGACACACAATCCCTCCATACGCGATGAGATACCTTCCAACCAAAGTAAGCGACAGCGAAGTATTCATCGGAGCATTTGGTGGCAAGATCATGTCGATAACGGGAGGAGAATAGTAGTGAAACGAAATACTCGACGTTGAAAAGTCAAGGCCGTTTAGCGCGATCTGAATCGCTACGGGGGAATTTGCTTCCGTCATAATTGTTGGAATCCAAGCCGGACTAATGCATCGGATCACAGCGTCCGAGACAAAATACCCCCTTGCTCGAGTTATTCCAAATCTACATGCAACATCTGTGGACCTGACAAAGTGCTCTCCTGTTATGTCAACACTCGTTCCTCCAATTACAGGACCCGCTATAACTGATGCGTTCTTCAAAACAATATCCATGTGGACAATACATTGACCAGCAACAGATGCAGACGAAAAATCTTGGCCGTTGTTAGACACTGATAGTGCATATGTGTCTGCATCAGTAAACGGCGGCGTTTGACACTGCACAATCGAAGAGGACACAAAGGTGGCGACAGACGTCCAACTCTCCAAATTCGATACTTCACCATCAGCCAAAATGTTGCTGAAGGAACAAACAAGAGTTGCGAAATCTCCAAACCCACCGCCTGAAATCGTCACAGTTGTTTCGGTCCGGGTGGGAAGAAGTTGAGGGAATACTCTCGATATTTTAGGTATTTCCGTGAAGCTAAACTTCCAGCTTGTGCTTTCTGGAACCACCATTTCTGATACTATCAGCTCTACAATGACAATACCTATGGAATCAAAGCCTGTAGTTCTCCAAAGGAGAAGGTTCGAACTCACAAATTCGATGTTGTCAATTTCTCCATGTCCATACGAGACCGAATAGCCCACATTCTCAATGAAGTCATGACCAGAGATCTGAACTACTGTGCCTCCAGTTTTGGGTCCATTATCTGGCGAAAAAGCGTCAATCGTTGGTACATTTACCACTCCCAGGGTTTTTGGGTCATCTGTAAAGTCTACTCCATTAAGAGACACGTCGATTTCCAGAGTTGATATGTTTTCATCGTAGCGCATAGGTTCAATTGCGCACTGTACCCTCGAAGAAGAGAGAAATTTTGCAGCAGAAGTGAATCCATCGATTGAGCAACTCAAAGACGTCAGGTTTGCGAATTTCATGCCAAAGATGTCAATCACCTGTGGTTTCACAGAGCGCAATACCTGCAGCGGCGACAGCCGAAAGATCCAGGGACGCTCAATTCCGTCCATGTTTTTCTGTGGTGACGGCGTAAAATTTGCAACTGGTTGATCACGGACAGTGTTATTGGTATCGCCATACACAAGCTCAACGGATAGCAAAGCTGCGTCATCAAGTGTCGGTAGCGCGGCGTTATATTCATCTCCATCCGGATCAATTGCCTGCCTCACACTGACCAAATTCCCCACCTGGTTCTTCAGATAAAAGTGAAGCTTCGGTGGGCTTACTTCTACTGGATCCACATGTGCAGAAGCTGGTGGCGTAGGCGTGTACAATGGAACCTCTTTCGTCGTCATCAAGTAAATGAGCTCCGTCTCAGACAGAGCGACATCAAAGACAAACACAGACCGCAGGTACCCTGTAAAACCTGCCAACGGCTGATCTGCCGCAGCACCAACCACCAGCCTCTGACTAGCCACACGATCCACTTTAGTTACTATCTCCTTCATTTTTCCATCCATGAAAAAAAAAGTTGAAGTTCCGCGGAAAATTACAGCTACGAAGGACCATTCATCGATTTCCAGTAGCCATTCGTCAAGTACTCGACCCCCAAGTGCCCACTTCCCTCGTTCTACGCACAATGCTCGTCCTGTATTCAGCCCGTTCTGCGATAATAGACATCTGCAGAGCCAAAGTAACATCATAGTTAGTTAATTCGAAATAAATCACGAAGCATATAGGCGAACCCTTTGTTAACAGCCATAGCTTGGCCTGCTTGTATCCATGCACCTATCGTCACTACTGGAAAATTTTGATCGTGGATGTCAACGGGGAATTCCAGACCATTCCCTTGCTCCAGCCTTGCCCCGAGTTTTGGTACGACGGATATGTTAGATCGAGAGTAGCCGTCTAAAGCGTAGCCGTTTATCTTTCCATCTGGAGCGTAGTCTCTTAAATCTGACAGCAACGGGTAGAAGGCCACGAGGTGACGTGGTAACAGGGTGACTATCGGACTGCGTGGAGTAGCGTAAACGGAGATGAAGCCCCAAGCAAGTAGACACAATAGACACAGAATCATCGACATCTTCTGATCGTTGAAAAGTCTTTATAGATCTAAAAAACAAAAATAGCATCGTCAAAACGTCTTTATAAAATATGTGAGCAATTAAATACGGAAAATAAATATTGGAAGTAGTGGATAAAGTCACACTATCAGTTTTAGTAATTTACAATATAAACGGCTGCGAAGAAATAAAATCTCATCATTTGAATTTCATAAAATCACCCCCTCTTCCCCCTTCCCCCGCCTTGCATGCCTTCCATTTTAAAAGATTTGACAGAGCTCGCCGCCATCGAAGGAATGGACAGCTTCGCGCCTGCCTCAGATTCCGACGCCGCTGATGAGGGCACGCAGATGCAGACCCCTGTCTCCCAAGCGGTTTTAACCATCTCCGCTACGGGTGAACATTCACCCGAGAACCATATTCCCTTGTGTGATGACAGGGAGTTCGTTGCGCGGCCTATGGAAAAAGCGTCATTTCGCGGACTGAGCCACTTTTTTTTAATATCTGGACAAGTATCAAGATGAAACGTACCAAGTATTCCGAAAAAGGACCCCGACGAGTGTCGAAGCAATGAACACGGACCTCGCGCGGCGTGGATAGGCTACATCTACAACGGTTATTCCATATTCTTTCGAAAAGTATTATCAGCGGATGAAATGTACACATGGCTGGTCCTCTCTAACAGGAAACGATAGAACTATTTTATGAAGGCGACACAGTGTCAGGCACAGTTGTCTCGTGTATGGTGGTCTAGGTTGCGGATGTGGGCTCCCAGGTGAAGGTAGCTCAGCGATTTACAGTTCACAATCACACCCTCAGTCAACTCACCTACACAAACCACCCTTTCAACTGTCGTGTTAAAGATGTTGACGTGCTCCCACAATCGTCGAGGAGCTGCAGGCGGCTAGAACGAAGAAAACGATGATCTTGGAGTATTTGCGGCGGAAACAGGTACGCTTGCTATATATATTATCAAATCTATGCCTTTTCTATCCCGATTACATTATTGGGCAAGCCATCCACCCTAAGTGACGTACCCAACGTGGTTTATTAGGTCAAGGATACACGATGGGGAGCTACAACTGTGGAGTCAAGACTGGAGTGCTGTTTCCACGGCTATTGTTCCCAGAAGGAAACCACAGCTACGGTCTATGTGGATGATGAAAACCTGGCTCAGACGATCACTTTTCCGACTCATCAGATGCGCCGCTTCTTTGAGGGTTTTGCAGAGGTGATGATTGTGGACGCCACCAACGACGCCCGGTATAAGCTGTCTAGCTTTACGATCCACGACGTCTTCGGCGATGTTAGTGCCAACGTTGTGGTTCTTTGTGGTTCTTTAGTGGCTCACAGTGTGCCCTTGTGTCTTTTTGCGTCTCTCGGGGCCTTATTGTGACTTTTGTGCCTCTGTTGCCTCTTTGTAATCTGTGTGTGTTATAGGATGAGCCCCCCCTCCCAAAACGCCCTAACACTGGCTAACCTCATGCACGGTCTCCTTCCTGATGTTTCTCCGGGCTTCGATCGAGTGGCCTAGTGGATCAACTGACGTACAGGTGAATGTACTCAAGTCTCTGTTCAAAACGTGTTCAACTACGTTTACTTCGTGGATGGAGGCAAGCCAGCGCCCAGTCACGTGAAGGCTTTGTTAGGGTCGTCCTTTTGCGATTCGGTGGGAGCCAATGACGAAACCGAAAACGTGCCGGTTTAGAATCAACATGCGGCTTTCTGGGTTGTATGCGCATACACCATCGAATCTGTTTGTAACTTAAATGCAGGAACACTAACTCGAAATGTAACGTTGTGTGAGTGTACAATGGACTTAGCGATTTTATGCTGGTATGTCATGTCGGTGTTACTACTCCTGCACCAAGGCCAATAGTAAAATGTCAAGAGATAGTATCGACAACAACCAAGGTCGTGCCTGTCATGTCGTTACCCAATTTAAGTAAAGAAAAGTTATGTGTATAAGCCGTATTATTTCAATGGTATTAAAACCTACAGTGACTGCAGCAAATACCTCAATCGAATGTACCGCGGGATGGGCTTTCTTGCCCGATATTTTCACTGGAAAGAGGGACAAAAATTCGAAGTCTGACTCGTAGCTGTATGTTGAATCCACCACTCTTGCAACATTTGATAGCGTTGATACCGGTGTTAACGTGTCTTGAACCACTTGTTGTGCCTCCGTCTTTAACATTTCCATTCACAGCTTCTTCTCGTTCCGCTTCTGTGTTTTTCTGATAACCGGGCGCCCTCTACTTTTGGTGCTTTCTGAAAAAATAGAGGATTCATCGCTTATCGAGAACTACGGTGGCCGTCTGGTTTTGATCTCTCCGTAAGTGTAGAGTTTGCCGAGGGTACGGCCATTCCAAAGGTAAATTTCACCACAATACATTCAACATGCACTGATAGAAAAAGAGAGCGCTGAATGTCTTACGTATGCGGTCCCATCTTTTGAGACACCCAATCCTACGTGGGATAATACAAATAGATTTACCTGTGAAGGAATGTGAAGTGTTAGGAGTTAAGATAGCATCTCGTTCGTTCCGAGTTCGTGAATCGTCGCTAAACGGATGCCACCATTGTGTACTTAATGGAACGAATACGTTTCGTAGGGATTAGAGCATCTCCACTCGAGCGTGTTATTGTTAATCAAGAAATTATTTTCGCGTAACAAATGCTAAAAATAGCTCACACCATGCTCCATTGGTACCTAACGATATTTATTTCAAGCAGGTGGGCTAGAGCGCGGGAACTATTACAAGTTGCAACAGCCGCATTCATCAATGGACTACCAGAGTACAAATCCACCATTCTACAATGTAGTTCACGCATATTTAGCCCTTTCTCAAAACGCCATTCAAGGTGCAGAGCAGAAGGCAGCGTCTTTCTGCGATTGAATTCTCAATCGATTTAATAACATAACAAAGCCGAAGAAGGATAAGTTTGTACGGCGCAAGCTTCGCAATCGATGGGCTAGTATTTCTCACGACGTGGCCAAATTTGTGGGGTGTAATAGTGTTATTAAGGTCCGCAATGAGTCAGTCAAGAGTGCGGATGTCGTAATGAAAGACCCTCAATTACTATTCAGAGAGCAACAAGGACCCGAGTTTTGTTTGTTGATTCTGCAGAAATGCCCGAAGTTCATAGATGTGATTAGAACCCGTAGGCCCGGATCTAACGCTGGTGTGGCTGGTGAAGTAGAGATGGAGAGGCCAACAGGACGAAAGAAAGCCAAGACTGATCTAGCCCGCGGAAATCGAGGATTTTCGGATACTGAAGCAACCCGTGGATGCCAACAAAGAGCGAAACTCTGTGCTCTTTGCGCAAATGAAGCCCAGGAACGACTTGATTGAGGAGCAGCTTACAATGGATCTGTTTACGACAGAACTGAATTCTGAAGAACCCAAAACCGTTTTCAGTTTCATGCGCAAGAAGCGTGTAGCCTCTACCATGGATAGAGATGCAGCTCGAGAACTAGGAACATCGGTCGGTGGTCGAGACAGAGGCGTGCAAGACAAATGTCAATACCCACCTGAGCCAGGTACCGATGTAGCTGTACGTGTCAATGGTACAATTGGAAATGATGCTGGTTCTATCATAGATTTTTAGTAGCTCGTCCCGCCATTTAAGACAATCTATGAACACGATTATTGAATTGATTTAACCTTATTAAACAAATTACCACAAAAGCAATCTTCGTGTCTTTACCATTCTCAAAGGTAAAAATAAAAGTAGCAAGTGCTACCATAAAATACTTGAAATGTAGAAATGTGTACCAGAAATGTCCGCAACGTACCTCTCGCATGTCCAAAGATGCACTGTTGTCATGAAGAACGTTAAGGCACTTGCATATCTCCATTATTGAACCCGCCAAACATTTATCGGCTGCTGTAGACACGTGTATGGGTTCGAGGGGTTGCTGCGCTGCGGTTATAATTAAAGATTCTGTACCGTATGGGTCAGGAAGGTAATTAGGCACGTTTTCTCCTCGCAACTCGACCACCATGTTATGTAGAATGACGCAGCAGAAAATAACGTATTTCATTCGTTCCTCGTACCACAAGCGGGACAGTACCGCAAGGCCGCCAAAACGGGACTTTAATATTCCAAACACACATTCAACATCTTTTCTGATAGCCTCGTGGGCTTTTGTAAAACCCTTCTTGCTCCTTTTTCAGGCTCCGTATACGCCGATATGAATGTACTCCATGCCAGGCACGAAATAGTATGATGTCTCGTAGTCTACACCATCTATTCCATAGTGGACACGAGGTTGAGTATCATTAAGAAAACTACGCAGTAAAGGCTAACGGTTCAGAATGTTTAAATCATTGTTTAACCTTGTAATACCGAAAAAAAAGCATGTCATATCCATTGATCTGCAGTGGCAATGACTTCAAGAACGACAGTAGGAGCTCCTTCTTTTCCACGATAGTGTCCGTGCCAAGCTGTTGGACAATTCTTCAATCGCCAGTCAGTCCTGTCCAGATATCCCCAGCAAACCCCGTATACCATGAGTCTCAATAAAGCACAGGATATTTCTAACGGCATCCGCTGTTGGCGCTGCAGGTACACTTTGCCATATATCTCTACCACAGTATCACAGAAAGCATGAAAGGTCTTCATCACAGTTGTCTCTGCTATTCGACAATATTCATCCTGTCCATCAGCAGAGATGCGACTTCCTAACATGTGTAGAGCTGCAGTCATTTCCTGCACTGGGGATGCCCCCATCTTGCCAAATGCATCAGGTTTCCTTGCAAAATCAGATTTCGCTTCCGTAATTTCGATCAATAGTCAGTACTGAAGGCAGCCTGTACCGTCGCTGGAACAGGTTCGTCGTAGACTGGATTAGGAGCGAGGGTAGTCCCGCGTTATAGATTCGTCACCAAGTAGAATGTTCCATTCACGTGTTTTCATCCTTCCGGGGGCTGAGCCCCTACGTGGTCGTCCTCTTCGTCTCTACGAACGGCGACGCATAATCAGACTTAGAGCGATCGCGGCGTCAAAGCCACCAAGAACATCGATGATATTGTCATCGTCGTGGTGGCGTAGCAGCGCTCGAAGTTCCGTCTATGTTGGACAGCTATCAGGCGAGTTGTCATAGGCAGAAGTATTTGTACGTCTATTTTTGAGTAGCCAATCAAAAAAGATTCAAACTCGTGATTAGAAATAGGTTTGCCAATGCGACCGGAGATGCCCGTACGATGTAGATTGACATATAGCCGACATTATGAGCCGCAATAGGACACCTGTTTATGATTGCATGTTGGAGGGAGTTAAGAAGTTCGAGTAATTTGCGAAGATAGAGCGGTCCTGCACATAATTCCGATTTTTGTATCACCAAATAGAGATAAAAGTCGCACTGGCAGTGTGGCTAGTGGCCAAAGCCACTCTGTCCCATGGCAACAGTCACAATGGCAATGTGTATATTGACAAAAGTCACACTGGCAAAGCGATGTCAACGGGGACATAAACCTTTCCGTGAGTGCGTCGTGGATGTCCGTCTGCTGCTGGTAGTTCCACGTCTCTTCTTCTAGTTGATGACCGCCCATTACCAAAGCCACCACTGGTCACAGATAGCATCGGGGACGTCTTCTATCGGTCCGGACACGGTGCCGATTGCAAGGCGGGTTATCAGAGTAACCAGTGACTTGACCGTAACGGAAGGGACCGTGGCTCTTCACACATACGGCTTGTCTTATCCAAGTCCCCAGGGTTGTCCTTCGGCATTACTGCGGTCCACCTTCCTTGCCAGCGCCTTGGCTCTTGGAATCTTCACCGGTTTCTCTCTGCCACCACTGTTATCGTCCAGAATGACAGTTGTTGTAGCCCTCGACAACTTTTCACCTTGGCCTACACTGGTGTGTCAATGGCGCCATCAACGTCTTCGCGAAAAAGGACAAGATAGGAGCCACGTCGAAGCGTTGACGCAGGCATGGCGAAGACAGAGCTTCCGTGTTGGTTGTTGTTTTGCTGCTACTCGAGTGGACAAAATGAGATAATTGACGACTTTTTCAATTTTCGAAGTGTGCCTTTTGTGACTTTTTTACCGAAGTGATTCAATCATTAGGGGGTTTCAAAATCGACGAATCGGAGAGGTATTTGGTCGCGGTGAGGCCTCTCAAATCCGACGGGATTTCGTCCGGTGTACCACTCTGATTTCTACAAATACCGCGTGGGTTTGGATTTTCAAATCCACCTGTGTCGACGCAGGTGCATTTGGAAAGCCCTCGGGATTTATTTCTCTCCCCTTTCTCGACGCCTTTCATCTCGGAGCGCCGTGACCTTCTCCGCGAGTTGGACGCCACCTGCGCCATCTGTATCGCCAACGACGACGACGAAGAGAGGAAGGTTCTGTGGACGACGTTCCTAGCTGTTGCTACAAGAATATACCTGTATGATCGCGCCAGCTCCACGCACCGAGGGGTCAAGTTCGACAACCTAATGGCGCCGCCAGACATGAATTTTCGGCAGTTCACAAGGGTTTCAAAGTGTTCGCTTATTGCCCTCCATGACTACATTTGTGGGAACCAAGTCTTTCATTCAGAAGGCTCCAACGCAAACCATAAACAAAGACCTGTATGCGTACAACTTGCCGTTGGTCTTGATCGTCTCGGTGAAAAATGGCTATAAAAAACTTGCATTTGATTTTGGCCAGGTACCGCGTCGGATCTGAGACAGTGGTACCACACCAAATACCGTCGGATTTCAAATTCCGATTCGTCGATTTTACAACCCCTATTTTTTCATATGTTTTTTCCACAATATATATATATATATTTAAAAAATTGCGCAAAATTAAATACTCTGAAGTATTTAAATAGATGCTATTAAATTAACTAATAATAATTCATTTATCTATTTACTTCTGTTAAATATCTCAGTACCACTTAATATTTTCAAAATGTTGTAATATTACAAATGATACGGTTTAAAATGAAATAATTCTGGCTTATCGTGATTAATACACACCATTGTATTGTGCTACTCGAACTTGATTCGTTTTCTTAATCTGTAGTTCTTCGATATCAGACTAGGTTTGGTTCTTCGACATCTGGGGCCACTCGAGCATTCAAGGTCGTTGCTCCAACACTTCCCCACGAAGGCTGGATGCAAGTAGCTTGATCCCCAAGGCTTTACGAATCTCACGAAAACGCCTTGGTGAACCATCAGCTAGTATTTCAGTTGTCGGATAATAGATTAGTTGTAGAGTTCCACTCGTCACCGCTACACCAATTGAAAAGAATATGCAGTCGACGGTCTTCTGTGCTTCAGAGTTCTTGCCATTCGTTAGTCGCTTGATAGTCGACTTGTTATCAATTATAGCTTCCATCTTGGATTTTTAAACGCCTTTTCCACGAACAATTTAGTACAAATGGCCTCCTCCACTCCATCATCAGCGGCAAGGCACTCAGCGATGGTTGAGGACTATCGACACAATTATTTGGCACTTTGTTTGCCGCGAAATCGGACAACCAAACACCTGAACAAGTAATTCAGGCAACAGACTTTCTGTCTTCTTCATAATTGGCCCAGCCCACGGTCAACCCAGCGGTGTTTGGAGGGGTTTGATGCATGAGCAGCAACTTGATTCACAGCGTACACAATGTCCGGTCTGGTGACACGGACGAGATACAGTAACGACCCCACTGCTTGCCGATACTGTACATCGCTAGCAGGACGACGGTACAAAATCACACTTTTATCCATGGGTGCTTTGCGTGGCCGGCAATTCTCCATCCCAAATCTGCGAAGTATTTCCACTGCAAATTGAGACTGATCCAATGTGGTGATTCGATTTCAAAAATCGAATGAATATCAAACATCTTTTTGATATTCATTCGAATACGGGCACCAAGAAACTATATATTACCGAGATCCTTGATGCCATATTTTTCGTGAAGAGCTTGCAATTGACAATTCATCTCGCTTTCTTCGTGATAGCCGATAAGAATATCGTCTACTAGATCAAGTTTTGTTAGTAGAGTGACTATACCCGCAGGGGTCTTCACGAGTAGGTGAACAACCAAGTCAAACCAGTAAACCATTGATCTCCAGATTCTATTCTCGCCCAGCTTGTTTTAGGCCATATATGGCCTTCTTGAGTAGCCAGATTTTGGATTGACTACCTTCCTCAAATCCACGGGTTGTCGAACGTATATCACATCGTTAAGTCCAGCCTTGACGTACGCCGTAGGTACGCCCCTTGTTGTACGTGCATGCCCAGTTTGATCGGAAACGACCTCCACGACAAATGAAACGAGGAGACGAACCCTCGGACGATACCGATAGACCCGGAAGCGGTCCCTCCGACCCGAATCACAGGCGACAGCCTGACAGTGGAGATGGGTGCTCAGGTGAGATATCCGACAGTGATGCGAGCTATGACGGAAGCGGCGACCCCAGTGGACGCTCTGGTGGAGGTCGCCGGCAGCGAATACTGGGTGAACGGAGCCACCGACACAGACGGCACGACTGGCCAGAACGACGAGATCGACAAGATTAACGCAGACAGCAGCGCAGTAAACGAGAACGACGACAACGGAGACGATTTGGCGACCGTAATGACCAACGCGGACGGCGCACGGGAAACATCAAAGATCTGGAGTTCCAAGTTTCGCCCGACACCGAATACTTCCGTATCCACATGGGTCGACCGTATTGGCATAGCCGTAAAGGAGCTCGAGAGTATGGACGTGGTGAATGGACTGATCGTTATAGGTGCTTCAACTTGGAGAACATGCTGGTGGAAAATGTAGCACGACGGTGGGTGAATATGGATCCAAGCTGGTCCGACGAGAACGCACCTTGAAAGTGGTATTGTTGAGACGATATGGACCACAAGTTTAGAAGCGCGACTGAACTCGCGATTCCGATTTCACGACGAGCCATATGATGATACGCCGCTGGTTTATGAGAAGTTGCGGATAGAAGCGAGAGAGTATTTCAAACTCAATTTTAGCGTTGTCTGGATCGAACTGTACGCCAACTCGTGAAATAATCACCGACGCCCTTGAAAAAGCAATAACGATTGACGACCCAATGGGCTACGGGTTATTGGAAGTCATCGAATTGAACCCAGTAGCGCCTCTGAAGATGGCTAGAAGAGAAGCGGATGGTAATTATTCCAGGTGATGGCACTCTGACGATGCCTGCAGAAATCGAGATGATGCTACGAGCAGTGGTGCGGCGTTGAAACAAGTATCAGGTGTTGTGATAGTTTGCAATAATCAACAAGAAACTTACAACGGACCTGCAGGTGTGAACGAGTTCTCGCTTGGAATATCTTGGAATGACATATGTTGGGTCGTGAAGCAGCGGTCTAAAAAAAAAACCGAAGCCGAAGCCAAAGCCGGACGCATCTAATCGAAAGCGAAGAAGCCAGCAAATGTATGACACCCGACTCCAGCACCGAGGAAAAAGAAGAACAACGCACCAAACGGCCAAAGACGACGACAACGACCGCGCATGTCGTATACGAGGACATTATGAGGGATGAAGACGCTAAGAAGTTGAACGACGAGTACTTGCGAAAATGGGCGTAAGAGAATCAACTGTCGTCGGCATACGAGAATTAAGCATGGTACGGGAATACCACTCGGAAAGGAACGAGACTTCCCGATGGAAGGTGGTCAAAGAACGCAGTAAGACCGATGACGGACCGGTAGGTGGACGAAACCAGACGGAAGCGCAAATGCAATTGATGGATCGAGTGAATACGGTGGTGACCGAGGTGAAGAGAAATGGAGAAGTCTAAGATGATGAGCGAGCAAGGATCTACGTTGCGATGGTGCAACATTGTTTCGGAATTCAGCTTGAGGTGTAGCTATGAAGTGATGACCCCAGATTCCAGATTCTATCATCTGACTTAAATATAGATCGCTTGCAAATTTGCACTAGATTGGCCAGAACAACAGGTTAACAGCCGCATTGCCTCTCTTCTTTTTTATTCTCAACAGCAAGAATAAAGCCAATAAACCATCAAAATCCTCCTAGACTTCGATCCTTATGGAGAAGGACACCCAGGAGCCGAAAGTCAGGAAGACCAACATCGCGCTGATCAAGGTAACGCTCATCATCCGACTAACGATTTAATTGTGTTGATATATGTAGACGACATTCTCATTGGATATCAAGACGAGTCAACAACGTCGAGTTTCATGCAAGCTCCCAAGGCAAAATACGGGACCAAGGATCTAGGGAAGCCCGTTGGTTCTTGGGAATTCGGATTAACATGGATAGAGAACTTGGCATTTCTTCTCTGGACCCGTCACAATTTGCTTCGGAAGGTGAGCAACGATTTGGAATGGAGGAATGCCGACCAAGGAAAACTCCACTTGACAAAAGATGCCTATACAGCCGAGCAGAAGATGAAGATATAGCAAGCGACGTTCCATATCGTCAAGCAGTCGGGGCTCTTCTTTATCTAGCTCGAGTAACCCGTCCAGACATCGCGTATGGTGTAAACCAAGTTGCTGCGCACGCTTCCAACCAATCAAAAGACCACTGGGTAGCAATCAAGAACATCTTACGGGACGAAGGACTTTGGATTAATTTTTTAATTTACAGAAGGGATAAAACACAAGTTCCAGTTCGACTTTACACTGATGCCTACTGGTCAAACAACGAAGAGGGCCGGAAGTCCATATCAGGTGTATTGGTTCAAGTATTTGGTAGCTCTGTGTCCTGGCAAAAAAGCGCTAACGCATTGTGTGAGTATTTAGCCGCCTCCGACGGGGTCGAAGAACCTTTTGGGTTCTACTACTTCTACAGCGTCTTCTCAGGAAGCGCAAGTGCGAACCAATTCCTGCTTTGATCGACAACAAATCAATCATCAAACGGTTGACCAATGGGAAGAACTCCGAGTCTCAAAAGACTGTGGATTGTCGATTTTTTTGCCATACGAGATTCAGGACTTTTAGAACTGGTGTACTGTCCAGCCACGGAAATGCTGGCCGACGGACTCACCAAAGCATTGGGTACTACTCGCTTTCGTGAAATACATTCAGCGCTGACTGGGAAGTGTTGGGGTGGGCGATGACTTTCGCAACATACCCTACCGGGGGGGGGGGGCGAGACTATTGAAATGTCGGAACCGGAACTACACCATCAAAATGGAATCATTGAACGTACGCATCGCAATTCAGCTCGGGCGCCAATCCCTCATAATATGTGGGAATATGCTGTCAGGACTGCATTATATACGAGAAACAAGGTACTATCTCAAATGGACAAGGTCAAAACCCTTTTTGAGAAGTTTTGGGACGCACACCGGACATGAAAATGTTCAAGACATTCGGACAGCGGTGCGTGGTGCTAATACCCCCAGCAAAGCGGACCTCTGGGTACAAGTTTCATCCCAAAGGGAGATCAAGTGTATTCATTGGCACTGATTCAGAACGGGAGGGATATTTTGTCTATGTGACATTGGACACCGAGTAGTCCACAGTAAAAGTGGAGCCACCAAATCTTTAATCCGCCCCTGTCTACTCTTCATCATAGGAAGGTCCGTTCAGTCATCACCAAAGTGAAAAGTGACAAGAGGTCAGCCAATAAAGCCCGCTTGGATCTAGGTGTGAATCGTGAAAACGTCAGAAACGTTGGCGATAACCGACGAACAACACTTGGGCCACCATTCAATTCAACTCAAGTGGGCGGATACAATCAATCTCCAAGTTTGACAACTCACCGACGATCTGAGCGTCTGTTCAGTAGCAGTATCAGTGCGGCACCCAGTGCTACACATGTAGGTATTGACGAAGTCATCGGGTAACCAGTAAAACTGAAAGATGCTCGAGCTTCAACGGAATGGCGGCAATGGGAAAAGGCAATCCAGGCTGAAATCGCTGCTCTAAGAGCTACCGACACATTCGAACTCGTGGACCCTCCTCTGGATACACATTATTGGATCAACATTTGTTTTACATGTGAAACTGAACGCAGATGGGGAAGTTGACTGCTTGAAGGCTCGGATTGGTGCATAGGGATTCATACAAGAGTTCTTCAAGGATTATTTCGAAACGTATGCCTCTGTGATTGAACTCAATTCGCGCGTTGGCGACCCCCGTTCGTCTGCCGGGCGTCATCTACGTTCATCTCGGCGTCCTCGTCGTTCTCGGTACCGGATTCTCAATCATCGTTCGTCATCGTGCCGCTGTCGGTAGTCATCTCGTCGAGATTCTGGTGCATGTCGTTATTCCTCGTAGTGATCCAGGTTCCACTGGTGTCGCTCTACCGGTAGCATATGACCAACATACTGCTGCCGCGGATCGGCCATCCCATCTTCTTCCGCTCTTGCCGCTGCCGTGGTTACCGGTTCGTTCTCCAGCACTGTTCGTACTTCTCATCGTTCACAAGAAAAAAGAAAAACCGCGACGTTCTCTAGCTCGACGCGAGTAGGATCACCGCCGGCTTGCTCTTGTTGCTGTCGGCTGTCTTCCTTATCCATGTAATCCACAGCTCGTTTTTTTATGCATGTTCGTCAGTGCCTTCGGTTGCAGCTGGAACAATTCTACTGTGTGACGCTCCGGCTCGTCTTTGCTTCGGTTTCCAGTGACTTAGGCTTCCTATTGCACAGCATTCTCGCCGTGTGTATGTTCCCGTTTACCCCCTGTCCGTTTCGTTCTACTTACCGAACTTGTAGCGAAGACAAGGACTAGTGACGAGTGGGCGGGACTTTGTATAGGTTAGACCATTTTCCATCAATATGTACCGTATCATACACGGTATAGCTTGTCAAAAGCTAAAATGTTATAAAAACTACTAACGTGTAACTCACAAGTGTAAATACCAATGGGGTGATCCACAAGGCTCAATAACAGGATGTCGAGCTTCATGGTCAGACGTAAGTGTAGGTCGGACACGCGAAATTTTCGCTGTACAACACTGCGCCTTAGATACTGAAGCAGGATGGGTTTCGGGATACAGGTAGCGGCAAACAGCAAGCGAAGACTCTGAGACTGCTCTTAAGGTTCGTCCGAACCGAAGCACTTTGTGCTACGGATCGTCAGAATGATAGTGGAGTTTCGCACTGCTAGAGGGGTACATTTCTCATCCTCGCCACGGCTTCGGCGCCCGTGAGGCGTTGTGGTGGTGGTGGAAGCTGCTGGTGACCTTACAGCAGTTCGACATGGCTGTTGCGCAACCGCCACACTTTGTTTAGTGTGATGATGAAGATCAAACCCACAAACTGGAGCCCCAACCAGCCTGCGCAGAAGACTGTCCGTTGTGCAAGGTAAAGTGCGACGGCGATCTTCAGCCGTGGCGAGATTCCCTACTTTGCGGACCACGCAGCATGCGGAGGCAGATGGACTGATCAATATACAAGCGAAGGTGTTGGTAGAAGGATGAGGCTCAAGTAGACATACGAAGGTGTTTTTCGATTCACAGATGGTGCAGAGCGCTATGCGTTTCCAACCTGCCAACAAATCCTAAACATAAATATTTAGCGAATCACCGCTCTGCCAATTCTTTTGTGTGGTACACCAAAAGTACTGTTGGCTCATTTTAGGGTGGACCAGAGAAGTATGCTGTGGATGGTAAGAGCTCTACTAATGTATTTGAGTCAGCCGATGGCACGTACAAATGTCACTATGGTAGGCATTCGCATTATTTGTTGTACGATTCAACCTTATTTCGAAGTAATTGACATTTTGTTAGTTATTGACAGGTGGGTGCCACTTAGCGGTATTTGGAACGTGCAAGTCCCATTACTTAACCGCTTATTTTATTCCGCCATGCAGAACGATGGAGGTCGTCGACTGGGAATATCTCGCGAGGAAGGTCACGGAAATAAAGCGCAACACAGTTAGCTCACATTCTCGGGTTGTATACATGTACAAGACCTCATACGGTCGGTCCGTAGCATGTATTGTCATCACAGGCCACCCTGCATTTGGGGCATGTCTCGGTGATAAAATGAGTTTTTCTATCAAGAAGGTGCGAAAGCACCTAAATCCTCTTCTAGACTGTGATGTTACTAGCCCTTCTCTCCGGTTTGAGGCTCTACAGACGGAGTTTGGAGCGTGGCTATTGACCCTAGAGAAGCCGGAGGGCAGCAGCCTCAGCTACTTCGCGCTGAATACGCACAGAGCGGGTCTCTTCAATTTGTACCGGGGTTACGGACTGAGAATCCGGACTACAACAGAGAAAGAGCTGGAAACGTACTTTAATGGATTCAGGCGAGAGAGGGCAAGCGCCGCAGCGCGTGGTGAAGTCCGTACGAAGCCAGGCAAGGACCCATTGCCGTTTGATCTCAGTTTCTTCTGTGGGCAACTCATTACGCAATCTTCAAAGGATATAATTTTCGCCCGTATCTACATGGTTGTCGCCTGGGATCTACTGTGTAGATCCGCCAATGCTTTCGGTATCCGTCACGGGCACATGGAATGTAACGGAGATGCTCTTTGTATTTGTTTTGCTCACCAGAAAAATGACCAGGAAGGTACCAGGCCCCGTGGCCCGAAGCACATTTACGCTATTCCGCTGAACCCATCTCTTTGTCCAGTGCTGGCTATTGCTATGTTCTGAGAAACCTCATCGTTCAATGGTAGTGATCTTCTTTTTCCTGGGTACAGTCAATATGAACGATTCAGCAACTATCCACATCGATTATTTGACCGAGACAACACAGCTGAGGAGCTACGCCGGCGAGGTATTAGGGGCGATGACATCGGCACCCACTCTTTGAAGAAATGAGCCGCGACGTTCTGGCTCAACGGCATACCCATAGTTGACAGCAGTACATTTGAGAGCTGGATGGTCGCTAGGTGGCGTGCAAAATACGAATCTACGGTATGAATCAGCAGGAGATATGCACGTAGGACGAACAGAAGCTGGCCTCCCTCTTGATAGTCATAAATTCGCCGTACTTCCCCGCATTTTGGTGAACGTTGGCCTCGTCGAGAAGGCGGTTCACTGTGTATCCCCTGGTCAACCTTTTCAACTTTCTTTCGTGGACGAGTTTTGTTTGGCTTCTCTGGTCTACCACACACCATATTTACAGGTAAAAATCGATGCAAAACACTCGTTGCTAGAGTCCCATTTATTTCAGCATCCTACACTTCTATAGAATTTGCCTCCGAGGCTTTACTGGATTGACGCTGACAGTACTCGGCTGCATGCCACGGGTGTACCGCCACGCGACTCAATTATACGAGAAAATAAAAACGCTACTTGAAGTGGCGTTTAAAACTGTTGAGCACGTCGACGCAGCACGCATTGGAACTGTTAATGATGTCATGGCAATGCTGTAGGAGAGAGCAATCGGAGCAGGCATCGTAACCTTTGATGGTCTTGCCAACGCCCTTAAGAGATGCATGGAACCTTGAGGCGTGGGGAATTGGTGGAAAAGCTAAACACAAAAGATTATCAAACCAATACTCAAGAGAACGAAAACGACACTTATATGCACTCATCGCACTTTTGGGGTGGGAAGTTTGGATGTGTTCCCGCTGATTTTGACCTCCCAGACTGCTCGGTTAGCGCACTGTGGGTGCTTTGTCAGTGCGGAAATTCCAGTAAGAAAACCCCTCCGTTACGAGTGCTAGGCGGGCATGACATGCCTACCAGAAACCTCCAAAAGGGGCTTAGTGATGCGCGTTACCTTATGCGAATGGTTGAGGACGCAGCAAAACGTACCGGATTCTGGCGTGCTCGAGAGAGTGTCGCTCACGCTCTTAACACCTTTGCAGCGAGCTCAAAGAGCGTCGAGGTTCTCGAGCAGACTTCACGCAAACGCAAGCGGCGTCGAGGACAGCACTCGTGGATTTCTGTTGTGGTTCTGCATCATAGGGCTGGAAAAACAAAGCTAATCATTGGGTTAAAATCATGTCTACACTTATCAGTGATTGGTTGGAAATTCGGCATGGTAATGTCTTGCTAATGTCCTGAAAAATCCCGCCTAACAATTATTGTGGTAAGCGTCCAATAGCTGTGCTAGCATGTATGCATATAAGCTGTCGTCATATTTTAAAATATGTTATTTCTAAATAAACTCCGGTCAGCTTTCCGGCTGTTGCTTCATTGTGGCAGATGACCGCTCTGTACACCCTCAAGCCCTACTTAAAAGTGATACTATGGTATATCCAAGTACTAGACACTGATGCCGACGGAAAATTTACACGCGAGGTGAATAGCAGGGGGCAGTGTCAGCACATAGAGCTTGGACGCAACACAATATTCGTATATTGCTACAGTGCCTACGGTAATTAGTCTGTGTGAATAAATAGTCACAGTTTGTAATTAGTCACACCGTTCGAAGGTGAGACTAATTACCGTGAGCAAGAAAATGTCGTGTTCAAAATTAGTCTAAGATCATAATTAGTATCACCTTATTTTGGGCATTCGAATTGGCGCAGTGGAAAACACTGGCCCGGTTACACTCCTGGCGTGAGTTCGAGTCCCGCCGCAGCAACGGACGGTGCTCGCGTTTTACTGGTGATGCAATAACAGGTCATTTAATAAAAGTGGGTTTCCCACTTACCCTCAACATGACACACTACGAACCAGCGGGTTATGTTTTTTAGTACTTTTTAATAGAATAATAGATATACAGTTTTCTTAAGTTTATTTGAAGAGTATTTAATATTGTATAATTCGAAATGATATTTTTATGTGATTGCGTCTCTTGGAGGCTAATGTGGTCTATACTCATTCCAGAAACTCTTCCAACACACCAACGCACCTTCTCCCTCTAAGAACTGTCTTCTAATGAGCTCCAACTCAGCGCAACTTGCCCCGTGTGGTGGCTGTGGTGACCTCGTTGGTCCTATTCACGTCTGCCCAATCTGCTCTGTTCATATGCACCCATTTTGGGGGAAGCCTGTCGGACAAGAGGGCTTTGGATAGCATGTTCTCTGTCCAGACTGTGATTCAGGCAAACCTCAAGCTATATCAGCTCCGCCTATCATAAAAGCTTTCGCGCTACAGGGAGCTAAAGATTCGATCTCTTCGATGGATGCTTCCAACGATGACGACGCAGAAGAGAGCTGTGAAGACGACATAATCTCAATTTTTAATGTGGCCGTGACTGAGTTGCCGACGTCAACATCATCTCGAGCGTCACAACAGGTTACCACCATCCAGCATCGCCGTCGTGTCATCTCCTGGATGGAAGAATATGAAAAAGAAAAGGGAACGAAGAACATGTTCGCGCGAGCTGTAGATCAATTTCCTGATATTTTTAACTCGTCTACTCGCAATGCTAACCTTAGCAAAGCGATGACCTGGTGGAAGAATCGAGAGCAACTTCAAGCGCCAGTCCGGGGTTCTGTATCACTGTCGAGTTTACGATCAGATGGAAGAAAGCGAGTGAACTCTAAGGCTTGTCCGGCCGAGGTCGTCCTCGGAGCAAGTGGGTGCTCTGGATCTATCCTTTGTTGCTAAGCGAGTTTGATCGATTACGTAAATTGGGGTTGAAGTTCGATGCATCGTTGCTACGTCAAGTAGCTAAGCGTATCCTCCAGGATCCTCAAGCTCCCAAGGCTGATGAGAACGGGGCTGAGCTGTCAACAAAGATCACGTCACGCTGGGTGCAAACCTTTATGGAGAACAACAACATAGTACTTCGTACGGCAACAGGTAAACGACTGGTGAGCCCTCAAAAGGTTGAAGATATTGAGAAGCAAGTGGCTTATCACCTCGGCAAGTTGAAGCGTGGGTTTGAGAGCGGTTTGTATGATGAGAATGCGATTGAAAATATCGATGAAACTCATTTCGTTCTAGATTTCGACAACGGCAAGACTCTCGGCTTTGGAGGCGAAAACCAGGTCAAATATGCGGATGTTGTATCCGGAGGGGATGGAATGACAATGGTCGTGCGAATCAGCGGTGGGCCAAGTGCACGTATCTTGCCCCCGATGATGATTTTTACGAACGCAGACCGTAGTTATCCAATTCGTGGGGTTAAGGATAACGTGGAAGGAGTGTGTTATCGTACGGGGCCGAAGGGCTGGATGGACAAACGTCTCTTTCGCGAGTATCTGAAAGAGCCTCGAGCTCAAAAGCCGGATCGTTTAGGTCGCAAGAAGACTATATTCCTAGATAACTGCTCAAGTCATCTCGAGGAAGACGAGTGTACTGAAGAGCTTCAGAAGTTAAACGCTTCTTTAGCCTTCTTTCCAGCGAACGCAACGGATCTCTGTCAGCCGGCGGACTCATTCGTTATCGCAAAGATAAAGTACGAGTGGCGTCGAATGTGGAATGAGAAAAAGATCGAGTTGATTGAGGAGGAGGCATGGCAAAACAAAAAGCGGTCTGATGGAACCTGGTCAGGAAAACTTAAGAATCCAGGAAGCATTTTTTCTGGCCCTGGCTGCAAAAGCAGTACGCCAAGTCAACTCTCAAAGGGACAAGAATAATGTGAACTACGCTCGGAAAGCCATGATTCGATGCGGACTCTCGCTGGATGTTGATGGTGTATGGAGAACTGAACAGCTATTCAGCCACCTTCAAGTAATCATCAAGAAGTTCCCAGATCAATTTGCTGGACAAGCGGTTCCGTTGGAAATGGCAAACAAACACACACAAAAAACAAAAAAATATCCAGACCAGCTGCTCAACAATCGTAAACTAGTGTGACTAATTACGGTGAGCCATTAATTAGTCTAAGTGTGACTAATTCTACCACACCTTAAATAGTCAGAGTGCATAATTAACCACACTCATACTAATTTAGGTGAGCAGAGTCTGCAGCACCTCACATAAATTAGTATGAGTGAGACTAATTACCGTAGGCACTGTAGCACTACAGATCTAGCAATCCACAAAGCTCACCAGTACACTGAGATCACCCTAACGATGCGTGCCGCTTTCCAGTGACTTCTGCACATAGCCATTACAGACCTGATAAAAGTCTAGAATCGACACAAAACCCAACCTTTGTCTATATGCATAAATCAATTAAGTAGAGAAATAATTTGTAGAATGGGTTCCCTTCAAGACCATTTTCACTTAAGGTTTCACGTAGGGTACATCAAAATTATTTTAATTACCTTTTACGACTACCTGGGAGAAGAGATATCGACACGTGGAGTGCGGATTTCTATTCCCATTCTGGAGCCTTGTCCACGCCATCTGCATAGCGAATGGATTTTAAATAGTCTAACCCTGGCGGGTCGCTATCCCCACTTAACCACTCATAATTTGGTATACCCGGTACGAATGCTGCAGTTGGGCCCCAACTATACTGCATGGTGTCCATCTCCTCGTCATTAATTTACCCAAATAGTGGAGAATTGTTGAAGGCTCTTGCTAGTGGCAAAATGGAAGATCAAACCGCAAACGCGGTGCGGTGGTCTAGAACATTGAGGCCCAGCACTTTACGCATAAGCGATGCAAAATATATATATATATATATATATATATAGGCGTAGAGAAGATGGTAACATTCACACTCCATAGTTAATAAGAAGAATGGAAACATGGTTTATGACTTGTGCGAGCTGTTGCGTATTATTTTCGCGTTAAACAACTTGTCTCGGGCAAAGAATTGAATGTAGAAGTGTTATAGACATAACATCAAAAATAATATATGGAATCGTGTTAAACTTGAACAGCAACTGGATGACAACCAACCAACCTATGTATAAGTGCACTTCTCTTCAGGAGGTGAATGTATCATGGAAGAGCACCGTGTCACTAAATGTTCAGCCGGTACTCAACGGGAGCCTATACAGGCGCTTCCTTGTCATCGGCGGGCCTCCGTTTTTCAGGGAACACACTACTGTACTAGTGGTTTTGCGGATTTTAGCGGGTCAGGTTCCTTTCCTGCACATGAACCTCTACGTCATTAATGTTATTGTCCCACTGATGGCTTTGGGGTTCACCCTCGATGGTATACAACGTGGTGTCGTTCCATCACTGAATCCCTGGATGTGCACAATGAGGTATACATGTGCAAAAGGGTTTTGTGAAAAAAAAAACTCTGTGGATTAATGCTAACCGAGCATCCTCGGTTTGCAGTAACCCACACCCCATTATGCACATCGAGAGGCTACTGTAGTTCTCACAGATTGGTACACTTTGTTACAGTGATCAGTATCAAGCTCAAACAAACCCATTTCGCAGGGGCCAGCTTCGGCAGATACAAGATGGCAAACCGGAAAAGAGTATCGAAATCCTAGCTCGGCTCTCATTATGGCGAAGGCTAGGGTTTTGATATTATAGAACCTCTGCAAGATCAGCCATGTTTAAGTAGGTGATAATGATTTCCCCATCACTTTACCATGTGATAAGCTCGATTATCCGTTGCTCTTTAACTATTCCATATGTTTGGGCATCGAATCCGCTTATCGTCTTTAGTCCAATAAAAAGGTCAACGGGAAAAGAACAAATTGCGATAATCAATAAGGCTTTTGAATATGTTAGTACTTTTGCTGCTATTTCTATTGTAAAAGATTTTAAATTTGTTTTTTTTAAATTACATTTTAAGTATTGTTGATGTAGCTTGTATTTGAATTTTTATCGGTGCAATGGGTAAATTTGCACATTTTTTACATTTATGGTTACCTGATACAATGGAACAGAGAACTATAGATTAGGAACAGAATGATTAGTCCTCCCTTCTAGAATCAGTGCATGTCTCAGTCATTTAAAAAACAATCCACACCGCATACTTGTTTTGATCGTATACACGCCATCGTTGGCAATAACCCCGTAAGGCTATTTGGAATTGAGTAGTGTTTCTTGCATTTGCGTATTGTTTACTTTGATGCTGGTCATACATGTAGTAAATCGTCAAACATTCGTTTGGCTGTAACAGCGCACTTTCTTGACATACTTTCATACAAGATCAATTATCATATAATACATTTAACATAATATAATCACCGGCCAAATCAGGAGAAGGACATAATCACCGTCCGTATCACCAGGAGAATGTCTCGGTTTACGCTCCCGACAGGCCAGTGTACGCAGGATCAAGTAACACAAGTAAATTAGTTTTGTACCAGCCGTTTTTAATGCAGCCGTGTTCTGTTGTCGCTCTCCCAAAGATGTGCGTGCCATCCGCCGTTGGGACTATGGAGAATGCCTGCGTGGTTGTACTCCAATGGCAGGATTTAGGCACTCCCGACTCTGCTGAACTGTTTCACTGACTTTATCCTAATGCTAAATGTTTTTCCGTCACAACCGCAGACGATCAAAAAAAATTACTGAATCCCTTAACCTTCTGACTTCCACATTATTTGGCAGTGACAGCTGTACCTACGATTATCAGACTATGGATCGCAACGCTCTTTATTTCGACATTCTGTTCGTGGGAGATATGGCCGGCGACATAAATTACATTTTGGTGCTCAAGGATTATGCGTCACACTATTGCAAATTAGCTGTGGTAGTCGCCGCTGTCACCGTAGAGCCGTATAGTGGACACCACGCGGGTTCACTCACACACAGAGGCCGGACTGCTAACGGACGGACGGTGTACTCCGATTGACCGTGGGGTGTAAAGATCTTCTCACCTTCTGTGCCCGTTGTCCAGGTGAGGTTAACGCTCTTCTTGGGTGGTCTAGGTGAAACGATGATTTTGGGCTTTTAGCTAGGCTGGAGTGGGGATGGCACTCAGGGGTATTGGTTGACAATCTTAGGATACTTCTTCACTTAGTCGTTGGTAGGGTACAGTGTGTCGAAGCTTGAACATACTTTATCAGATCTCCGGGGTGGTACAACGCCCATAATGGTAGCCCAACGCGACGAATAAAAATATGAGTTGGGCTACACGTGTAGTGCTGCTGTAGGATATGGATGAATACGACGATTTATCCGACCATACTAAGATTTTGTATAGTTCTGAATAGCTTATAATCCGCCAATCAGAACATATCAATTATTTTTACCCAATTATTTTCCTTCACAAAGATGAAACTAGCCACTTGTAACATTGAGGGCTAGGTATGTACTCTTTTGCCAACCGTTCCGACGTATTGAGTTGGAGTCAAACGAAAAATATATGTAAGTCCTTACAAATTACGAGAAACTTGCATACTACTTGCATATTGGCCTCCTTTCCTACCAAAATGATCCTAGACGAGTTCAAGCCTGGAAACACCAAGCGAGCTCAAGCTACGGCCATCAAGGATTTCAAAGCCTTTATAAAGATCGAAAATGTTGAGTTTGACTACGTCAAGCAATGCATTTAATATGACGACACATGTAAGTGTTTGGTGTCAGTATTGGACAAGTTTGATATGCATCTTGCATTTCATGAAGGTAAGAACGGTAAGCCTCTGGCTCGTAACAACGCGATGCAGTACTATCAACATAGCAAATTGTGGCTTTTTGAAGTTTTTCCTGCGCAACGACACATCGTCGATAAGCATGGGGAAGGCACTCGAGAGCTACTGCATAAAAAGAGATGGCAAAGTCGTTAACATAGCGCCTCCTTGCTCAAAGAGTGACTTAAGAAAGATGATACTCTATTTGTATCAAAATGCATGTTCTCCTAGTGATTACCAAGACGCAGCTCTGCTGTGTATGCTCTGGTACCTGTTTGGAAGAGCTTCAGATCTGACCCTCGTCCACAAGAAGAATATCTCCATTGACGCAGCCGAGGTGTTCTTCGTCCGCTTCATTCGGTTGAAGACACTCGAAGAACAGGGCCTGTCGCTCTTCCCCGAACCCGACTTTGTTACCTGTCCACTTCACGCGATTGCAGTGGCCCTGGTCACGCAGGTTGCGCCAGCTGTCGCCTTGATCGACAACTTACCTGAGCCAGCCCGTCACGCTGTCACCTGCCGTGCCACTGCTTGATGTCCTGAACCACTCCCGCAGACTTCACTGCACTCGAAGAGCCCACCACACAAGTTCGAAAGTCTCCCGCAGCCGTGCCGACAATCTACACCCACGTTAACCGCCTTCTAGATCGTCTAGCAAGCCCTGCTGGAGTGACAGAGGACCTGACATCGCGCTCGTTCCGTCGAGGGAGGCCCTCAGCATGTGAACCGCTGAGATGAATTGACGCAACGCTGGATATTCGATCGTGGCGCCTAGAACATGAGCACAGCTTCAACTATACCTCCAACACGTGTCGAGAAGATCACAAGGTTAGCAAGGCACTTAGCGGGTACAACACACAAACCGAAGTGAAAGCGCTCAACCTAACACCGTTCGACGCAGGGACGCAGCTCAATATTGGCAGAGTCCAGCGCCTGTTGTTTACAACCTAACATCAGTCTGCTGACTGATGTTGTATTCGTCGCAGACGTTCTTATAGCTTACCAGACCAGGCATTACCCGATGATGAAGAAGCTTCGTGAAGATGCACTTGTTGTCCGACGCATAGAGGCTGCTGTTGAACACCCTGGATTGTCGGTAGCTGAACCGCTTGCTTGGTCTTCTCATCTTGCCATATGTATAAACATCGAACGCAAGCCCCCTCCCCCAAATTCAAGCAGACCAACCTCAGAAGAAACCAACCAACGACAGCAAGATCATCGACTACCAACTCAGTGTAATTGAGCGCATATCAAGCGCCAAGATGAGCGAATGGATGGTCTAGAAGCTAAACTGGAACGAAAGTCAGCACGACAGTACGAACAAACGCCAGCACCAGCAAAGTCAAGAACAAGAGAAACCAAAGCGAAGACGAGGGTCCGCGACTCACCTGGGTGCAACGTGGTTTGCTTGGTACGCGCACGAACCTCACTGGCTGGCAGATGTGCCAAAACAGCAACGGTCCAACGCCAAACAACTTGTTGCCCTCATGAAGCTTTTCATTGTTGAAGACTTGAGACTGGACCCAAAGACAGCAAACTATCGCAACGACGTTCTGAAGCTAGGCAAGAAAGCAGAGAAAGCAGTGCTTGTGTACTTAGCATCCCAAACGATAAAATCGAGCGGCTCCACAGCAGTCCAGCACCTCCACGGATTGTATCTGAAGGACGAGCTCAATCAGAAGATCGCGCCCACATGCAACTGCGTCAAACCACGGCAATTCAAGACCCGGATTGTCAGGAACCCCTGGAACCTGTTGGACTAAAAAGGGTAATTTGGTTATATTTTGGCGCTGCGTGTCGAGTACGAATGGTTGATAATAAAACATCACACAATGCCCAAAAAGCCTAGTCGAATGTACCCGAAAAGCCTCACACAACCTCGCGTATACCCGACAAACCTAGTCGAATGTACCCGAAAAACCTCACACAAAGTCGACAATACACGGAAAACCTCACACAATGTCGAGTATATCCGAAACTCCGCCCGAAAAGATTTTCTCGAGAGTTCCCGTTTGTCGCCAGAAGCAGCAAGAACAAATGGAGAGCCTCGCCCAGCACACGATTGCGGAAAAGATTGAGATAGGTTTGGAGGTAAAGGCTAAGCAGTGGGAAGTGGGGGAGGCGTCACACATTCTGGAGCCACCTCCGACTACGCTCTTGGGATATTTGGAATCTGAGGAAACATTGCTCTCGACTAACGTCGATCCCACAGCAAAATGGCTGACGCGGTCCGGCAGGGTGGCTCCGACAAGTTCACACGAGCCCCCAGTCGTAGACATTGTCAAGGAAAGATGGATTTCAGGGGAAGCGATGTCCAGACGTGAAGTGCTTCAAGAGTGTTCGCAAACGATTCATGAACTCGCAGATAAAGCCCCCTCAGCACAGGAATCATCTACTTTACCCGAAAAACACAGCCTCCACGGTGCACTTTACTCGAAAAGCCTGCTGCAGGTACAACAAGAGTGTCCTATAGTGCTATCGGAAACGAGGGGGGTGAAAAGGTTGCCACTAAAGCGATTCCCACAAAGAGTTGTCGAATGGTCTGCAAAACAAAAGCAATTTGCTTCAGACCTTCTAAAGATTACTATCTGCTAGAGGTGTGTGAGAAAGATGTCGAGACGCTGCATCCGGAAGGCTGGTTAAATGAAACAGTGGTGTTATACTTCATTCGGGAGCATATTGACGCAAACAGCTTTATCTACAACTTCGATGGGCAGTTATGTGATCTATTTTAACGGGTTACAGAGCCAACAGCAGTCGCATGACTCAAACATATCCTAAGGTATGTGGTCTTACTGCGCGTTTTCCGTATGAGAAGTATCGCACTATCGTCGTTCCAGTTTGCATGGATAGCCATTGGAGCTTCGTTGTCTTGCAAAATCCATTGCATGCGATCTCAGGCCTCAAACCATACTTCCTTCACGCTGACTCGTTGCAGTATTATTCGACAGAGAGGGTTGCTAGCATCTTGGGTGGATTCTTCAAGCAGAAGCCCTGAAGAAGTACAACGTCAAAAAGGTATCCTACGCAATCAAGAGTGTAGAGACCAGCCCGCTCCAGAAGAACAGCTTCGATTGCGGAGTATTCATGTTGTATTTCATGCGGAAGGTCAACAGAGCGCTGGTGCGTACACCTAACATACTGCTATTGCTAAACATTGGCAATATCTGCAGCGCTCCAAACAACCTGCGCTTTAGCTCTAGTATTGTCAGAAAACAGTTCCTTACCCTCTTATGGAATCACCAAGCTATCCAAACACAACAAAAGAAAGAAGGAGTACAAGGTAACACCAAATTAATAAGCATTATAATTACTTTGAAATCATTACCTTTTACCGGATCAACAGCAATTGAAACGTCCAGCGTCCACCTCCAGCGCCTGTCCAGCCTCCGTCCAGCCTCCCACGTCGTCCCCCGTCCAGCGTCCAGCCTCTAAGTTCTTGCCGTACAGTCTCTACTGTCCACCTCCAGCGACCACCGTCCTGTGCCCAGCATCCACCGTCCAGCCTCCATCTTCCAGCGTCCAGCCTTCATCATCCAGCGTCAAGCCTCCATCGTCCTGCTCCAGAATCTGTCAAGTCTAGCATGCTCCTCCAACCTCCGTCCGCACGCAAGCACCAGGTCCAGCCTCTGTCTTCTCCCCCTAACCCCGCCTGACCTCCCCCTCACCGCCCTCTTGCCTCCGCTCACGCCGCCGCTCCTTTCTCCCCGCTCCCCCTTGCCACGATGTTTTTTAATGATGAAAATATTCAATGTGGCCCACAAAACCAACACCTTCCCATCCAACAAACATTTGTATAAAATTATCACCTGTTACTAAGTTTTCCGCGAAATCTATTGAAGTAGAGCATTCAAATGGCTGGTACTATGAAATTAGAATTAGTTAATATTTTTAGCAAAAAAAGGGATTCGAACACAAGTTGTGGGCAACACTATTTTAGAATTTATTTTATATGATTTCAGAGTTATCCAGATATGTATGTACCAACATTTTTGGTACGGTCGGAGCAAGTCGGAGGTCGGAGATTTTATGGTATGTAGATACAATTTTTAAGATTAACAAATAGTTTTGAAATATCCTGGCAGTTTGTACAACTAGACATTATCCTAAAGTAGGCTACAGGTAGCACGCAACTCTTTGTTTGCTAAAAACATCTCTAAAAGCACGCGACACGTAATGAGCATAACTGCGTTCGTGCCTACGAATATCACACCAACGTAACAGCTGCCTTCAAGCGAACGCTAGATGAGGAGAATATTAGCATGGACTTTGTTCAAGTTGGTATTCTTTTGGGTACATCTGGCAAGCGATTGGAAGCGACCATGGATCGCTTTGGCTTCTATCTCGCCACAACTGACGGTAAGAAGGTAAGCTCGCGCGAAATACTGCAACTTCTTATCATAGAAATGTAAAACTGTGGCTTTACGATCAGTACCCTCATCTACGTGTACCTACTGAATTGCTCTTGCTTAAGCAAGGCAAGACATTGGACCAGCATTGCTTGAAACGAGAAAAGGGTGGCTTGATTAATAAGGCTCCTCCTTGTACTAAGGAGGATTTACGGTCACTTATCCGTTATGTTTACAACACGGCTCGTGTACATGCCGAATACCAAAATACAGCAACAGCTTGCTTGGTGTGGCACTGTTTTGGCCGTTCATCGGTCCAAGGCTACATACAGAAGCAACACGTGTCCGTTTCAGGCATACGGAACATTTTACCTTCGCCTTCTTCGCGTCAAAACGTCGGAGGAGCAGGGTTTACCTTGATTCCGGAGCAAGAAAATTTCTTGACTTGCCCGCTGCGTGCTATAATCGGTTGCTGTGCAGCAAAATGATTGTCTCCCTTTCGCGTGCTGCGCTTCCTACACGCCGGAATGAATGCGACGTCAAGGCAGAGGTGGTGCCTGCAGGCCGTCGGCGACACGCTTCAACAGCCGGTTCACGTACGCTTGTACGCCATCTTCGCCTCTCTTCGGCTATCTCTGGAGCGCGTTGTGGATTCAGTTGGAGAGTCGAAGGCGGACCAGGAGGTGACGGATGTACGTAGTGGCCCAACGGGGTTGCTAGGAGAAGGCGTCAGAACAACACTGGGACTGGACAGCGCGGTTGGTCCGGCATCTAGCAACGTTTGAAGAGGGCACCCCCGTATCCAGCGGCACGTCTTCTACGGAGACAAGGTCAGGTAGCTGGTCCGGCATCGCCACGCTTGGTGCTTCCTGCGTCGCCAAGGTGGATTTTTTGATCCCGGTGCCTGGCACGATATGACGAAGACGAACAAGGCCTTCGCCTACATCACTAACAGCCACAGCACGGGAGGACAGAAAGGTCGCCAGGGTGTTGAGCGGCTGGGGGCCGACGAGAAGCCCGACAACTCTAGATGTGGCAGCACCCGATCATGCTAGCCAGTAGCGCCTAGGTTGCTTGCAGCGTTTTCTGTTCAGCTCCCTGCTCTGGTCTCAAAGAACAACGACTAAACGTCACTACAAAAGGTACTTGGCGTTCTTACAGCGTACCTGATTCGGTCCTATCTGCGGTAAAAGGACCTGGCTCCTACGGCTCCTATCTTTGCACGCATGGAAGGGTGCTTAGAAGCTGCAGGCTTCCCAATAGCCGACTTGCTCCAATGGTCGGTTGCTTTACACAACGAGGCTTCTCAACCTGAACAAGAAGAACAAGCAGAACAAGATACAGGTAAACACGTATACCCAAGCAAGGATCACCTTCTCGCTGTAATTCAAGGAGCTTATCCACGCCAAACAAAGGACTAGATGCGCGCTTAACAATTCTCAAAGCAGCCCAGACGAAGCCTACAAACGACAAAACAAGCACCGAAGATACACAAACCGCGGTAGCATTGGAGCAAGGTCCGCAAGCCCAAGCGCAGAAAAAAAAAAAGCCACGTTGCCGCCACGTGAGTAGCAAGGTGAGTGGTACACACGGAGTGACTTGCGTCTGGGTATCCGGCCGAGCCGCCAGAAGAAATCGGAATCTCGGCATGTCGTTGCCTTCATGAAGCTGTTTTTGGACGGAGGCTTCCAACTCGATACCATGACTGGGAATTACAGAGATCATGTCCTGGAGACTCGACGCCGAGGAGAAGAAGCATTGCTCAATGCAAAAGGAGCCAGCAGCGTCCTCCAAGTGCAATGCGCCCTCTACATAAGACTAGGTGTCTTGAACGAACGTATCTCTGTGTACAAGCGTCTTTTAGCCTTCGGAAGCATCAAGGATCCTGCACCTGTCGACACACAAAATATACTAGCAAGTAGTAGATTAATGTATAAGCAGTAGAAGCGCAATTACCCAGTGCCAATACAGAAACTCACCTTGCCGCGTTAGGCCGAAATACAACTTGTTGAAGTTAGGCCGTGAAACCCACCTTGTCGGGCTAGGCTAAAAGACAGCTTGTCGAGTTAGGCCGAAACAGCTGATGACAACGTGATCCCTAAATGCTTAGCATTTGTGGCCTCAATACTTTCTGACGGCTCTCAAAATGGCTGAAGGATTGAACACCACTCGACCACTGATTTGATACTACGGTATTAGCCAATATAAAACGTGTCATGCAATAAACCAATATTTTGTTCGCAGTAAACCAATTAAAAAAATGACATTCTGTCTAGTTGGTCCGAAATACGCCATTTTGGCGAGATGACGGGCGGTGGAATCACTAAAATGCTGTCAAGATCGAAGTACTGCTGCATTGCGAGGAGAAGGGTTGGTATGCCTCGGAGGGGTCCCGGCAACTGGACATTCAGCCTACGACATTGCATGGATGGCTGGAAAGTAAAGATGACATTTTCTTCCTCAACATTTGAATCCATCTGCGAAACGCACAAAAACGCTCAGGAGCTGTTCCACCAACACTTTTTACGATACTACTGTCGTGAAGTGCTTGAAGCAGAAGGTGGAAAATGGCCAAGAAGTTTACCGAAGGGATATAATTGCCGAGGCTGTCCTGACTATCCATTCAGTAATCGTGGGTCGGCAAACTCAAGGATCCTGGGTAACTCGGTTCATTAACCGTCACGATCTCAGCAACATTATATCCGGCCTCATAGCGGAGAAAAAAAGAAAGGCGGTGGTAGTAAATCAAACCCCAACAAAAAAGACCAAGCCACCAGTGTCGAGTTCACCCGGAAAACCCAAGCCGCATGTGTCCGATTCACCCGAAAAACCCAAGCCGCCTGTGTCCGGTTCACCCCGAAGAACCCAAGCCGCCTGTGTCGAGTTCACCCGAGAAACCCAAGCCACATGTGCCGAGAGTTCACCCGGAAAACCCA